>JAZDUA010000579.1:122500-680000 GCA_038098605.1 Gryllus longicercus | reverse complement strand
AAACAATTCGGTTTCCTTTATCTCTTCGTAAAAAAAGACCTCAATACACTTCACAGCAGACTGCATTTTTATTTAAACCCTTGAGTATTAAAAAAAATTAGACATGTAGAACCTCTAACCGGGAAGTCTGGGATTCGAATCCCGAGGGTGTCAGGATTTTCGCCACTAGCTACAGAACTGGGTCAAGTCAAGCCGCTGCCGCGATGAGACTTCCTTTTGGGGGAAAAGCCCCGCCGGCTGACGCAGATGGCACCGGATCGCGCTAGTCAGAGGGAAAACATCAAAACCACCTCCCGCAATGATACATGCACTACACTTATGCGACTAATTACATTATTAATCGGAATGGGTAATAAACCGTATCTTGTCTTTTGTTTGTTGAGAAGATTTTCAAGTGATGTCTGATGTGTTACGACAGCAGTTGCAATATTAGAATATTACATAGGTCTTACCGAAACGAGGAAGCATAGCTGTGCTGTAAAACCTCGAAATCTTTTGAGACAAAGTAAAATCGAAGGGTCACAGTAACAGACTTTTACCGCATACTATTTCTTGGAACGTGTTAATATTAGGGACAAGATGAAGTTGATGAGTCCAGTTGTAATGTGGCGAACTGCTCAGCCAGTAATATTTCTCAAATTTTCTTTTAGAATGGTCCTGATGCGTGTCGTCTTGGAACAGCTGAGCACAGGCCACATTGCTTGTTGATATATTTGAAGTTTGTTAAAGTATATTGGCAACTAAGATTAATATCACAGCAGACACTAAGTCTAGCATTAAACTCTTTTTTCTGGGACAAAGCTGTACGTGTATACGGAATACGTATGTATGTTGTATAAATAAAGGGCAATCTTTACTCCAATCATGGACAACGATGTAAATAATGGATTGTAAATGCCAATTTTCTCAATATAACTGCGTAAAATAATGTATCAATCAATATGATAAAAGACCTGCACCTAGCGAGAATGACATATACAAATCTTACACGAGATCTCATATTATGTTTCTTGCAGGTGGTAGGATGTCTCAGATGTGCGTCTGGAACAATTACGCACGTCTGCCCACTCGTATTTGTCATTCTTGTGCATTAAATGGTAATTTTCTGTGCTCAGAACGATGTTGAATTTGTTACTTATACACAAAATTCATATTTTCAATCAACAACTCAATTTCATTATTTTAATACAGGGGAAATGCTGGAGCAGTATACTAACAAACGGGCCACGGACCGGGAGCGATTTTTCCTTTCCATTCCTCGCCCCATCCTATCTGTTTCTTCCACAAGCGTACACTTAAATGCTCTACGCTACCACATACGCCGGGAGATCCGCGGGAGCTGAGAGCTTGTTCCGGTGGGGGCAGTGCCCTGCTGGTGGAAGACACCTGGCTTGGGAAAACCCCGCTAGCCGACGGTAGTTCGGTGCAGGATCTTGCCATCCGACGGGGGAATATCACAGCCAACTCCCGACAAAAGAAACGTGCACAACGCTTGCGGGACTAATGAACTTAACAGTTGATGCGCCCGAAACCACTAATCAAGCTATCAATTAAGCATAGAGGAAGAATCTCAATCTTCAATTACGCAGTTGTAGAAGGACGCCAAAAAATTGAACTTTTGCTATTTCCGAAATTGTTTTAAATTTGCGGGACGATGAGTTCGGCTAGACCAATCGGTGTTAACAAAAGGGCAACTTTCATAACAATTTTTGGGAGTGAAGTGGGACAGTGAAGTGTTGCGGGGGCGGGGGCGGGGGGGGGGCAGCGGCTCTGGCGCTGGCGAGCCCGGCGACGCTGACGACGCCACGCGTGAGCGCTCGCGATGGCGGGGGGGGGGGGGGGTGATGCTGGGGCGCGGGTGATATCGAGGCCGCGCGCCCCGCCCACGCCGCGCTTTACGAGCTGGTGCCTGCGACGGAGCAGCCCAAACCGGGGAAGCGTCCGGCCCACTCGCCCACGACGTCGCTTTTGGCCACACCAAAATACTCCTCGAACTGCTGGCGATCGAAAACGATCACTCGCGTCGTTTGTCCCAGGTGGGTGGGTGTACTAAGAATACGTACGAGTACAAAGTTCCAGAACAACAATTTTACTGTCGACAAAATGAAAATGAGTCAACCGTACAGCAAATTCAGTTTCCGTTAGAGCAGAATTATGGCGGAGTAGTCTTGTACGATAAATGAAAGTCAAAGAAAATTACCAATTTACAAAACCTCAAAGCGAATGCGATGAGAAGAGTATGCTGCCGGCCCCTTGTCGGGAAGGCTCCTTGTCAAGGGCCCCAAAGGGCTTCTGGCGTCGCGGGGGCTGCGGGCGGCGGTCCTTCCATCTCGCAGACGCGCGTGACCGAGAGGCGGTGGCTCCTGCTCCTGCACCGCACTGTCGCAGGCTGCTCGTCGAGTTGCCGGGCCGTACTGGACAGCCGCCGTTCTGGAAATCAAACAAGTCTTGAAATCTAACTCTCGGCGTACGGTTTGCGACCTATTTTCTCGTTTGGTTTGGGGGTTGCAATAATGGTAACATTGTTCTTGGTTGTCGGTCATCCAACGACTGTGCCTGACCTATTCCATTCTTGCCCGGCCTGGATTCCGGTCAGAGGCACTGAAGTGAAATCAGTTGATGTCCTGAGCCAACTCTCCCGATAGTCAGTCTACTTCTAGTGTGTCAAGCGCGACAATACGTCTGCATTGGAGTGCTTCTGAAAACTATATCATAATTGCAATCAGACAAAAATTATGACCGATAATTTCCTTTCCGTGTTGCCCAGTACCCGTCTTGCTGGATGAAATAATGCCAACGACTTTTAAACTGTAATTATGATAAATTTGTTATCAAATATAGTATCATTAAAATTTCATTATTCACATATAAGTAGGGCTTCCATCTCAATTTGCGAGTACCGCTGCTGATGGAGAAACAATGTTGTGGAGGCAAACGCTATCGGTACGTACCCTCTTTGCTCGTTCTTCTGTGAACCTTCTGCCCCTACTCCACACTCCAACGGATCTGTTGCTAGCGTCACAATTTTAGCTTGGTTGAAAGTTTCAGCTTCGGTGCTTCCGTGTCTTGCTTCCTGCTTGATTGTCACGAATGCTTACTGCTTGCACGCCCTAGGTTGACGAAATGGACAACTTTCTCCCTGACTGCATTGAGAGGCGTTGCAATTGTTACAAACTACTTAATAAATTTTGACTAGTAGTTGGCCTTACCCAGTTACGCTTGCAGTTGTTTGTTGTTGACTGGTGCTGATAACTTGAGGATCGCTTGTGCATTTTCTAATGTGGCCCTTACTCCATTGTCATTCACGTGTTCTAGGTACTTTATTTGTTTCTTGAAAAATGCGCACTTTGCTTTCAGACCATCTTGCTGCAATTTAAATAACATGAGTTAAAAGTTCTTTAAATTCTCTTTGTTCGAAGCGGCTGTTAACACGATATCATCCCTGTAGTTGATGCAACCTGGCACTTGCGGTATAACTTGATCTATGTGACGACGGCATGTGAGGACGGTGGCAGCGGCTGATGCCTTTAATACAAAGGCCCTAGCGTGAAATCGACTTCTCTCCCCCGTGGCCCCCATTTCCTCCGCCGGGTGGCCCCGAGGCGGGGTCTCGACTTCGTTGTGGTGTTGCTCGATTCCAATTGGAAAGTGAGAAGGGATTTGTCTCCGGCTATTCTGAGCGCTGCTCAATCGCGATTCCGGTACCAGCTTCGAAAAGTGGGAACCGCGAGGTGCCACCAACGCTTAATTCAGGAAAGCCTCCACGGTGATTGATTGGTGATTCCGAGCGCGTGGACGGCGAAGGCCGTTGGTCCCGTAAGCGTAGTGTATGATTGCGTCGAGGGAGGTGGTGGTGACCGTCTCCCGTTGGCTGGCGAGATCTGGCGCCGACTTACATCGGCTCGCGGGGATTTCCCCAGCCGGGCACCGCCCCAGGCGGGGCACGCTCCACTCTCCCGACAAGGGTGGTAATGTAGTGTAGGTGAGTGTGAGGAAGGGAGAGGAAAGGATAAAGAATAAAATCGCGAGCGGCACGTGGCCCGTTTTCTGGTGTACTGCTTCTGCATTCGTCTGTCGTGATCGGAGAAACCACGGAAAACTACGACCGCTAGAATTCTCCTGCAGACAGTGTTTCAATTGCACCTACCTCTTTTCTTTCTTTCATTTCTTAAAATGTTAGATCTATTTTTACATTTTACAATTATTAGTTATCTATTTATACATTTTTTGTTTTTGAGTCATTTCTTAAAGAAAAATGAAGCAATACCAACACAATTGAAAATATACAATTCCACGATTCCAGGGTTGAAAATAAACAAAATACAAAAAGTTACCTTATGTTTTCTTAACCAAAGTTCATTTAAAACGTTTTTGTCACTCTTAAAATTAACCTGCACGGACAAAGGCATTTGGAAATGGACCACTTGTTGGTGTAGAATATTGTGCGAAAAAAACATTCAAACTCATCACACGATAGCTGCAAACAAACCGGATATTGCAATATGGGATGTGGAGAAAAAACCATGTCTACCTGTAGTTGTTGCTGTGCCATGCGATCAAAACTTCGCAACCAAGGAGGCTGAGAAACGACTTAAATACAACAGTTTGGAAATCGAGATTAGCGGCATGTGGGCCGTAAATGCACAGGTGTCGGTATCTGTGAGATTTGTTCCGCAAAATTTGTGTAAGAACGTGGCTAAATTCCCAGGTCATTTAAACGACTGGGAAGTGTAAGACATTGCTTTGTTTGGAACAGACCCCATTTTCCGCAGTGTTTCAGAGACACCGATAATCCCAAGATTTGCTCCTGATGAAGCTGTTTGCAACCCGGAGTAGACTTTATTATCAACCGACCATTCATCGGAATCATCAACCGAACATTTTTAGTGGTGAATTACAGAAATAATTAATAACAATAATAACATTAAAAATAATATTAAGAACCCAACAATATTTTTGTAATAGAATATATAATTATTAATTACAGAGAAGTCCAAATCCAAGCAGGGCCCGGCTCACGGGCGAGGGGGAGGGGGAGGGGGAGGGGGAGGGGGAGGGCAGTGCCTGCAGCAGCCGAGCTCCGAGAAGTCTCCTTGTTATTGGGGTGATGTCCTCCGCGGTTCAGGCGATGACGTGACTGCAATACCACGTATAAAATGGGCCACGATTGCCCGGCGGGCGCGCGCGTTCGTCCCGCGGTCCGCTGGGGAGCCGCGCACAGCGCCCGCCCCCGCGCGGGCCAAGGCAGCCAACGAATGGACAGGAAAATGCACAGCAAATACAGTACAGGGAAAGGAAAAGTCAGTATCGATCATATGTCCAAACACTTTGTAAAAGAATAATAAAATTCAAACAAATAATAGAAGCTAACAGGGAGAGAGGAATGAAAGGGGATAAATAACCGAATCAAACAGGCGGAAAAACGAGTTTTCGACCTACTAAACCATAATTGCAACACGCATTTCATGAGACTGCGTTATAATTAATTGTAGTGCATTCTGTTCTGGTTTTAGAATGATTTCACCATAGCTAACCAAGTTTAATGTATTATATACAGCAGGAATAGTAGCCAAACTACGGAGCGAATATTAGTATACTGATTCTTGCCCAAATGGCTCGTTGTTAGCAGTGAACATAATTCAAATTAGTATATGCATGGGGTGGAATTAGTATATGAATATGTATATGAATTGGGGTCAAGTTCCCGGAGTCCAAGGAACCGCGCACAGATTGCTCTCCTTCCTAGAGTACGTTACACAGTCTTTATCTGACTTTGGCAATAAATAAATAAATAAATAAATAAATAAATAAATAAATAAATAAATAAATAAATAAATAAATAAATAAATAAATAAATAAATAAATAAATAAATAAATAAATAAATAAATAAATAAATAAATAAATAAATAAATAAATAAATAAATAAATAAATAAATAAATAAATAAATAAATAAATAAATAAATAAATAAATAAATAAATAAATAAATAAATAAATAAATAAATAAATAAATAAATAAATAAATAAATAAACAAATAAAGGTCACATTAGTTGTAAATATTTGTGTTGAGGTTTATGCTTGTGCCAGTTACTGTGAATGCGGCACGTTTACCGCCTTCCTTACCTCCGCTCCGAAAGAAAAGAATTCTGAGCGAAATCCGAATGCAACGAGACCGAGCCGCCTAAGCCGCCTAAGCTTCGAATGCTCCCCGCCTTCATCAGACGCTCGCTGCGAGCGGAGGGACAGCGGCGCCCGGTGGCAGTTGCATGGGCCCGGGGAGCGCCACAGGACCGGGCGCCCGGCAACCGAATTCGGCCAGGGAGAGCGCGGTGTCCATCGCCGGGGGGGGGGGTGCATGAGGCGGGGATCGCCATCACACTTAGTTTTAATGAACTGTGTTTTCTTACGATTTCCATTGATTTGTTTATGCCACCCCTACCCATCTCGCTTCTAGGAAGTACGGAAATACGAACGCTCAGCAAGCATTGTCGCATCGTTAGCATATGTGTGCATTGTATGGTTTTGGAAATGAGCACCGTCTTTTATGTTATGGCAGTATTCATGAAGACTTTTGTTATTTAATTTATTGCAGTTATTGCATGTTTTTGCAAAAAAAATTAAATTTCTTAGCGAAAAAATACTAGTTTCAGATGGGAGAAAACCATCAGCGCCAATAAAAATGTTTTTCAAATAGGTTTAGGGTTGCCACAAACTCCATAAACACACCATTTTGGGCCTTTTTTGCTACTTTTTAGAAAATAAGTAATAAATATTATTTAATGGTAGTTTTATCAAACGGATTTTTGACTGAGGTGGTCCCCACGTCATCCCGCAACAATTTTATGATCATTACCTTTTTTGACTAACATAGTGTGGTCAATTATACGTTAAAACCATAGAATATAATCACAGCACTTAGATGAAATTCAAGCTTGAAATCTCTACTTTAAGACCTTTGCCTCGAACAAATTCGCTGCAACCCGCTAAGATTGCGCTTGGCGCCGTCCCTGTTAACGACCTACCTGAAGCCGCACTGCTGTGTATGGCCGCATTGAACGTATTAAGGAGACATCAAACGTGCTAGGAAGTTACTAGACTTTAACGAACACTATACGGCATATCAAAGCTCCATGAGTAATTTATACCTCTTAAAAATTTGGCCCATAAACTTTGACAGAACTCAACACACATTCAGTTTTGGTAAATCGCGTGTTAGGTCCAAGATATCAGTCGGTTTCTGTGTACCAAATATTCGCACATTGTGACGGTTAATGGTATCACTAATGAGGAACGTGTCCTCATCACTGAACACAATCTTTTCAAAAAAATATGTGGTATCACAAGCAACATTTAGCACGTTCCACACGGCTATATATCTCTATTGCTACTGCTGAGTCTCTGTTCTCGAAAAACGAGTAACAGAAGAAGCATCTGGAAGCGTATGACTATAATTTGTGAATACGGCGAGAGTTTTGAAAAGTATCCTAATAGTCAATGGTTTCGAAATTACTTTTAAGTTTCGAAATTACTAAGAGACTTTTTATGTTTATCTTCAATATATAATCTGTTGTAAAGCCTGTTTTACACAGTCATTTTTTCGTTCTTTTTTCATCATTTTTCTGTACAGAAAGTGGATAGAAAAAGGACGTTCGTATGTTTCGGTGCCGAAACTGGTTGAACGTGATTCCGATGTTTTACACGGTCATTTCTGCCCTGTACGTAATCGTGATGAAAATACTTCCTCCAGACGCCGCAAAAAGCGCTGGAAGTCAAACAGTTGAACATCACATGAGCGTAAACAACTGCAATACGCCGGAAGAATGATCAGAGGAATACGCGCACAATTGTATGGTTACGTGTTTGCAGTGTAGTCGGTAGATAGTCGTGTGAGCTATTGTGGTTTTTGAGTTTGAAATGGTAAGAAAAGCAATGATCGCTACGGTGGCAGCTCACATTCTTATGGCTTCAGCTATCGTAAAGGCAGAACTTAAAAGAAAGGAACGCTGTACTTGGGTGAAATCCTGGGGGCAGAAAAGAGAGACTGGTGTGGGTCTGCTACACATGGTAGACAACGAATTGCGCTTCGAAGACCCACACAGTTATCGTCAGTTCATGAGAACGACTGAAGAAAAATTTTGACGAGCTCCTGGGATTGGTAATGACAGATATTAAGAAGGAGCACACCTGAATGCGAGCTGCAGTTTCCCCACGAGAAAGGTATGGTACACTACAAAAGTATACTATTTGTATGCATACATGCTCATGCATAAATCTTCTAGTTTCTCTATTATTATTATTATTATTATTATTATTATTATTATTATTATTATTATTATTATTATTAGTCTGTAAAATAGCCATTCACAACCTAAGTATTTAAAATACACAGGCGCGTTATTGCAATCTGTTGATGGGTTGTTTTTGCTAAATATTGATTTTTGAATGTTTGCAGGCTAGCAGTTACTTTGCGATTTCTCGCACCAGGGAACCATTCAGGTCTCTCATGTTTTCCACCAGGATTCATGTAAGTACAATCAGTAAAATTGTACCGGAAATATGTAGAGCCATCTACGTACACTTGCGGCCTTTGTATCTGAAAGTAAGTTAATAAAGCACAAGCATCAAGCACATTGTTAATTGTAATCGATATACAACTGTTTTTCTTGTAGTGTCCACAGACTCAAGCGGAGTAGTTGAAAATATCACAAACGTTTGAAGAGCTCTGGGACTATCCTATGTGCATTGGTGCTATTCATGGCAGGCACATCGTCTTTAGAGCACCAAGATCTGCGGGATCATACTATTCAACTACAAGGGAGCGCATTCCATTGTTCTCCTGGCAGTTGTGGATGCAGAATATAGATTTTTGTACGTGGATGTAGGAGTGAACGGCCGAGTGAGTGAGGGAGAAGTCTGGAGGCACACTTCGTTTTACAAAAATATGGAGAAATTACAAATCCCTCCATGTGGTACATTGTGTACCGGTGTTAACGTGCCATACCATTTTGTCGCTGATGATGCGTTTGCACTGTCCTAGCGTTTAATGAAACCATTTCTTGCAGAAACTTGGCAGCGGACAAAATTAATTTTAACTACCGTTTCTGCAGAGCCAGGAGAATGGCAGAGAATGCCTTTGGGATACTGGCCAACAGATTCCGAGTGCTGTTATCACCTATAAATGTGGATGCCCAGAAAAGTGATGATTTGGTACTGGCAACAGTCGCCCTTCATAATTTTTTGGCATACAAAAACAAATCGAACTACACTGATAGGTCAGGTGCAAATTTGGAGTACATAAGTACTTAGGAAGGTATTACTTGAAAATAATGGGGTTTCTTTCTGTTGCAGGTGACCAGTTACTATCAGTTTAGATTAGATTTAGATTTATTCAGTCAGAATAACAGTAAAAATTGTTTGTGACGTAGGGGGAGAAAGATTATCTGCGCACGTTTTCTTGAGTTCCGGAATCCTTTCCCGTCATTTTAATAATTCCCGTCAATTTTTCCAGTCGTTTAAATAGTTGAAAGGTGAGTAAAATTTTAACATAAAAAATAAATAAAATAAATAAATAAATACATTTTAAAAATCGTAAGATTAGCAATATTTGAAAAATATTCATTTCCGTTTCTGAGTTATAGAAAACGTATTTGCATCGGCACACGAATTTCAAGTATGATTTTTCTGCATTGCTAACAAAATAGCAACTCGCCATTACCTCTACTCTTACCATCACAAACAAAAGGAGAGTTCAACAATACGTGCGCATAGTGAAACTACATTTACGTCCACAAGCAAAACAAGGGGCCATCTCAGCATTTGCTCAAAGGATCAGGGAAACTGGACAAAAACCTGATCGAGATGGGGGTCATTGACCCGGAAGCTGAAGTACATTATTTGTACATTATTTGAATCTGTAGCAGCTGCTCCTGGTCAGAGAAGTACAGTGGCAGCACAGAGGATGAGGGATGAATTAAACCAATATTTTATACAAAATTTAAAAAAGTTAACAAAATATTTTTTGCTTACTTTGTTTTTTATTATATTTTTAAAAAGTATTTCGTATTGAGCTTTAACACGCTCGTCTGTGAGCTCACATTACCTGCTTCCATATATAATTGTAGTTGTCATTGACAAGTAGATTCTGGACAGAGAAGTACGAGGTAGAGAATGAGGGATGCATTAGCCCAATATTTCAGACAAAATTAAAAGTTCTTCACATACTTCATTGTTTACTTTCTATTTGTCACTATATTATGAAAAATATTTTCTATTCCGTGTTCAGCTTGAACAAGCTCCTCCTTCGTTAGCTCACGAAACTTGGTTGCAAGGTATCTACAATTCGCCATAGCATTATCGTCTGCGATCGATTCCAATCTCTGCAATGCAGATGTTGCGATCTGCAAAGCGATTATCACAGCATCATCATCTCTTCTGTTCGTGTTCTTCTTCCGCAACCCAGAAGAATTGCGGTGTCTCAACAACACTGGTGCTGCCCCCGACTGCGCTGCAACAACACTGTCACCGACTCCACATTCAGAGTGGCAAGTGAGACAAAATTCCCTCCAAGATCCACATCAAATGAATCGATCACTAGAGTATCGGTTGTAACATTGTCTTCTGCTTTTTCCAATGTAGACTTTGAGTCTCTCAACTTAATTACTGGATCCAGAAATCATAAGTCTTTATAATAATACAGTGAGGGTTGGTACACCTCACATGTACCAACATCTGACCTCCTGCTGTCCTCCACTTCTTTTTTTCGTTTGTGTATGTGAACCGTATTGTGTTCCACTTTTTGCACACATCGTCAGCAGTGGTACCAGGTGTGAAATACTAGACAATTACTTATTTACCTGGTCTGCAATACAAGATAATTGTATACTCTATTTGTCAGAGGTATTATATGTACTCACCGCATTGTGGATATATTATCTTCAATACAATTCAATAGCTTCATCCTCTCTATTTTTCTGTAGTTTACTACTGTGGAATCGTAGAGAATTCGGTTGCCCCCCCCCCCCACTAATTCTCTTAAACGCATCACAGTGTCCGGATGCCACGATATACTGTAGGCGAATACATAATATATATAATAATTAAAAGATATAACACAAATTGGTATTTCATATTAATTTGATGTAAACATTATACCCTTGACTCACCTGTGTACAAAAATCTCAGAAACGTTTATGGCAAAACCTGAAAAACAACTGAAACACGCCTGAAAAGAAAAAAAAAGGTTATAGACATATTTGAAAGAGGTACATTCGTATTTCATATAAATTTTTCTACAGTAACCTCACGCACCTTCGAACTTGATCGTAATTAAAGAGGAAGTAAAACCCGCTGGATTCACTGTTCCACAAATTCGCACAAATGACGACGCTGTACACTCAATCTCACGAACCCACAACCAAAACCGACCAAAACGTTCTGACATTCAAACAACTCTCCTGGACACGGAATCGAAGAAAGTTCCATAGAGTGACACCAGGAGCACCATAATCAAACTGGATGAAATCTGTTCCGAAAAAGGAAGCACGCTTCACTTTTCCGTACAAATTGCATCCAGTCTGGTCCGTAATTTGTCTGTACCGAAGGGAAATGATGAAAAAATGACCTTGAAAAACATGCTTAAGGAATTAAATGTGTAATGCAAATGACAAGGAAATAAACCTTAAAAAATAATATCATTATCATCTTTATCTTCAAAGCCATGAACATCTTCATCGCAATTATCTTCTTGTTCTCGCTCTACTCCTTTACCTAAGACATCTGAATACCTCCCTCTTCTAGAGAGAGAATATACGAGTATCATTCTTTCGCATAACTATCAATTAACTCCAGTAACTATTTTTCCTAAGCATAGCTTACAGTAACACATGCTCAATATTGTATATACAAAGGATCAAGTTATAAAAGTTTTCTAATTATCTATTTTAAAATGAAAGTGTTCCGATTTTATATCTTACATGCCGCAGAGGAGATAAAAGAAAACATTAAACCAATTTCGGGTTGTTAGAATTCTATTATGTTCTGGAAAACTAAAGAAGTTTTACGTTTTTAGCGAAGAGAAGAAACACTATGAGAATCCAATGAAAAAATTAAAAACAAATTTCTTCGCAAAATGTTTTCACGGATATATTACGTGAAACAACAGAATTCACTGAAACTTTTATATACACGTTACAACTTAATAGAGATAACTACTGTTGTATTCACGGATTGTTGACGTTTATATGTTTTTTGTATATAATTGGTTAAATTTTATATTAACAGTCTACAATTAATTTTCGTAGATTGCAGAAGATTAATTAGCAGGTAAGACTTACCTTGTTTGTTGTTGGAACACGTAGATTAATCTACCTGCTATGCACACACCCTGAAGAAGGGGACGGCGATTCGGCTGTGGCCAAGGGAAGGCAGCTAATTAGTCCGCGACGACGGGAAGATGCGGAGAAGGCCTGCGAGCGCCGAATGAAAGCGCCATTAGGAGAGCAGGCACACTGCGAAGGTGTCAGAGGGCAGCGTCTCCAAATGGCTTGCGATTTCGTTTCGGTGGGCGGGGCGGGGCGGGGTGGGGCGGGGTGGGGCGGAGGCGCCTCGGGCCTTGTACGGCGCAGCGGCGCGGCCGCCGGCGCAGAACAGCGGGTGACGTAGACGCCCACTCGCTCAGGTGCTCGCGCCACCTGACTCAGCCGACGAGAATATCGGCGCGGATCAGCCGGCCCCGCGGGGGTGGCGCTAACACCTCCCAGCCCCAGGCCCGCGCGGCGCAACAGCCTCCCAAGTGCGCCTCCACCAAATCGACAAACACGGGCGATTCATAGTCCACCCATTCGTCATTTCCACCACGCAAAACTATCTTTGAACATTGCCGATCAACCAACTTGTCAATAGAAACGGGATGGAAAACTGCAAGCCAATCACTAAATTTCACCATTTTACATTGTTTTGTTCATTGCAATATATGCTAGGTACAAGTTTATTTATGTATTTGGCTTCGTTCTGTTGTGTAGGAATAATGGATTGGATTAATTAGTACTTAATTACTTTAGCAGTCGATATGACTTTAATAAATTTTATAATGCCCTATACATTTCGTTATACATTTCTTGGAACTTTTTCGTTCCTTTTCAGAAACAAAGAGAGAAAATGAAATGCGTCTAAGCACAACGCTACCTGCACCTCCACGCGATAAAATGCGCTTTCAATGAAGCTACGGCTCGCTGAGACAATCGAAACACAGCTATACAACTAATTTTCAATGCGACGAAAAAATGACGAAAAAAACGTCTCTCTGCTTCTGCCTGCCTGTATGTAGTTCATGCTACGCCCTAAACCATATCCACGATTTTCTCAAAAATTGATATATCCTGTTCAATCTGAATGAACTCCAGGCCCTGCGAGTTCGAAACGGTTATTTAAATTTTGAGGGTAGATTACATGAAGCCTCAAAATTTTCTAAATTTTAGCAAAAATGGCTTCATATTTTTTTAATTAAATTATGATCTCGGATAGCGCAAAGAATACTTTAAAATATCGTAGATGTCATTTTCGTTTAGATCATTAATTTTTTGAAAATTGCAAAACTTTTTTCGGTTTCTTCCTACAACTACAATATTGAAGATAGATACTTCTCAGAAATTAATGAAATCTGATGTTTAATGACAGATCTTGAGATATGATCATGTACAATTTTTCGAAAATATGAGTAATTTTCGTGTTTTGGGTGAAATATATGCAATTTGTAAACAATTACTTCCTTAAACACAGATCCGAAGTTTTTCTTTAAATTTCTCCCTCGTATGTATCAAAGGATGGTAAATGAAGAAGTGCTTGTTTGATTTTCGGTGAACACTATATTTTTGAAAATCTGAAAAAAATAAACAATACGAAAATACAATATTGAAAATAAAATATTTTGTTTTAAATGCAGTTCGTTCGAAGAAAAAACAACAGATATTAAAAGATCCTTTACAGTTTTTGAACCGAGTAGTTTTCGTATAATTTCTTCTCAAAATTAATTCAATAAAAAACATTATCTTAAAAACGCTATAGTGAAAAAAAAACGTTTAGAAACTGGGCAGGTATAATTTTCGCAGAATTTAATTTTAAAAAATGGAAAAAGGTAGAAACAAAGCAAAAAGTATGTGTTGTTGTAGAACTACGCATTATTTAAAACAATGAGAAGTCATATAAGCCAGAAATAATTATCAAGCCAATAGTTTTCTAAATTAACGTTACGGATATTTATTTGTATCATTTCACGGGATTCTGAATGTCTATAAAAATTGATTATAATTGTATAGTTTAGAAATGAACAAGTTAACATTCAGAAATGTGCTTCTTTTCTAAAATATTAAATAGTATTTTTAGAGAGAGGTTAAAAAGCCTTATTTCTGTAATATTTCAAATAAGAATTGTATTATTTTATTTTATTTTATTTATTAAATCTTAATTATATTCCTGCTTTTATTCCATTCATTTCACTTTAATCTACTTTCTGTTATTGTAGTTAGTATTCTGTAATTGCTCAAATTGGAATTTTAGAATTCTCCGCTCTTTAAAAAATAGTTTTTCTAAAATAATTTCCTTAATATTTCAATAAAGAAAAGTTTATTTGAATTATAACTAACGTTTTCCTAATGAATATTGATCATGGTTTGTAAACTTTTCAGACACCTGATGAAGAAAATAAAAATGTATCAGAAATGTGAATTTGAAAAACTCGGGCTTAATGACTATTTCGGGCTTCTATGACTTTTCATAACCTTAAATATAAATGTACCACCACAATGAAATCTAACTCATGGCCAATCAATTTTGAAAAGAAAATTGAAGGGCAAGTACATCTGCACTCGAATCACTACACTATGTCCTTACAAAGTTGAATAAAGAATAAAGTTTAAGCGCTCATCTATCGGAATGGCTAAAAATTGGAATGAAATATCATAGAATTTTGGCGAATAAGAAAGAGAAGTAAGGTGAACAACCCTGTTGAAAGGAATTATATAAACTAGTGGTGCTGCCAAAGCACTTACTTTCTCGTATTGTTTCTAAAAGCTCCGCAACATTACACTACTACATAACCAGCAAAGGTGTTGTCAAGCAGCTAATTATTTTTCCGCTCCGAGACGCGAACTCAGATCCTCCCAGAGTGCGTGCCGCCACTCATACTACTACGCCTCAGAAGGGCCACATCGTTCGAAAGGTGAATGCCCGATTTATGTAAAACAAAACATACAACAATCAAAATATCCGTTAGAAACTCCCAATGATTCCAGTCCGTCAACTTCAATCAGGGTATATCATTTTTGAAGCAAATCAGCGGAACTGACAGACAGACAAACGGACAGACGGACATTTTGACATCAATCGATTTTTCTGGATCAAGAACAAACAAAACATGGATTCTGTCTACACCACGAGTTAGAGATTTTTTTCTAAATTTAAGAACAGTATTAATCCACTATTTCATTACCAGAACACGGCAATGAGGTTTATTCTGGCAAAATTTCGGCGTTTCCTGGCGCACAAATACATACCTTTCTCTTTTTATGAAGAATTAGTTAATCTCTGGAAGAAATAATATTGAAAAATGAAAGCAGCCGTGAAGAGAATGAGGCTTGTCCCAAAAGTTAGTAAAGAGATTAGAAAACTAACCTGGGCGAGAAAGTCTGTGCCATTCTGTAGCACCACTAGTTTATTTATTTAATTATTATATATTTATTGAAGTAGCTAATTTACTACAACAAACTTTTTCTGAGGCAATAATATCTTCTATTTTGTAGTTTTGAAATTTTCGAAAAACAAACAAGAGTAATACCCGGAAATAGGACTAGCACCATGTTTCTTACCGTCCCTTATTACATGTGTGGAGAAAATTCAAAGAAAAAAATTGGAACGGTTTGTGAGAGTTTTTCTTCCGTACACTTCAAACCCAAATTATGCAAAACTACACGTTTTTTCAAAAAATTGAACATGACATTTTTTAAAGTGGTAATTTTTTGCAACAGACTTTGCATGAGACAAAAAATCAATCATCAATTTTGTAGTTTGAATTTGTTTTTTGTATATTCGAAAAAAAACGAGCAATATCCGAAAATGGGACCAGAACCATATTTTATACCATCACTCATTATGTATGTAAAGAATTTTTTTAAAAAAATTGGAGCGGTTTTTGAAAAACAAATTGAAATTTCAAGCGCATATTACGTAAAAACAATTAACTTTCACAAGAAATGTACATGACCTTTTTGAAAGACCTAATTTTGTACAACAGACTTTGTCTGAGCCAAAAACCTCTATCATCAATTTGGAACTTTTTAAAATTTCTTTTTGCTTTTTTTGAAAAATCGGGAGTATCATCAAAAATAATATCTGAACCATTCTCTTAAACTTCTTTCGCAGTATTGAACAAGAAAATTTAATTAAAATATTTGGAGCGTTAATTAGAAAATATCTGAGGAACTTCATTTAAACTATCCCCCAGAATTAAAATATCGGTTTCAAAATACAGGGGCCGCGACATCAGACAGATCGATTGAGGAATATCAATTTTGGAGAAAATTGGCTGAACTGAGCCGCTAGCGTCGACCAGAGACGGTCGGATAGACGGACGTTTTGCCGTCAATCAAATTTTCCGTATCAAAAACCAACAAAACACGGATTCTGGCTACACTACGTGTTATCGATTTTCCCCCTAAATTTAGCAACAGGATTTATTCACTATTTCGTTAGCAAAGCCCGACTCTAATACTTTTTCTGGCACAAATTCGTCGTTTTCCGCTGCTCGATTACGTAACTTTCTCTTCTTAAGAAGAATTCATAAGGCGAGAAAGTAAAAAGGAGGAAAACGATTCAAGTTAATTCAAAACAACTTTAGCCACAAATCTAGTAATCTTGGAGAATAAATGTGAAAGGCCATTCGCTATTATCTGCCCTTCAGTACTAGGAAAAGATGATAAAGTCGGATGTTGAACGTAGTTTAAAGGATCGTAAGGAAAATTCTGAAACATTAACCATTCTTTGACCAATAGCACGAGAATGCCGGAGCAGTACCGTTACAACGAGTCACGGACGGCACGCGATATTTCCTTCATCTTCGTCGTCCTATCCTCTTTCCATACATACACACCCTCTACATTACCAGATATATCAGAAGACTAGTCGGGAGCTTAGAGCTTGTCTGTTTTTAGTCTGGCGCCGTGGGGAGTTATATAGAGGGGGAGACAAGTGCAATATTTTAGTTATAAGAAAGTCAACATATCTAATTACACTAGTTAATGGGCACAGGTGGTTACTCCACAACGGGGAAACTAATTAGAAGCGAAATGGACGCAACATAACGAAACGAAAACGATTGTGAAAATTCGTTCAACAGAAACTGCAGAACTACAATCCAACAGAAACTACAATATCTCGAACCTCAGCAGCAAATGGTTGAAATGCAACTTGAGTTATATTCTTTCAAAGATCTCTCTATAAAAACGTTACCCATCGTAAAGGAGGTCATTCCTACCAGGTACAAGGAAAGTGAAATATTCCAGGAATTGACACAACTAAAATTTCTAATAATCAAAGTGATAATATTTTATAATAAATAAAAATGCCCATACCCGTATGTGCAATAGATTAGAAAATACTTATCAATGTAAAGAAAGTTTCAAAATTGACCAGAGCTTTGTAGAAATTCAGAAAATAATGAAGTCTCATGTAATCCCATGTTGACAAAAATTTGAGCATTCTTAGGCAAAATGTGTCACTTTCCGTAAGAGTGTCAAATGTATCGGTCATCATCACTACTCCGGTTGTATCAATGCAAAATCTGCCCCTCCAAAATGCATAAATTGTGGTAAAGAACAGACTGCCAACTGCAAAGGCTGCATTGTCTATAAAAAGAAAGGAGATCTACCGAAAAAGACAAAAAACATAAACCTACCTTTTAACATGTGCCACCAAACCAATACTTACACTGACAATGTACCCGATAAACAATTACCATCATATTCTACACTTCATCATAGCCAAAACATTAACAGCCAACCGAGGTCATATTCATCATTATTTAAACAGTATCAATCTTGATCGCCGACCTGAATGGCGAAGGTGGCTAAGTGCCTCCTATCGACTCTGCGCTTCGGTCAGAAGGGCCGCGGGTTCGAGTACCACCATACCATGCGCAATGTTGTTTGTCCCTTGTCTCTCATGTGTGTGTTGTCGCGAAGAGCCACGCGTTCTGCAGACCTCACGTTCGGTTGACAACAGAAAATAATCTTTTAAAGAAAAGTCGATCATTTCTGGGGGGGACACCATAGATTTTTGTTACATAATAAATATATTTGTAATTATATAGCATTTTGTTTTTGTAGCGTATATATAGTGCTATACAATATTACTGTTTAAAAATTGTATAATTCTAACAAATTCACTGGAGACTCATTGGAGCCATTGTCGGGTCCCCTTCTAGTCAGACTCACTGGTGCCGCCACTGTTTCTCTGTACTCCGTATATACGTACGTATATGAGAAAGTAAAAACTTACTCTCGTCGCATTGCTAGATATTGCTCATGTACACGATAAAGTTTGGCATACCTGTTTGTTATTTAAAGTAAGACAACTCAGAGTCGCTGAGTATATTCATGATATCATTAACGGCTTGATCATTGATAGAAAATTTAAGGTCAAATTTAATCACTCATTTTCTACTACTCATGGTATCACAGTTGGAGATCATAGGGCTTTGCTGTCTCACCTATTTCATTTAATATCTTTGTGAGTGACAAACCCAAATTTTCTAACATGTAAACTGCTGTTTTTGCTGATGATACGGCACTGTACACAGCAGATACAGATATTAACCTGGGATACAAAAGAGTCCAGAATAATCTTAACACTCTAACCTCAATTTGCCCAGGAATGCCCAAGTTCAAAAACGTAAGCATGTAAAACTGAAATCCCTCGGAAGACCACACGTCGAATAAGATCTTAAGCCACGGGCACTTCTGCAAATGAGATACAAGTGAAAAACTGTAAGAGGAATGCAACTATTATATATAAGAGGAAGAGTAATGTAAGAGGCGCGCACGCGGAGACGCTACCTGGCGGTCCCCTTGACAACTGACTGTGGCTGACCGCTGTGACTGTGACTGATTGTGATTAATGGAGGATTACTTCCTAAAGCGCTCAATGCTTGACGACGGGCTGAAGACAGGCGTTGCGTTTTGTTGCGAGACGCAACAAAAAATGACTGTCGGCCAGCATTGCATGCAATGTCGGCCAGCAATGCAGCACAGTATTCCATCAAGCATATTTATGATCAAGCTCCAGGCGAGCATTCACCTTGGAATGAGCAATAAGGGAAAAAGATACTGTATGGAGATGCGAGTGTAAGCATGGCGAACAATAGCAGAATTAGAACGCTGTGATATCTCATTATGCATTCCGAAGACTGAAAAATCTTAAAATAGAAGAGGAGGATTATTTGAAAGCACAATTAACATTACTGGAATTTTCATGTTAAAAAGTAATGCAAAAACATGAATAGATGAATGTTAATATTTACTGACGTATTATGGTTTCTGATATTTGATGTAAGCAGTTTCAAGATATTTCACGAGATGTTGTTACAAGATATATTTGACAAAAAGTTATGTTACAGTCTTCAGTTTTCTAGCACGCGACTCGAAGATAACGTTGGCAGTTACATAAGTTATTTATTAAAACAATTTTGGTGGCAGACAAGACAGAGAGAAGAGAGAGAGAGAGAAGGAGAGGGAGATAGTGAAGCAACTGGACGAAGAATAAGAGGGAGGTACACAAGCGAAAAATATACTTTCAATCCTATATTTTAGGCGGTGAAATAAGTTATTTATTAATGCCATTTTGGTGGTAGAGAAGAGAGAGAGAGAGAGAGAGAGGGAGAGGGCGAGAGTGAACCAAATGGACGAAGAAGGTCGGAAGTGGGGGGGGAGGGACCAAGAGGAAGGTGTAGAAGAATATACTTTCAATCCTATATTTTATCTCACCGATCCTCAAATGAAGCTAATTCCGTTCGTACAGTTTTCTGCATCTGACGCAATCATGATATGTGTGCGGATAACATCACCACTTAGTCTCGCGCCTGGCCAATCGAATGGTGACTCAGCGTCGAAAGAATTCAAAAGAACCCAGAAGTCCATTTCAACAACAAAAAATTGGAGTCCTGGGAAAAAGGAAACTTGATGATCATGATCGTAATGATTATCACCATGTTTCATGATTGATCATCATCACCAAGAAGACTGAAATTATTTTCATGTCATTTTGTTGTTGGTATGTACCTCGCTATTCGGCGGCATTCAAAAGGGCCTCTCAGATCCAATTAGTTGTTTGATCACAAGTACGAAATATTCTTATATCGTAGATGCGCCTCCTTTCGATGGCTATGTGAGAATGAATTGCGTCTCTTCAACACCAAATACCGAACATTAATCGGGAAAAGTGTTTTGCACCGACGCCACTTTTAATTGCTTGCACTCCGACTTTATGTTTCACGCAAAAAGAAATCCGCCACAGCCATATACGCAAATAATATTTCACGAAAAGTGATGTGTAAATAACTCCTGACTGACTGAAACGGTCCGAATTCGCTGTTGTCCTCCACTTGCAATATTCGCACGATCTGTTGCTCTTTTTTGTTTGGATTTGCATTTTTGCAGAGGGACCGGTGTCTTCAGGATTTATCGTCTGCGTTGTACTGTTTCAACGTCAGTGGAACGCAGCTGCTGCTTCTTCTTTGTTCTAATTTGCAAATAATAATGAAATTTTGGGAAGCAATTAGCTACTTGCGGTGTACGATCAATCATTCTAAGAATGTAAGTAATAATTAGACTATTATTACTACAATTTTGTTTTCTGTATCCTTGATGTTTTTCTTGTCGTCATCCATTGATTTTTTATATTATATTTATTTGTTTGAAAATGAAATTATAGTTGTCTTATAGTATGCAATTAATTATCACAGATGTTGCAACGTTAATATAAGAACTACAGCTCTGTTCTGGCTCTTCTTATTGTTGAAATAGGGTGAAGTTCTAGTACTTTTTTCAAATACAGTTAAATACAATACGATCGATCTAAAAAATATACATAAATAAGACCATATTTCCTGAAATACAAATTATATAGCCTTAACTTTAATGACAAAGATTCGACAGCGTCGTACCTATCTTCGGTAACGGATGTGCAATTATACACGTCTATGCTTTAATAATGATTATGACTATACCACATTGCCTGTGATGATGGAATACTAAGATGTACAAATTCGTTTATAATTACACTGTACTTATAAATCTTATTGAACCCTGCACATCTACAAATCTGCAAATTTGACAATCAAAATGTTGTTGTTGTTGTTTCGCTTTACATTGCCCATGTTTTCTAAGTATAGCGTTAAGGCTTCTCGGCCTTAATGCTTGAAATTGTAAAAAAGTGTACTTTGTACTGAGACTTTACAAATCCCAGGATATCAGAATGTTTCCATTTTGCAAAACGCATATTTCTTTTCGCTTCTAGAACACATAGAATGCCGATTCTACACTATAATAATCTTATGAGAATAAAAATATCGTCCCATGAAATTAATACGATTATGTAGCCTTCCGCGGCCGGAGCTTGCATGATCTAGGTGTCTCGGGACGTGCGCGCGTGTGTGGTGGAAATTGACTTTCAACCCCGCACGGTGTGGCGTTTGTAGACAGGAAGCTTCAGCATGGCAGTGCGCTCTGAGGAAGGCCACCACGAAACAGACGCGGCTCGTCCGCCCAAGAATTGAAATTTGTACAGAAAAGAAATTCATTCTTTCTCAGAACGACCTGGAACTACATGCAGATTGAACTATAATTGATCACCACGATTTCCTATTTTTGATTCAGCAACTTCGTCCCGAATGCACTTGGCCTTATATAAAAATAGCCTTGATTTTTTTTTAAAAAAAAGATTGCTGGGGAGAAATGTGCAGGTGGTTCGTCTGCAGTTGGTGGTCTGCGGTGTGTGTGGTTCGTCTGCAGTTCAGTTATCAAAACAAATCCGAAGTTTAGAAAATTAATATATACAATTTCCCACGAATATTTGGTACTTGAAACATCCGTTGTGCAGCCCTCCTGTGCAGTCGGGTGAGCAAGATTCAGCTCCTGCACCCGGCGATGGCTCATCCAGACTCCATTTCAGAGCCTTTTACGTAAAACAATTTGTTTCTGCCGAAGCAAACTCTGCATGTGCTAAAGTAGCACGCTAAATTTCATGCGAAGTGCACGGTAAAATTACATTGAAAATCTGCCTGCTAAAGTCGATCACTGAAATCAGTGTTGCAACAGTGTTACACACTCTTTCTCGCATTATTTTCACATTTACAATCGAAAATTCTGAGAATTTAAAGACAATGAGATCTGCGATATTTTTATGCGTCATTGGATCTATTAGGGGGATATTAATGATTTTTTTATAATTTGTCATTACTTGCGGCAAAAAATAGGCAAAGACAAGACACTTGAAGCCGTTTTTTTTAATTTGCCTTTACTTGCAGCAAAAATACGCAACAACAGCACGCACATTTTTTTAAAGAAATATGAACATTACAATTTTAATAGATTTCCTTTGGTAAAAATCTGTATTGTAACGTTTCTCCGTGGTGAATTAAAACCAACACAATATTTACAACAATTACGTTTATTTCGTGAATAATTAAACACTAAAATCTACTTACACTTAAAACTACTTGGTCTATTTACAGATATATTACACTTAATTATTTACACTGTTACACACGACTCCGTTCTCTTGATTTATTTACACAGTTCGCTTCTTACACCCTATTTATTTAAACAGTTCTCTTCTTCTACAGTATCAGTCAGTCCATGCACTGTCCACGGTCCACTACACTTGACCCTAATTCCCTGCACAGACCACAATTCCCCTGCGCAGACCACAATTCCTGGCGCAGACCACACTTCACTGCGCACACCAGGGTCCACTGCACTGCTGTTTACCGCGATGCCCACTTCACAGCTCAGCTTCCACTGCAGACTTCAAACTGCTGACTGCTGTTTCCCCACTGCACCATTGCTTACCGCGATGCACCCTTCACAGCTCAGCTTCCACTGCAGACTTCAGACTGCTGACTGCTGTTCAACCACTGCACCACTCTTCACCGCAATGCACACTTCCCAGCACAGCTTCCACTTCGGACACACTGACGGACTGACGTCTTACTGCTCACTACTGACTGACTTCTGTAACTCTTTCTCACTAAAACTAACTGACTTCTGTCTGACTGACTCGCGGCCGCCGGCAGCGTAGCATTTATACCCGCACGGCGCTTGTCTCGAGGCGCCTGGCTCATTCTCGGCATTTCTCCGCGGCTCGCGGATTGTCCGGAACCGTCTAGTTCGGGGGAAGGGGAGTGGCGGCGGCAGGTGACGCAATCCACGCGCAGCGACTTCGGCAGGTGATGCAATATTCGTTACAGTATGATCAATATTGTAGTTTTGTAACGTTATTTTTTTTTCTCAATTTTCGCAAATAGGGTTCATCCAAAGATGAAACTTGTGCACTTTTGTAAGCGTGCTTTTCTCTAATGGAGAAAGATTTCGAGCCGTTTTTGACAAAATCACTTTCAATAATTGCCATATTCTCTAATGGTAATAACCTTATTCGAGGACGCGTCTTTGAAGAATAGATTTCACTAAACATATATCTTCAAATTATCTCGTAAATGTAGCTTCACTATGCGCACGTTTTGTTGAACTCTCCTTTTGTTTGTAATCGTAAGAGTAAAGGTAAGCGCAAGTTGGTATTTTATTAGCAATGCAGAAAAATCATACTTGCAATTTGTGTACCGATGCAAATACGTTTTCTATAACTCAGAAACGAAAATGACTATTTTTTTAAATTTTGCAAATCTTGCTATTTTTGACTGCATAAATCTAAATCTAAATCCGAATCCGAATCCGAATCCGAATCCGAACCCGAACCCGAACCCGAACCCGAACCCGAACTCGAACCCGAACCCGAACCCGAATCTAAATCTAAATCTAAATCATATTGCAGTTATAGTAAGACGTCGAAAAAATTAGAAATTCAGAGATTTTCGAAAAGTCAGAGTTAAACGAAACGACATCTGCACCATTGTTTAGATTTGTTAACATGTGGTCATTTTTGTGAAAATTTTGAAAATGTTAAGACTACCCCCAAATTCAAAATATCCTTTTAAAACTCCCAAGACCTTTGAGTTCGGTCTCATCGATCGGGTAATATCAATTTTGGATAATTTATCTTCTTTTTCGATGTCAGGAACCACGATTTGTTTTACTGACGAACAATTCCGTGATTTTTCGACAGCATTCAATAGCGTTTTAGCGCAAATTACATAAGACGTAGGCGTGAAAATAAATTTGGAGCCGGACAAAACGCATTCTACTAACGATGGTTCTTGCAGGCTTGTATTCCCAATCTTGGTATGCGAACCAGCTCTTTATCAACCAGCAATACGTAGTTCCCTGTCACGAATCGGGACACTCGCTATCCCTCATTCTCGGTGGTACGGGGTCTCAACGCAATTTGCTAGTTTTGCCTTTGAAACGCAGGATGAGCTGTTTCAAAGAAGACCATAAAATTAACTTTGCCATCAGGCAACTATATATTAGTTGCAAATAATCGTTGTTTCCGAAACAAATCAACATTTCAAAATGATTCGGCTTCCGGGCGCGGCTTTCAATTGCCCAACAAGGGTTGCTAGGGTTTATTATTTCGTCGTTCAGCATACCATATCAGATTATACACACACTTCAGTCACGCCATCCATCGAAAATGTAATAAATGATGCGTTTCAGATGTTTAATAGAATAGTGGCTTTTGCCATAACTTCATGCTAGAAAAGCGTGTAAATGAACAGCGAATGAATTTGATCCACGAGAGACCATAGAAGTATTTAAAGAATGAGATAAAATGTCTTTGAAAGTTATTTGTGTAGTGAACCCCTACAAGTGGTAGCTGTGCTCGAGTAACGAAATAGACGCGGGGCCCCCCGCGGCCTTGTATCGATATCGTTCGCTCTCGATCACGGCAGTTTCGGAAGAGCGTTCTCGATCTTTGAGGTCTCGTCGGACCTGAAAGAGTTTGTCACCGGCTGAACAAGACATACTACGCAGTTGTTGAGGGGTTCGTCTAGCGTTGGCTGCTCCATCTGCCTGGGCTGAATTCCGGATCTGACCACTCCGCTGGTGTCACAAGGTGACTTGAAATGACAACAGCGTAAGTAGTCTTTGGAACGAAGTCCAAAGTAATAAAACGAATGACGTCATACGGCATTTGAGACCACTTCGTCACCGGCGCGCAATTCAGTGACGACGTAGACTTCGTCACAAAAGAAGAAGAGAAGCGGAGGAACGGGCTTCGGCAGCAGCTGGTTGGGAGGTACCTGCGACTTCCGCGACCCGGCATATTGCGCTGGAAGAATGCAGCTATTTCTGTTTCACATCAATTGCAACTACACACGTAGGGAAGCAAGTCCTAAATTTCATTGATACAAATTTCCAGAAATAATCAGACTCATTTGAAAATCACTCTTTTCTTGTGTTTGTACTTCCATCGTACATATTTATTCTTCCTTAACTATTCCGGGTTTTTACATATGTTTGAGCAGCAGCTGTTTGAGCACCTTAGTTGAATTGTTACGCCTTTATTGTAACAATTTATAGAATCCATGCTTCTCATCGTTCCGATCACAACATTCACCTCCACCATTGTTCCAACGAATTCTAAATTCTACAACTTAAATCCTCCTAGAATCATTCATAGAAACAGTATAAAGCTCTCCTATAATGGTTGTCATCCGCCATAAGCACAAATAGATTATGCTAAAACACCATACAGTGTCTGGAAATATTGGTAACTTTTACAATTTGCGAAAACTCAGATTCAAAGAAAGCGACACTTGCTTTGTTTTTAAGCTTTGTCTTTGCTTCATTCGACAAGAAAATTACAAAAAAATTGGAGCCGTTTTTTGAAACATATAATTTAATTGTCTTTACTGCAAGAAAGAAGGCAAAAGTTAAAAGAATAAAATTTCGAGCCTATTTGAAAACAAAATCTATATATTTTATGTAAATTACCTGAAACTTTCGCAACTATATTTAACAGAATTCTTAAATATTTTTGCAAAATTGTACATCACATTTAGAGATGTCTTTAAACATCGGATTTCATTAAGAAAAAATCTTAATTTTTATTTGTCGGTTCTATTACCGGAAAAGGGTATATATTTCCTCTAACACACTGGGCAGATAGAAATCACGTTTTGCAAGTCCTTGATGCCGAAATTATCGTTTACCACAAAACGTCAACCTGACAAGTTTGGTATTCCACAATCGATTAGACCAGATCCGAGGACCTGCGCATTTGAAATGGATATTCTAACTTTTGTGGTACAAGACTTGTAGTTTTTATAACATTTTCAAACTTTTGCTAAAAATGGCGCCAAATGTTTGGATTTTTTTCTCGATTAGAGCATAGGGCACTCCCTCTCTTCACAGACCACATTCCGTCAACTTTCTGAATTTCAAAAAATTGCCATAAGATAACTTTCTAAAAGTACGACATCGATTTTACCCTAATGGAATCTATTCGCAAAACGTAGGTCTTTAAATAGCTCAATGAACATTTTGCTCCAAAAATACTTTTTTTTTAAGTAAACAAAATTTGTATAAATTTTTCTCGATTTTTTCTTTTCTCTCGAGTAGGCTTGTAAAAATAGAACAGTGTTCATTTTCGTTGATCTCTCCGAATTTTCTAAAATTGCAAAAGGTAAAAATAGTACGAGAACGTATGTGTTATTGTAGCTCCACTACATTGATCCAACTATAGTTTCGTCTCCCGCAAATTAAAGTCGCTTTGAATGGTTTTATTTCCGAAAAGAAAAAGAACACATTGAGAACATATACAACACAAAAGTATCTTGGTATGCAAGTTCGAATTATTAATTACTCTTCCACTCGTCTTGTAGAGTTTGCACTGAAAGTATTCCCACGAACGCGCGCCACAAAGCACTTGGAATCGCAATGTTATTACAAGGCGACAATGATCTAGAACCGACACACGCCACACTTGCCTACGGACTTCGAACTTCTCGCCGCAGAGGCAACAGAGTTGATGCTTTCGAGAGGACTTAACTGCGAAAATCATTGTGAAAATATACAACAAAGGCGAACCAAGCGTTCTTCGCTAAGAGCAGCAAATAAGACGACAGTTCATGGGCTCACCTGGTTCTATTCCGGGGCAACCGAGCTCAACCACGAAAGAAGGGAGAGAGCAAGCCAGTATCGTTTTGTTCTCGTATTCCAGTACGCGTCTTCGGCCTTACTAGTGACCAGCAGCAGCAAAAATGCGTCAATATAATTGCGCAATTCAAAACCGATGAGGTCCATTGGTCGACAGTGTAACCTCACCAGAAGGAAATCAATTTCAAAACCTCACTGAAGACTAAAGCGAACAGATATCGTGGATACTATCGCTCCAATTTTCATCTCTAATATTTCCAACGCAAACAATTTCATTGAGAAGTTTAAAAAATGTGATCAGTGACTTGGTAGCAGACTTTAAAACAACAAACAGTAAAAAAAAGTAAGTGCCAATTCAATAAAAGATTTCCGTAAATTTATTAACTATCTCATTGAAACAAACGGATTCCACTCATTCAATAACTCAGAAAATAATATTTTTTTAGTTGTGTTAAAAAATGTCGCATCAATCAATAACAGAATCAGATAACTTTACAGATCTTAAATTACGTCACCCAACAATCATTGAAATTACAAGATTGCAAGATGATAATATCCCAACTCCGGTAGTTGCGACCGGATTTCGTGGCAATGAATCTATAGATATAATACTATCACCTAAATATGTAACCAGCCTGTGACTACAGAAAGACTGAAAACCAAAAGAATCTATCCAATGTCAATCATGTTTATATTACGGACATCTGTATTCGTGTTATAAACTATGCATAATGTTCTGGAAATCATTATTCAGTCATGCGTTCTCATAAAAATGATAAACCGGTTGTGTAAATTGCAATTGCAATTGCCATAAGGCAGACCTCAGGAACAAATCATGTATATTTAGTTTAAAAAAATAGTGGGCAATAAATAGTGACCAGTTTAACATCAATAGAAATGTAATGCACCATGTAAGCTACATCCACACTCCCAAATTTTTCGCACACATGTTTTGCAAATTTAACTGAAATCAAACATCTGAAGTTTTTTCACATCAAAATTATCCTAAAACAACCGTTTTAATTTACCAAATTCAATATACAACCACAACCAATCAACTTCTCATACAAACAAAAAATCGAATCTCTAATCAACGCAGTAATAAATTCCATCACATCTTTTACACCATCTTTTAACTCCCTACTACCACATTTAATTTCAATCGTTCAACCACAGAATATGTGAGTAAGAATCATGCCAGATCAAACTAATAACAGTAATATATAAATTGGAAGTATCATAAAAAACTATATGAATTGGAATTCAAAGACACCAGGTATAGAAACAGAAGCAATACACACAACGCTAAATAGTCAAGCAATTACTATAATAGCTGGGAAACGCGATTCCAATTAACGAACTCAAATCGAATGAAAAAATAATATTGCTCGGTGAAAAAATTCAAGAAATACTAAGAAAAAAAATTCTCAAATTTAAAACAAAAAATTGCCCACCGAAATCAATCAGTCTGTAACACATGTTACGTTAAACCACTACTAGGTAATTGAATAAAACAAATCACGAAATAACCATAGTAATACAGAAAAATACCATCTTACAAATACAATGCTATCTCTATAAATAATTAAACCAAAGAGACTTCGGAAACAGCCAAGATTGCCGTTCTCTCAAACAGGACTCTATTTAATCACTAAAGTTAAACATTTTAAAATAAATTACAACTAACAATACCATAAATTTTTGCTGCATACCATGCAACACAAAACTACATACCATGCAACATATATATGCTGCAATACCATTCAACACAAACCATAACTTGGTCACTGATGACCAAGAGGGTGTAAAGCGACCAAAATAACAATAAAATGTATGGTAATTCGCCAATTACTGAAAAAACAAAATACCAGCTTTTTACACCTCGACAGGTAAAGTACACACCTATTCAAAACTTCGAGGATTTAGCATCCTTCTTCTCATCAATACTTATAACAAATATCTAATTGATTGTTAGCGATTCCGTGGGCGTCAACTGCTAAGGTCATTGGTGCCGTAAGTGTGGTGCATGTATTTTCCTCGGGAGGAGGCGGTAATCTTCCCCGCTTGATGGCGAGATCTGGCGCTGACCTAGCGACAGCTAGCGGGCTTTTCCCCAACCAGATATCTCCCACCAGAGGGCTCTCGCCTCTCGGGGCAGGCCCTAAGCTCTCGGCCGGACTCCCGGAAAATGTGGTAGTGTAGTGCATGTTCGCGTGTGTGTGTGTGTAAGTAAGGGGGAAGGATAGGACAAGGAAGAGGAAAGGAAGATCGCGCACGGTCCGTGACCCGTTTGTTAGGGTACTGCTCCGGCATTCGCTCGCATTAGATTAACCATGGGAATTATCGAGCAGAACAGCCGGCTGCTAGAATTCTCCAGACAGCAACTGAATTCGACCTAGCTGATAAGCTAATGTCTCACATCAAACTCACACATAGGACCTCCCAGTCAGGGTCACTGCAATGACATCAACTGATGCCCTGAGCCACCTCTCCGGGTAACCAATATCTCAAAACCACACTCTGAACATAAAAATGTAAACAAAACCAATAAAGAGATATTCTATGACCCACATCACAACATACATTACACCAACCAAACAGAAATTAACAAAATTATTAAAAACTTACCCTCCAGGATAGAACCCGTTCAAGATTATATATACAATATCATTATAAAAACCCACCTCCCTTTGCAATCCTCCTTTACAATTCTGGCATCAAAATAGGATACTTTCGTGAATCTCTGAAGAATACTATAGTTATCCCCATTGCCAAATCCAATAAATATCATGTGTATACTAATAGGTACCGACCCGTAAGTTTATTACCAACTTTATCCAAAATATTTGAAAAATAATTATCAACAACTTAAAGAACTCTCACATGTCACAAAAGCCTTTCCAAATACTGATTTCGATTCACGGAACACGTTTATATTTCATTTCAAAATCTAATTGAGCAAAAACAGTACATAATTCCTCGCATTATTTGTAACGACTCCGCAAAACAATATTACACTACTACATACAACTACAAAAGTTTTTTTCAATTTCAAAACTTTTCGCGCCGACTCGAACTCAGATTCGCCAAGTTAATTCGCTGTCCGACATGCCTTTACCGCAGCCATGGCAGAACAAATCGGTCCGAAGCTTACAAGGTAATTGTCTAACCCATTATATCCAACATGAAATTTTGAAAAATCCAGAAAAATCAAAGAAAATCAGACCGGCGCCATTGTATTAAGTGTATCGTATTTAATCAGTGGAAGCGGTTTATGAGGAAATGTTTTTTATTTCCATTAATTTCAAGTATAAATTGGGCAAAAACTCTTCGTTTTTCAAAAATTTGTACGTAACATATTTTAAAGAGCTTATTTTTTACAAGAGATTTTGTTTAAAGCAAAAATCTCTAATTTTAATTTTGGCGTTTTAAAGTTTTAAAATTTTGCAATTTTCGAAAATAGAGTTAGCCGAAATGAGACTTGCATCACTTTTTATCGTCTATTGATACGTACAAGTAGAACATTTAAAGAAAAAACTTGGGAGCCAGTTTTGAGGGAAAATAAATAAAAATATATATAAGTTGTCTGTATTTCATACAAAATTACGTGAAAACCCATATTTCATAAATATTGTACATGTAAGATCTGCCTTTAATGAACAGATTTCATTGAAGACAAACATTTTTATTTTCAATACTGTCGTTGTAGGATGACGCCAAACAAATTAGAACTTTTGCAATTTTCGAAAATTAGCTATTTCAACGAAAATAAGATCAGTACCGTTCTATAAATCGTCCACTACCGTATTCGAGGAAAATTTATTCAACAATGTTGAATGCAGTTTTGAGAAAATTTTGAAAATATTGTTGAGCCTTCATATATGGTAAGTATGTTTCTTTGGCACAACAGCTCTTTACGAGCTAAGTCTACCAGCACCGTCCTTGCGGCCTTGCGACCTTGGGTTAAGAGGTACGTGTGGTTAGCACATACCCATCCCTACGCTGTGCCATGGACCCACAAAACGGGGATTTGGACTACACAACTTGTTAGAGGAAGCCATTTACTGTATATAGCGATTCATCCACTTTTTCGTTAGCAGGTCCCGGCATTTAAAGTTTTTGTTCTGAAAATTTGCTGCTTTCTGGCGCACAATAACAATACTTTCTCTTCTTTCGAAGTAAGTGCGAGAAAGTGACATAAGTATAATGTTATAAAGTAAACAAAATATTTTGCCAAAAGGAGAACTAAATCGCTTAACGATCACTTTCTTTCACAACGACCACTTGACGGAGGAGGTGCGTCATGAGGTTTCCTTACTGAGAAAGAAGCTAATTTATTGATACATTTCCGTGTATAGTTAAGTGTAGTAAAACCTGTAAAGCACCTCGGTGCTGATCTTGGAACAAAACCATTTTGCCGAGAGGAGTACAAGGAAGCGCCGTTGGCGCGCCGCCTGAGAGCGCCGCGTGCGGGGGCGGGCGGGGGCGGGCGGGACTAACGGGACGTCGCCCGGCGCCGGGTTTCCCCGCGCCTTCCAGGCGAATTCGCCCGAGCGCGGCGCGGCGTCGCCAGGCGAGGCGGTGCGTACGGCGCCGGCCTGCGCTCCTCTTTCGCAGAAATCCTTTCACCGCGGCCTTGCGGCCGGCCCAGCCGCTGCTGGCGGCGCTGAGGCAACGCTTCGCCACTGCTACTCTTCACGCTCCAATCCAATCTCGGTTCTTTTATTTGCGGTAAAAACTGTAAAAACTGCACCTCAAGTATGCGAGAGAAGTAGAACTGGGCTTACGTTTTCTTGATCTCCAGAATCACTTCACTACCCTTTTTCTATACACAGTTCGATTACTAATCAAGGCAACAATGAGCAAAAGTGCCAACGTTTAAAATCTAAGAATTTTCCCTCCCGTGTAAAATAACATGTATTTGTATCTGCAAACGAACTATAAATTTGTTGCTACAGTATTGCTAACAAAATTACACCACCGGCTCTGCTCGTACCACAATTAGCGGTTATATACCAGCACATTCTTTCTCACATAATTTCTAAATTTGCAATTTTTGAAAATTCAGAGAGTTTAACGAAAACGTGACCAGCTCCTGTCTTTTACGCGTCACGTGTTCCATCTGAACTAAATCTGAAGATACAAATTTGGAGCGATTTTCGAGATGTGTTATTACTTTCTCGCACTTATTTCGTAAGAAGAAAAATTATGCAATCGTGCGCCGGAAAACGACAAATTTTCGGCAGAATAATTCTTGTCGCCGGGCTATGGTAACGAGAAAATGGATAAATTCTGTTGCTAGATAGTAAATTACTTGGTGTGGCCAGAATCTATCACGTGGTGTAGACAGAATTCATGTGATTGACGCAGAAACGTCTGCCCGTCCGGGTCAGCGATAGCGTCTAAATCGTCTAATCTTTTCCCCCCTACGTCACATACAGTTTTTACTGTTTTTTTGACTGAATAAATCTAAATCTAAACCTAAACCGTTCAGCCGATTTACTCCAAAACTGATATTCGTTGATTGTTCTAAACGAGCATGAGCTTCTCGAGTTTCAAAAGGATATTTTGATTTTTGAGGGCACTTTATATGAACCAACATTTTCAATTTTTTCTCAAAAATGTCACAATTTTTTAAAATAAAATTTCTCCTTGGATAGCATGAAGGACGCCTAAGGGAATAATGCAGATCTCGCGTTCGTTGAAATCCCATATTTTTTGTGAATTACGAAAGTGCAAATTTGGGAGGCGTCTTCCAACAACTGAAATATTGAAGCTCTATTTTCCTTATTGAAATCTGTTATTTTAAAGCCAGGTCTTGAAATAAGATCAGGTATAGTTTTACGAAAATATGAGTAGTATTTGCGTAATTTCGCACTAAATATAGGCAATTTTAAAGTTTTGAAAATATTGTTTCTCTAAAATGGAACCAAATATTTTCTTTAAATTTTCACCTTGTGTGTACAAAGGGACGGTAAACAATATAGTGCTAGTCACATTTTCGGGGATCTATCCGATTTTTGCAAAAGGTTAACATCCCAAAACCACCAAACTGAAGAAAGAGATTTTGCCTTAGACAAATGCCGCTTAAGAAATCCCCGCGTCTCTTTATAAACCCCACTTTTCCATTTTTTCTTCCATGCTCTTCCATTGTTTGAAGAAACTAGTAAATTTTGCGTAATTTATGCCTGAAATTTATGAAATTTCAATTTTTTTTTCTCAGAATCCGCTTCAATTTTTTTCTTCAAACTTTTTTTCCACAAACAGAAGAAAACTAGCATAAATAATGTGAGAAAGAGTGTGCTGTTGTAGCGTATTAGTTTCTTTCGTCGTACAGCTATAGAAACTGAGACGGTTTGTGTTATTTATTTATTTTTATTTTATTTACTTATTTATTTTACGTCAAAAACTGTGATATGCTTCGGGGAAACGTGTATACTGTACACGTTTTCTTAATTCAGGGATCCATACTCGAACTTATATTCAAGTTGAATTCTGAATTTAGAAAGAAATGAGTATTTTTGGAAGAATTGATAACAAAATATTTGCTCCGATGAAGTAAAATGTATGTTGAAAGGATAATCAGCTATAGATTTGGGTTCTTATCCCTCACCATGTCCTTTGCAAATGGATATACTTCTGCCGCGACATGGAGAACGATAATTTAAATAATTATATTTCCCGTTGAATTCAAGAAGACGTGCTCAGATAATGAAGTTACATTTATGTCCTGTTTTAGAAACCTAGTTGCTTATACGTTTTAACACCTAGGAACTTTAGAAAACGTATAAAAATATTTTGTGTGATATTTAATGCAAAAATTACTGCACGTGAAGCCTTCATTTAGAAAGAGTAACTCTTATAAAAAAATTGACACGCATGGACGAAAAGATGAACCTAGGATGAAGCAATACTTCTTAAAAATACTATCTCTAAAAATATAATCCAATGTAACTTCAAACTTTCGAAACTTTTTATTAACCAAATTACTACAAATTAATTTGATAAAACGTATTAAGTTGTCATTAAAAATCTTATTAAAATTGATATTTTTACAAAATTAATTTTTAAGTGTTTTAAAATAAGAATGGTGTGTGTTTTAGTTTCTAGGAACTCGCTGGTAAAACGGAATATTACAGGTATATTTGTGTGTTGAATCACATTCCGCTGCACGTGGCCGCGTTACACTCCGTATTACCTGTCGGCCGAAATCCCGCCACCCAAAGTGGCCCTCGGTCGCATTAGCTCGCTCTTTAAATTTCGGGTGCGTATTAAATGCCCAGACATTATTATTACTATTATGTTCGAAGAAATTAAACTAAGAACGTTTTCTCATTACATTGAAAATTACATTCAAATTACTCCTAATGTCTGTACAATTATTAAAAATAAATTTCTGAAAATTATCATTTCTAATATGTTAAAAAACACATGGAAAATACCTTCCTCCTACATTGGAAAAGCATTCCCTACAATAATTTCGATGCTTTTTTTACAGTGTGTGGATCAGCAGGTACAGTAGATAAACTCCGTGTGCCTTTGAGTGACACCGCTAGTCCTCACAAATGACATCATTATTTCGAGTGGAAGTCATTCAGCAAACACAGTCCCCTACTTCTCTTGAACAGAATGTACACTTACTTAACAGGGCAGACACTTGTGCGGTGAAGCCCACACCTTAGCTGGAAAAGGAATGCTGAGGCCTTGGAAGGCCCCTCCGGGCTGCCGACGATGCCAGTCAGAACGAGAGCGATCTATTCCTTATTTCGCGATCCCCAGTACACCCTGAGACCACCGATGCAATTCCCTTCCTTCACAGCGCTGTGCGGTCCCCGGACGGACCGCATGATACGAAATGACTGTGGAATGTATCCCCACTTCCAATGAGACCGTCGATAATTTTACGTATTCAATTTAACTCAATTAATGTGCGTTTCAGTGCCTAGCCTTGATACGGGTTACTTATTCTTGTGAGACATGAAAAAGTTCGCCTCTCACAACCCTCCACATGGCGTCGCCACTCTCAACCACCTTCTCCAGCTACCTCGCTACTCCCCTTCTCTCGTCTCGACCTCATCTCTCTTTCGTCTCTCCTTCGCCTGTCTTTCGTCTCTCGCTTTCCACTCGCTTTCCTTTCGCTCTTTCGTCTGTCTCTCTGTCGACTCCCTCTCTCGACTCTCTTTCTCTCGACCCTTTCTCTCGACTCTTTCTCTGCCTGACTCTCCCTCTCGTCTCTCACATCTCTCTCGCCTCTCTCGTCTGTCTTTCATCTCTCTCGTGTCTCACTCACGTGTCTCTCTCGTCTCTCTCTCGCGTCTCTCTCTCATGTCTCTCTCTCGAGTCTCCGTCTCGTGTCTCTTTCGCCTCTCTCTCATCTCTCTATTTGGTTTTTCTTTCCTCTCTGCCTGTCTTTCTATATTTTGTCTCCCTCGTTTCTCTTCTGACTCTCTTTTGTCTCTGTCTTTTGTCCCTTCTCTCTCTCTCTCTCTCTCTCTCTCTGCTCCGTGCTGCTGCGTCATTGCCCAATCGGTTGCACCAACATTTCACGTGGCCTGCTCGCGTCCGCCTTCTTGCTTCCCGTGGTGCGCGGCGGTGGATGGGACTTGCGCTGCCTGAGCGATGTGCTTGAAGAGGGCTGGTAGGCTCGCCATGCATGCGAATTTAAAGGCGATCGCCATGTTAATGACTTTCTACTCTAAGAGGAATATCTCCCTGATGTGTTTACTTTGGACATAATAACAATAATAATTTCCATAAATTTATTTTGAATAATCACTTGATTAAACTGATGTATTGGGAGTAATTGGGAACAAACAATGAGTAACTTCAAATTAACGCAATGAATTCAATAAATCTAATACAAACTAACTTCTCTCCATACCACGTCACTTAGTTTTTAACTGTTTTTGACATAATAAATATATAAATAAATAAATAAATAAATAAATAAATAAATAAATAAATAAATAAATAAATAAATAAATAAATAAATAAATAAATAAATAAATAAATAAATAAATAAATAAATAAATAAATAAATAAATAAATAAATAAATAAATAAATAAATAAATAAATAAATAAATAAATAAATAAATAAATAAATAAATAAATAAATAAATAAATAAATAAATAAATAAATAAATAAATAAATAAATAAATAAATAAATAAATAAATGTTATATTCTTGACGAGTTTACTTCAAATATAACTGCAAATTTAGTCTCACAGATTTATTTGAATGGTTGAACAATTATTGGGTGGAATTTATTAATAATGGTTATCGAAATTAAGATCTATGTCTAATCTATTTGCACAATCTATTTACCAGAAATATTCGCTCTCGTAAAATAAAAAGTATTTTGCAAATAAAATCGCCTAATAATTCAAGCTCCAGAAAATGTGCTTGGATAATATATACACATCTCAACACTGCATGACTTCCACTCATGACTCCAACTATTTGCATTGAATTTTGTTCTTGGACAGCGGATATCCTTGCGTGGGCACTACACATTTGATGGTTTTGTGGCGAATTGTCGTTGACATTCAAAATGAAATACTCTTAGGAGTTGCCATTGACAACAATATTATTTGTTTCAATAGTAGCTTTCGATGTATTGATGACTCAAACCGACTACTCGTTTTCGTTCGACGTCACTCACTTCAAATGACTGTCGGCCACTGCCGCGTCGAAGCCAAGTCCCTATCCGCCATCTCAATCTCCTATTGCCTCATTGGCACTAACAACGAGCGTATGTCCGGAATCTAGAAGAGAAACCCTACGGGAGATTTGACTGCGTGCAACTCCTTTATGTGGTTGCGGGGCGATGTGCCGCCCCAGTCCTGCTTCTCCAGGAGCACGTGAGTGCTCTCGAGACACTAGCGCCCGGGTGGACGTTTCTAGGACCTCACGCCCCAGGCCATTGACTCCCATTGCCATTCTCGAATAGCACAAAGAACGCTTGAACAATTTTTGTTGAAATCTCTGAATTTTTGAACAGACCAAAGTTCAATTTTTTCGCCGCCTTTCTACAACTACAGAATTGAACAGATTTTCTTCCTTAATGATTTGTGTTGTTCAAAGACAAAGCTTTCGATAAGGACATGTTACATTTTTCGAAAATATGAGTAATTTTTACGTAATTGGGTGTGAAATATAGTATAATATAGAATCATTGACGCCTTCTTGGAGGAAATAATTATTGAGTGTGTATATATACACTCAATAATTATTTCCTCCAAGAAGGCGTCAATGATTCTATTTAAATTATTTCCTTGTATGTAGCAGGAACAGTTAAAAATAGTCGCCGGCCCCATTTTCGGCGAACTCTCTGTACTTTCGGACTTTGCCCAAATTAACATCGCAAAAGTTAATTGATGAAAGAGACATTTTTTATTTAAATGAAATGTTTTAAAAACGAGATCTTAAAAATCATCAGGTTAAATTTTTTGAAAAGACGACTACTTTCGGCGTGATTTCTGCTCAGTCAGTTTCAACTGCCTGGAAAGAAGGTGTTGTCGTAGTGTTATTTCGAGAGAATTGAACTTTCAGAACTTTTCCTGCGCGATTTGGTGGCATGAAAATTGCTCAGTCCCCACCAAACAATGTGAAAATGCGATGCCGGTGAGCGACAAATACGGTGTTCGGCTGGCCAGTCGTTCTGTTCGTGATATCGCCATTCGTAAAGGCCAGTGTACCTGTTAGAATTCGTATTGCAACACTGCCATTCAGTTAGGAGAGGTCAGGATCTACCTGAATATCTCTCCGTTTTACGTTTGTTCTCCCGCCCAGAAGAGGACGGCGGCCGAGGACGGCGGCCGAGGACGCCAGGAGAAAGCGGTGGCGGGGCGGAGCAGGGGGGGCGGGGGGGGGGCAGCGGCGGCAAGCAGTCTGGCCGCGCAGCTTCCACAGGCCCTTCCCAAATTTAGAGTTGTTCGTGACGCCGCGCAGTTGGGCAGAAATCATAAGGCGCTGGCCAAAAGTCGAAAAAAATACCTTTCTGATTATTATTTGAATAACGATTTGGAAGAACACAAGGACAATTAGAGAAGATATTCGAGAGAAGAGGGAGGAATTTGGAAGAAAATGGATATTTTAACGAGAAAATGGAGATTTTAAAGAGAACAGAGAATGAAATTTTGCAGAGAAAAGAGAATCAAATTTTGCAGAGAAAAGATGTGATTGTTAAGAGAAAATGTGATCTTGAAACTATGAGAGTGGCTTGAAGCAAAAGTAGCTGAGAGGAAATTTGAGGAAAGAAGGATTTTGAAGAAAAAAGAAGGATTTTAAAGAGGAATTTTGAATTAGGTGGCATTTAAAAAGTAAAAGAAATATACCAGTCCGTTACGCTAACCGTTACACCATCGCCGCCGCACAAGTATGGTGTAATGTAACTTCTGACTGTAGTTTAAAATAAATATATTATTGTGAACTAATATCTTTTTAATCCGTAAAACACACATTTTTGTCTATGAAATAATTTTGTATATACAAATTTTGCTTTCAAATATAAGGATGTCCGTTGAATTTTCTCTTTGGCTTTCTTCGTGGTCTGGAAGCTCTTCGGAGACTCTCCGTTGAAGTACATTCAACACAAATCGAAGATCCAATCAAGATAACTAATTAATTCAGCTTCTGGAAAAAATACCCCTTCTCGTTCAGACTTTCCTTGAACCGTTGAGAAAATGCTGTGATAACTTATGCAACTTCCCTTGCGATCGCTTTCAGGAGCTCTACGTAGTAAGACGCGTGCGGAATGCGTATTTAGCACATTCTATTACTTCTGGACCTGAAGTAAATGGATTGGTTAATCCGAAGGCTCCAAGGTTTGGCCTTTTGATGCTTTGGCCACAGTGGACAGGGGCCGGAGGGATGGAGGCGGCGGCTGAAGGCCCGTGTGTGGGTGCGCGGGTGGGGCGACCTCATTTGTTGGCGTGGGATCTCCCCTCCCCTCCCCCTCCCCCCTCTCCACTCCACAACTTCCCCAATCTTGCGCCCGATTGCAAGTTTCTATCATTTCTCGCACCACAAAAGATGAAGAGAAATGATGTATCTCACTTGGAGGAATATGCAGTTCATGATTATTGCCATTTTTACTACTATTTAATTACCATCCCGTCTGCACCATTTTTCACGAGTCTGTAAAAACGTCCGCATTGATTATTTTTTAAACGGTTCAAGTTATTGAGATGGACTTATTTCCAAACGATTCAGGATATATGGGCTCATCAGCTATAGGTGTTATCTTTTTATGGTATATTTTATTTTACAGATAATGGAATAACTTCGTGGTTTTAAATCGAACACAGAATTTTGTTATACGAATAGGTAGGTATTCAGAAGACAAATTAATTAATGGCAAGTTGCAAGACAAATTCATGAAATACCAATGTTGGTATTTAAAGAATAATGAACAAAACCAAAGAAAAGGAAATCCTGGTCTCCCAGCAGCGAGGCGCAGGCAGTGGAGCGGCGCTGACGACCCCTTCGCTCCAAAAGAATCAATCCAAGCGACAAGACAATCTCACTGTGTCGCCAAGGATAGACTTCAGGCTAACTTCATCGAAGTAATATTCTGTTTTCCTCGAGAGTGGTGTCCTTGTCATTATCTTCAGTTCGCTCCACGCAGTCGCGGAGTCCGCATCACATTCAGATCTGCACCGAAGAGTGAAGTGTCCTTGGATAAACCTTCCTTAAGTTATTCAACAGTGTATAACTTATTAAAGTAAGTTAATAGGAGCAACAATTATTAGTGCTACCAATTATAGCACTGAATACTTCAACCATAGACATAAACCGGTTCCAAGCAGCCTAGGGCAAAGCATAGCATGGGCAGGGTCCGCTCTGCATAGTATAGATTTATTCGTACACAATATAATCAACTCCATATCTACTCACTTATTAACTCTATTATTCCAGTGATTGCTCAAAATATCCAACAAGCCATAGCCTCCTATATTAGCACTGCCCATGGCGCACCCAGGATTCAATCACTCATTAACTCTAATGAATTGGAATGCATCTAGCATCAGCAATAAAAAATAGTAGTACAGTATTTTTTACATATACATTGCTTGCATCACTGAATCACATCTAACGCTTTCTTCTCTGCTTTATTGTCCAGGATATAACGTAGATAGACCAGATAGAATACACACTCCAGGCGGCGGCGGTCTCATTTTAATCAAAACTACTCTCCCATATCACCAAATCAATCAAATGCAATCAATCAATCAAATTTTACTAAAAGGATACTAAGAAATAAAATCATAATCCCCCCTTTAAGTATCACCAATGATAAAACATTTTCTACAAGTGAGAAAACTGAAGTTTTAGCCGATCATTTTGCCGAGACATTCACCCCCAACATCTCCTCTCCCCGTACACGTAGTCTTCCGCAGCTCGAGCGCCTCCGGCGGCCACTGGGAGGAACTCTTCACGTAGACATTATTCAACAACAAAGACTCAACAGGGGTGACCTGTTAGTCAGCTTTGACGTGCCTTTTCTGTTCACCAAAGTTCCAGTGAACGAGGCCGTGACAGTGATTCGACAAAAACTACAGGAACGGAGCCAGCCGACTGAATGGGCGGATCTCGCTGCTTTCTGCCTAAACTCCACTTTCTTTCAATACCAAGACCGGTTCTACGCACAAGTGGAGGGCGCGGCGATGGGGTCGCCCCTATCACCCATCGCTGCCAATATTTTTATGGAAGCATTCGAGACTGAAGCTCTACGGAACCGAATACAAACCGTCCCTCTGGATTCGGTATGTGGACGACACATTTGTTATCTGGCCACACGGACCGGAACTACTTGAGGAATTCCTACTCCATGTGAACAGCATCCACCACAACATCAAGTTCACTATGGAGACTGAAATGATCAACTGCCTACCTTTCTTGGACGTCGTCGTCAGCAAACGGGAAGATGGCACCTTGGGACACTCGGTCTACCAGAAACCAACTCACACGGACAGATACCTCCACGCGGATTCGCATCACCATCTGGCTACAAAACTAGGGGCGTTGAAGACACTGTTCACAAGAGCTCTGAAGGTGTGCGACGAGCGTTCTCTTCCTGAGGAACTCGAGAAGCTTGAACACAACTTTAGAGCTAATGGCTACTCCCAATCTGCAATCAAACGAGCGCTCGCCTGTGTAAGAGGTCGCTCTAAAGGGCGCGGTGCTTCCGAAGTTCGCAACAACGACAAAGGCCTCCACACTAATTCGGAGACAGCGGAGACGACCAGTACTCGATTAGCCGTGCTTCCGTACGTCCGCAGCGTCACAGATCGCGTGGGAAAACTACTACGGAAGAACAACATCCGGACGGTTTTCACAGCTCCCGACAAACTGCACAAGACCCTGGTACGCATTAAAGATGCTTTACCACCTCTCCAGGCGGCACGCGTTTACGAAGTTCCCTGCAACTGTGGCAGAACGTATGTCGGTGAGACCGGGCGCACAGTGTCTGAACGACTTAGGGAACACATTAGTCATTACAACAAATACCAAACCCACCGTTTGGCCATAGCACTCCATTCCGAGGTCACTGGACATGCTATTGAATTTGATAAGACCCGGCTCCTGCACAGTGAAAACCGATACTGGCCTAGACGCATCAAAGAGGCAATAGAAATTAGTAGACGGCCGCACAACATCAACGCGGATGCAGGCCTTAATCTAAACAACGCTCGGAAGTATATTCTACCACCAATTCCTGAATGCGCGGGGGCTGTTCAACACCGTCCGATCTCTAGGACGGCTGGTGCGAGGCCTGGGTTGGCCCACGAGCCAATCAGAGGGACCTCTCCGCCAATCACGGCGCACTTGCGTTACCCGAGCCCCTAGGTTGGAAAAGGTATAACACTGGAGGCGGAGCATTACTGTGCCACCACCCTGAGGAAGCCTGCGATATGACAGGCGAAACGTCGGCCTCTCTGCCAACGACGCGGCGTCACCCGGACAGCCTAGAAGTTATCTCTTCTCCCCATCCCCATCCAGATCATTTCCAAATCCAAAACTATGTCCACTCCATAATTTCAATATACCCCCAAAAATTAAATACATATCTCCTCAGGAGATTACAAAGATCATTAGACCTCTCCCAAATAAAAAAACATGTAGTCATGACAATGTTAATAATTTCATTTTAAAAAATTTACCCCACACCATTATCGCCTATATCACCAATATATTCATCTCATCCTTACAAATTGGACATTATCCTTCAACCTGGAAATATTTCTTAATCCTTCCCATCCCCAAACCGAACAAAAACCACAGCAATCCAGGTAACTATATACCCATTAGTCTCCTCCCATCATTGCCAACAATATTCGAAATACTCATCCTTGCAAGATTAAATAAGTACTTGCACAAAATAAATCTCACACCTCCCTGTCAGTTTGGCTTCACAAATAAAGTATCCACACCGCACCAGCTCTTACGCATCATTGAGTACCTTCACATATCCTTCCAAAAAATCACTCAATAGCAGTAATCATCGACATCACCAAAGCTTTCGATCGAGTCTGGCAGGAAGGACTAATATATAAACTATCGTCAATTGGAACCCCAATATACCTCATTAAAATCATTAAATGCTTCCTCACAAACAGAACTTTTTCAGTCGTAATAAAGAACCACACCTCAAACCCACGCCTCATAAAAGCAAGACTCCCACAAGGATCCCCCCTCACCCCACAGCTATTCAACCTCTACACAGCTGATATTCCTACTTCCAGATTAACCCAAATAGCCCTATTTGCAGATGACACTGGAATGTATATGTCTCATCCATCGTTAAACTTTATAGCAAATGTAATCCAAACACATCTTCAAACATTAGAAAGCTGGTTCTCAAAATGGAAGATAAAAATCAATCCCACCAAATCAGCCTCTCAAATATTCTCATTCAAACCTTTCTCTCCTCTCAAACAATTAAAAATAAACAATAATATAATTCCATTCCATGGACTCCAAATAATAAGGCAGTTAAATACGTAGGACTACATTTAGACACCACCCTCAACTGGAAAACTCACAAAGACAACAAAGTTCAGCAAGCAAAAATTAAGATCCTTCAACTAAAACCTCTAATAAATAAAACTACTAAACTGTCTTTAAACAATGCCACAACCTTATATAAATCAATCATCAGACTCCTCCTCCTGTACGCCTGCCCAATATGTACAAATGCTGCCAAATATAACATTAAAAAATTGCATGTCATCCAAAACAAATTCTTAAGATCATCACCCAAGCTCCCTGGTTGATCACATGCAACTTCACACCGAATTAAACATCATCCCAATTTCTCACCATATTGCCTATCTTTCCAATAACTTTTACTCGCACCTGCAATTAATAAACCAAATCAGAAAGCTCAAACTGGGTAAATATACAGAACGTCAAACTCGAATAAAACACAGATATCCGTTACATGCATTCTTGGACATATTCAGCAATATAGAGTAAATCAATTGAGGTGCTCTGTGAGTCCCCTCGTTAGAGGTAGCTTAGTGTTAGTTGTAAAATAGATTAAGTTAGATTGTAAGCCAGAAAACAAATGTAAAGTTGACATAAACTGAACTTTGTAATCCCATTCAGAACATAATTTTTTTTTAAATATACACACCCAGACACACACACACACACACACACACACAGATTAAGTGTCACAGACAGACATAGGAGTATTCTGACTACACAAGTTAGAGGAAGTTATTTAGTACATACATTAACACGATCTGTCCACTTTTTCGTTACAAGGGTCTGGCATTAAGAGATTTTTCGAACATACGCTGTTTTTTCCTCACCATTACAATACTTTCTGTATACTGCGTAACCAGTATGCGAGAAAGTAAAATAAGATCGTAAATGTGATGGTCTGGCCGCTCTCTTAGCAACTATATTGCCCTCACGTTTCCCCGACCTGCAGGGCCTTTCCATAAAAGCAAGCCCTGACCTACTTGTAAATTTGCTCTTTTTGAAGACGAGGTGGCAGATAATCCATTGCCTTTGGTACTGACCTACTGGCCTCCATCTAGATCGCACGGAGATCGTTCACACTTAGACACGTTCTGAAATCTGATCTATGGATTCATGAACATGTAACTCTTTTACATTACTATCTTTAAATAGATTGTAGTACAGTGTTTAAAAGAAAACAGGCTTACAACAGAATGATAATTTCTTGCAACGTAGCGAATTACCTCGTCCATGGGCTGCACCACAGCCCCTACTCGAAAAAATACGAATTTTGAGTTACGACCGTAATTTTATATAATTTTAAAATAAATATTAATAACAATAACACTCATATTATACTTTTAGAAATGTTTATTCCAAAATTCATCCATTAATAAGCGTGTGATAGCAGCGTTTCCAACGACAGCGAAAACTTTAAACCACGTTTATATCTAAAGTTAGTAATTGGAGTTGCATCAGTATTGCGGTTTGTGAAAGACTGGAGGTGATAGGCCCATTTTTGACCCCAGAAAATCATTCAGATACAGATTCGCATCGCAGGATCGCCTCCGCTCCAGTTCTTTCTCCTCCGCCGGCCTTTCGCATTGCGCGTTCCCACCCACGCGCGATGGCCTTCACCACTAAACCGGAAGTTCCGATCGTGAGTAGCCTTTTTTCCCTGCAGGCGTTACGTTCTCCCCTGTGAGAGTGCACCTCATTTTTGCGTCATTCTCACTCCGTCATACTATGCAGCGGAATGTACGCGGCGCCGCAGGTTTTCACACGGAGATATGGATCGCGGCGCCCGCTCGCGTGCGACGCCGCCACGGAATGAATCAGCGGGACTTCAGGCGGCGCCGGGGGCGGGCCCGATTGCAGCCACGAGCAGGGAGAGGAGTTCATCTGGCACCTCGACGAAAAAATGCGACGTCAGTTAATTCACTGATTGGTTTGTTCGTGCTTCGCCGGCACGGCAACTGCTACCGTCATTAGTGACGTTAATGGAGCCAATGTTTTCTTCCGACAGGTGGCGATGTATTCCCCTGCCGGATGGTGAAATCGGCATCGGTCTACATGTCGACTTGCAACGGATTTTTCCGCTCCAGATATCTCCCTCCAGCCGGGACCAGCTCTTAGCTTTAAGCTCCACTGGTCGTCTGACGTGTGATGGTAGAGTGTTCGCGCGCGCGTGTGTGTGTGTATGTGCAAAGGGAAAGGTTATGATAATGAAGAGGAAGGAACCGCACGCTCCCCGAGGTCCGTTTGTTGCGGTTCTGCTCCGGAATACGCCAACTATTGATCGGAGTTCCCACGGAAATCCACCGCTCAGCAGCCAGCGGAAATTCAGCCAGTGGATTAATCGATTTATTATTTGAGTGATTAATTCATGTTTCGGGGCACGTCAGTTGTTATGGTCATTAGTCTCGTTAGTGTATTAAATGATTTATTTCATGAGTAGGCGGTGATTTATCCACCGTGGGAGGCAATTCGGCGGCGGCATACATGTGTGTTTGTGGGAGTTCCCCCTCCAGATATGTGCTCACCGTGTTGCACCACCCCACCCGGGACACATTTCATTCCATTCACTCGTTGTTTTAGTAGTGCAGTGCACATGAGTGTAACTGTGTACAAAGGGAGAGGCTAGGACAAGGAAGAGGTCTGTGGCTCATTTGTTAGGGTGCTGTTCCGGTAACCGGTTCCTGGAGTAATCACGGAAAACTACCGGTCAGAGCAGCCGACCAAAAGACTATTGACGGTTGAATTCGACCCAGCTCTCTGCCTGCGTGAGAACTCGAACCTCAGCCCGGGGGGGGGGGGGGGGCAGTCAGAGTCACTGCAAAGACGGTGGCGATGCTGCCTTTAAACTAGAGAGAGGTATATTCTTCAAAAAATCACTTGGACTGAAGGAAGAAATAGCACAATATTCTAGGGCTACAGCAGCAAGTTTTTACACGTTAAATGTGGAAAATATTCTTGCTTGCCAACATGCAATAAAATATTACTTTACAAACAAATTGTGAAACCAATATGAGCATACGGTGCACAATTCTGGAGATGTACCTGACAGAGTAACATCGATATAATCCGAAGGTTTCCGAAGAAATATTGTCAAAGTACCTTGGTTTATAAGAAAAAAATCTGCATAAGGACCTGAAAGTTGAATCAGTGGATGAAGAAATACAAAAATCGCGAGCAATGGCCAAAAAAGTCTGTACCAACACGACAATTAATACTTACATTAAAAAATCTCTTTTATTTTGTCTTACATTTAGACAAAACATAATATATTAAAACATACTTAAATCTTCACAGGTGAAGTTATGATGTTATAATAAAGAGACACTTTTTCTCTGATGGCTTTTAAAAGTTGGCAAAAATGTTCACCTCTGCGTGCTTCGTTTCGTACTCTTCCCCTATTTTTATTTTTAGGGCGGCGTAATTGAATGAATTTAAATTCACTTTTTAATCGTGTGTACTAATCGCACGCGAATAGTATTCAAAAACTCTTTGATGAGGTTATTAACCTCAATGCTGCGTGATATTTTGTACGGCTTCGCCAGCACCAGCCACCCCAGCGCTTTTCCCGGCAGCTCATTTCAGTGGGAGACAACTAGTACCCGAATCGTTATTAAAAATCCATCCCCCGGCCGGGTTGAAATACTGTGTGATTATTTCGTGTTTGCTTCCGGGCAATGCTCTGGCTTTCGCCTAGTGCTGATCGGAGAAAGCACAGTAAGACTCTCCCCACCCCAGGTGTGAAATAAATGTTTATCAATTTTTCTTACATTTTTTTCAGACAATTCAAAAATAGAAGAAAGTATTCGAATACTTTCGGTAGTGTTTTTAAAAGATATTAGCAAAATTAGATGTTATTATCGAAAGTGAAATTCTTTAAGTATTATAATTTTTAATAAACAACACAGATAGAATTAATACAAATTGTTTGTACATTATTAATTTTTATGAACCTTATATATGTACTTGATTACGCAAACGTTACGTAATTATTTCAGGATGTTAAAACTCAGAGCGTTATCGCTGCGTTACATGGGGAGGAGGGACCCAAAATTCTGCAAATTTGCGTTACGTAATTAATGGATGGCCCCTAACCCATCTTCCCACATTATATTCCTTTAACCATTACAAGTCTTGTCCAATCGCAATCTCGAATTATGTTAATCATTTTTACATGGAGAAGGCCATGAGCTTTCTAATACTAAATACTAAAATATAAAATTAGTCGGTTCGGCGGCTGTAGAGCACATGACTGAACATTGCATTGTTTTCCGTGTCTTTAATAGAAAATTAACGACTTAATTAGCTAAATGCCGTTGTATCTGCAGCGAGTCTAGCCGGGAGGTTCTAGGGATCGAATTTCGGCTAGGTATATAAAGCTGTGTCGATTTCTGGAGGAGAATGGCCGTAGGAGCCCAAACTGGATGTGTAGTCCGGCTCCGGAACGACCGGTGACGAACACCGCCATCTCTCGAGATAAAACATTCCCAACTATCGCGCATAGAAGTTGCCGTCGCCGGGGACGTCGGTGTGCGGCGGGGGCGGGGGCGGGCGCGGGCCGCGGTGACGCCGGGAAGGCAACAAAGGGAGGAGGGGAGGGGGCTGGCGTTCGGCAGCGCGTCCGGCTGCCTGCGGCCGCCGCAAAAAGCCGCGCGGGTATTTCCAATGAGCGGCGGCGCCACCGCGCCACACGGCGCCGCGCAGCGCCTCTGGTCACATGGACATTAGATTAGATTTATTACAACTGCAAATGGGTATGACCCGGTGGCAGTTAAGTGACAATAATTGCAAAAATTACAACACTTACATTAATAATAATAATATAATAATAATAATAATAATAATAATAATACAATAATAATAATAATAATAATAATAATAATAATAATACAATAATAATAATAATAATAATAATAATAATAATAATAATAATAATAATAATAATAATAATAATAATAATACCGTACAATACAGTACAAGACGAAAAGCAGCATTGAAAAGAGCATTGATCGCGTTCACCGCACTTCACTTCACTACACTTCACTACACTACACTTTTTTGCTTTGAATTACACTGACCATCACTTCACAGCACTACACCGCACTACACAACACTTACTCATTTAATATCAGTTACTGTTATCTTGTTCTAACTTATTTCTAAAACTTCGGACACTGAGAGGAAAAGCTTTGAAAACTGCCGCAGGTAAACTGTTCCAATCTCTAATTGTTCTGTTACAAAAGGAAAACTTCCCAAGATCTGAATTTTGTTTCCTTGCTCGAATTTTGTGAGTGTGATCGCTTCGGCCGAAATAATTTGTTTTTTCTAGTCTAATCTGAATTTCCTTAGAAGGAATTTCCTTTTCCTTGGGGAGGACATCGAGCGGATATGAGCGAGGAGGGGGGCTTAGGGTGTGCTTGGGGCGGGCTTGGGGCGGGCCTGCGGCTGGATTGGGGCAGGCTTTTTTGGTGGGCTTGCAGCGGGATTGTGGCGGGAATGGAGTGCGTATAAGGGGGCTTGGGACGGAGATTTGGACGGGATTGGGCAGGCTTAAGATGGTGTTCGAGTGGGCTTGGGGCGGGCTTGGGGCGGGCTTGGGGAGGACATAGAGAGGGCTTACGACGGGTTTGGGAAGGGCTTCAGACGGGTTTGGGAAAGCTTTGGGCGGGCTTGGGACAGGTTTGGGGGCTGCTTTTTGGTGGGATTGCAGCGGGCTTGGGGCACGCATGGACTACGCTTAGGGCGGGCTTGAGGCGGACTTGGGGCGGGCTTGGACTGTCTTGTGTGTTACGTGGGCTTGGGCTGTCTTGTGTGTAAAGTGTACGAATAATAAGCAAATCCCACCCACGTGATTCTTGTAGGCCTCTCTTTACTAATCTAGGTATTTTACCATTACCTTGTCTCTTAATATATGAATCAGTGGTTTTTGTCAAAAATGACATACTTAAAGGCGGGAATATATTTTCAGCAAACGCCATTGTCTATAACTACAACAGTCGACGTAGTAATCAGACAACAGTCGACGTAGTAATCGACGTAGTATATTCATCACGTGACAATATCAACAGCTCACTACAAAAATTACATATAATACATGTACATTATTTTACAACACCTTGCCAGGTGACATTAAACGATTAAATTCGATGCAAAAGTTTAAGTCCCAAGTAAAATCTTTTCTGCTGCACAACAGTTTCTATACAATTAGAGATACAGATATAGAGATATAGATTAAATGTCAAATCTTAAAATAAATATTCCTTTTCTTTTGGATGCTTGGTCTATACCAAGCATCCAAAAGAAAAGGAATATTAATTTTAAGATTTGACATTTAATCTATTATTTACCATTTGGATTGCGAAATTTTAAAGAACCTGGAACAAGTATTGTACTTCAGCTTCTGCGTCAGTGACCTCCATTTCGATCAGGTTTTCGTCCAGTTTTCCTGATACTTCAGCAAATGCTGAAATCGCCCGTACTTTTGCTTCATCGCACACACAGTTTTTAACTGTTTTTGACGTAAATAAAGAATCCAACATGAAGTGTATCATACAAAATGAAAGGAATTTGGTCAGAGGAACTCTGAATATTGTCTCTAAAAATGAGTTTCTTTCAATAAAACTAAGTCTGATGAATACATTCCTTCCAATAGGGAAGGGTTTTACCACCAAATTAAAAAGTCTTAAACTATTTTAAACATTTTGTATTTATGCATCATTTTATATCGCATAAGTATTTTGTCAGTCAATTGTCGACAAAAATATTTTTCTTCCCAATTGATTGCTGAACCATTATATTTTTGTTATTTAATTACGCATCAACATGTATGTTATTAGCTACCACTATTGCATTTAAGGGTACTGCAACTGAATGATATGATATGTTGATGATAGGGGGTGAAAGATGAACACAAATTCAACCATGAAAGATGAACACAAATTCAACCATGCCAGAAGCGGGACTCGAACCCGCGATCCTTAGGTCCGAGATCGCTACGGCACTACTGCCTTAACGATTTCGGCCATCAGGACTAGCAGAAGCATTGCTGTCTTGCTTTCGTGTTCCTATCTCTGGAAATATGCTCTAAAATTGTAATGGGTCTACACCTGGTGTGTCGTGCGGCCTTTTCCTTGTTACCACGCGCATCCGCGAACTTATTTAACGCTGCACACAGTCGCACACGCAATCACACACGCACATACGCACACATTCACACAAGCAAACACAACGACAAACACACAGTGACACACACACACGAGGACTCTCTCTTCCTCATTTACTCATTCACTCATAGACATTGCCATTGTCAGTCGATGGCTGGATCATCTGGATTGCAGCTTGCCGGAAACTGGAAAGAGGTTATGCTCGTAACTAGCGAGAAAAGAGGATCCACCGCTCTCAAAGTCGGCAAAAGTCGGCGTCGTGACGGACACGTGATTGTCCTTTAGAGGCCACGTGGACTATGCCAGCAAGAAAGCAACGGTGAGGAATGCTGTGTTGACTAGGTTAATGCCGAACACTAGAGGACCTCGTCATGAAAAGAGAAAGCGACTTGATTCGGCCGTCACATCTGTTCTACTTTACGGATCATGAGTTTGCGCCACCTCTTCAGATACGAAGGGCTACGTATAAGGAGGGGCATTAATGCATTTTGTATCGGTTACTTGTGCTCACGATAGCATGCGCGCCCCGCAACGTGTCAAGTAAAGCAGTGTGTGTCATCGCTGGCATGCCCCCTACAGCGGTTGGACGTTCCTCCAAGGGAAGGTGGCCCAACCGACTGACCCCTACGGCTGAATCGTGGATCAACAGGAAGCACGACAGCGACTTAAACTACGATCTCGCGCCTTTTCTGACCGGCAGTGGATGCTCCCGAACCTGCATTCACATCTGCAATTTGGAAGACACTACAAACTGTCCTAGGTGCGAACGTGCTGTGGAAAACGCCGAACACTTTTTTTGGTGCGCACATTTCGTCCCTCAGAGACAGATCGTCGTCGAGATGCACGAGATCCACCCGATGACTTCCGAAAATATAGTTGCATACTACTAGTAGTACTGCTGGAGTTAAGACGACTGGAGGAAGAAAAAAGAAAGGAAATCTCAAAAATCGGATTCCCCTCGACTATTACCCAGATCGAATAGATACGTCATGTAACTGTCTATTCCTCGGCCCGTGGTGTAATGCCGAGAGGCGGTTCCAGGGGATAATAGATGTGAAGGAAGGTTTAGTTTTAGTGAGTTAAATCTCACGCGCTGGGTAGTGCGGGCTACCTAGTATCTTTTGAAGATACTCACCTTCCCTCCTAAACAAATCACACGCATATATACTATCTCTATATCTTATCTACCTCTTCTCTCTCTTCTTTCTCTCTGTCTCTCCTCTCTCTATCTCTTATCTATCTCTTCTTTCTCTTTCTATCACTTTTCTCTCTCTGCCCTGCATCTCCCGGCTCGTTGTTTACATGGCAATCCATTAGCATCCCGCGCATGGGGCGGTGGAGCAGTGCTTCGCAGAAGCGGCGCTTTCTGGGCGTTCGTCGAAAAACTTGCTCCCAGGTCTGGCGGAAGGTGAGCGGGCGGGGCTAGGGCGCCGTTCATCAGCGATGGGGAATGTCAGGCGACGGGCGCAGGGCACGAGCGCCAACGGCCTCTTCGCAGAAGCCCGATGCGACACTGCGTTCCCGGAATCTGGTGGCAGATACCAGAAAGGCACGTTCGTTTTTCCCTCGTTAGCCTCGTCTCGTCCCGCGCCGCCCCCGCCGCCCGCGCGCGGGTCACGAGCCACGGCCCGCCACCTGGCCCTCGGCCGACGGGCAACGTCCGCCGCCAGCCGCACACAGACGCTCTTCGAAAACGGATTTCCACGAAAACAATGAACGAACGCTTGCCTTATTGGAGTACATACTTTCACGCAAATTCCTTTCGCAGAAGATAATTATGAAGAGGCAGCTTCACACAAAGCAAACGCATCGCTTCAATTGCTTTGAAACAGTCGTGCAATCAATTGATGGAGATTGATGCAAAAATGGAAAAACGAGGCTATTGGTGCATAATAGCGTAATGATTTACCACACCCAAAATTTAGGAAATGAATTTCTGAGAAGTTTGAATAGAAATGAAAGGATCGCGTGCTATTCAATGGATTTTATAACAACCATTAGCATTAACAGCATCTTTATGATTTTAATGTCTATCCCCTCCGGGAAGGATATTGACGAAACAATCATTAAAAATCAATTTTCGATTAATTTTAATGTGCATTTCTTCCAGCATTTACAACGCTCTTCAATTTACTGATCGGATTCCTCTTTCCTGCTAAGTATTCCTTTTTTGCAGCATGTCGTGTCAGTCACAATATTTACGTCACGTACTTGGTGCCAGACATTTGAAACTCGCCTGTTGATCTCAGGAATTGCTCGTTTCTGGTTATTCTACTATGTTTAGTTCATTATTGAGAATCGCAAATGTGTGTTTCTGCATGTGTTTAGTGTATGTGTGTGTGACGTGTGAGATATCAAGTTCAAAAAAGTTACAACCTCGATGATAGAAAATATCATCGCAGATCATCAGCATTATGTCTGGATATTGACTGCGTGAGGACAATGCCAACAATAACAATTTTGCAATTTTTCAAAATGAAGATATTTTAACGAAACTGAAACTATCTATTTTAGGCGCCCTTTATGCTGTGTGGTAGGAAAGACTTGTAAAACAATTGTGATAATTTTTGAGAAAAGTTTCAAATGTTCATGTAAAGTACCTACAAAAATCAGAATCTTTGTTTCAAACTCGTAGGGCCTTCATTTCGTCCAAAATATATCGGGAAATATCAATTTTGAAGAAAGTCATATAAAGGGCTTAGGCATCGCGTTGATCACAAACGGTCGGACATTGAGCAGGGAGACGCTTTCGATCAAGAGAGTTTTCGTAGTCAAGGACCCACAAGACGCGGGTGTTCGAGGAAGTAAGACATTACATATAGAAACCAGATTTATGCACTTTTCCGACACTAGAAGCCGCAGTAGGGGTTTATCTATCGAAAATTCTGATTTTTTACTTTGTCATTACCGCTACATAAAAGGCGAATATAAAAATATTCTCAAAAATAATTCCTATAAACAAATTAAACTTTTTCCACAATGGACGAATATCGCTTAAAATATCATTTTCTTTGAACTATGAATTTTCGAAAATAACAAAGTTCAAACTTTTTCGGCGTATTCCCACAACTATAATATTGAAGGTAAAGTTATTTCCTTAATATAATCTGTTCTTCAGACACATTTTTTAATAAGGTCATAAACAATTTTTAGAAAATAGAAGTAGTTTTACCTTAATTACACGTGTAATATAGATAATTTTAAACAATTTCTCAGAGAGTTTTTTGTTTATTTTTTCTTGGGATGGAGCATGTCTCTTAAAAGAAAGCACATGTTTTATATTCGGCGAAATTGCGGTATTTGAAACGGAAACAAAAAATGACATCGCAAAACTACAATAACGATGATAGATATATCCAATTAAATGTTATTTAATTGTTATTTATGCACCAAAGGCGTTATAAGGGTTCTAATGACCGAGCAGCGACAAAATGCTCGAAAACCTATAGCCCGAGGGCTTTCTGTCGCCCGAAATCATTAGATCCAATTAACGGCCGTGGTACATACATACATTTATTTTTTACCTAATTTCATTGATGCACATTTACTTATTTACTAAATAACTTGATGTTAACTTGGCTTAGTGTGTCTTTTCATATTTCTCTCCCATAATTCCCTTGTAAAATTCCATTCATAAGAGAACATGTAGCAAGATCCAACGGATTTCATATTTAGATTTAGTTTTCTTTAGACAAAAACAGTAAAAAAACTGTGACGTGTGGGGAGAAAATCATCTGCGAAAGTTTTCTTGAGTTCCAGAATCCCTTCGCACCATTTTAACTATAAATTCTTGAAAGATTATCGAAACACAAATTAAATTTAAAAAATTAAAAGCGCATGTGGTTAGCACGAAGACATCGCTACACCGTATTCTGGTGTTCTCAACCTGATACGTGTGAGGAAACCCGACCGGGAAATGAACCCGGGTCGCGTCAGGAAAGCGAGCACGCTGCCAAAGGAGCACAGCCGCGAGGCCAAAAACCTACGTGTCCCAATGGTAGCAGGATTTTTAACACCAGCACGTTGGCTACGTCCAATTCAATCGCTGACTGGAAGAGAATTCCAGCGGCCAGCAGCTCTGATCGATAGTTCTCAGTCTATCAATCAATACCAGGCGAATGCTGGAGCAGTACCCTAGCAAACGGGTCACGCACCACGCGCGATCTTATCTTTCTCTTCCTTGTGTTATCCTCACACCTTACACACACTTATACTAACATGAGCAAACCTCACACATGCCGGGAGAGCGGTCAAGAGCTTAGAGCTTGTTTCGGCTTTGGCGGTGCCCCACGGGTGGGAATATCTGGTTGCGGAAAACCCGGATCTTGCCATGTAGCGGGGGAAAGACCACCGCAACCTCCTGAGCAAAAGCATGCACTACACATACGGGAATAATGACTCTATTGGTTGATGTGCCTGGAATCAATCGAACAGGCGGGGATTCATGAAGAGGATCTGAAATTTGCCTCCCTGACATACGGGTGTGTATTTCTCGGCGAGATCCTGGAATCGTGGTAAGACAATGGTCTCTAAGAAATGTCTGTCACGTTTCTACGTAAATATATGAGTTATATTTAAACTTCAGTAATCATATATTTTCACAAAATATATGGCCATCAAGTTTAAGAGACTATACTGATTATCAAAAAGAAAAATAATGTTTATTTTAACCAAACAGTGATATATAATGATTTAGTTTACATTTGTATTGTATAATTTTTTTAAAAGACTTAATATGTTTGTAACAAATAATGTACTTTAGCCTCCGGGTCAATGATCCCCATCTCGAACAGCTTTTTGTCCAGTTTCCCTGATCCATTGAGCAAATGTTGAGATGGCCCCCTGTTTTGCTTCTGGACGTAAATGTAGCTTCACTATGCTCCACTATTTTATCATTATTATTATTATTATTATTATTACTATACAACCCAAGAGCTCCGATGACTATCGGTACGACCTGTGCTTTTAAGCTCGGCCTAAGCTTTTGACCTCGATTTCCAAACACTTGTATTTAAGACGTTTCTCTGCCTCCTTGATTACGACGTCTTGATCACAAGGCACAGCCACATCTGCAAGGAGACACGGTTCTTTCTCCAAATCCCCATTGGTTGTCACCGGTTTTGGTGAGCGTTCGTTCCACTTGGGGCGTGTGTTTGAACCATCGAGGGATCGGATCTGCCTGTGGAGAGAACACCCCCCCCCCTGTCGTGTCTTCTCAAGGATTCGGTCTTTGCTGGAATTGGACAAGCTGAGCCGATGTCATCAATGGTTTCTACTTGTTCCAGACATGCGGCATTTACCATCTTGGGAAATTAGGAGAACCGTTTTATCATGTGTTTTCAACGCCTGATCTTGGACAGCTATTAAATCTACTTTCGATTCTAGCTTCATTCTTCTCATTTTAAGCCACATAACTGGTTGATCTTCATTGATCCGCATTTGTCCATTCTTTTTAGATATTGTCTATGGAGTGGTATGTTTCTCCACGATTTCTTTAACATTTTTAGTGTGTCACATTTCTTGTTAAATAGCATCAGAAGTTCACTGTCTATGTTATTCTGCGTGTCTTGCATAGTTCTTTTCGCTATACTCCTTGCTATACTTTCAATGCCTCTATTTCCCATTCTTCGGTCAGATTTAATAATCTCAGTCATTAGGAGGTGATCTTGATGACTGACTACATAATTTTCCATCTTGACAATTGCATTTAGATTTATTTAGTCAAAAAACAGTAAAAACTGTGTGTAACGTACGGGGGAGAAGATATTGCAAGAAGATAAGATTGTAAACAGTTTTATCGTTCTCGTTCCATGATTTGAATTTCTTGCTTAGTCGATTCCCTCAGTTCGAAACTGTACTAAGCTACAGACTACCCATTGCAGATATTTCATTCATTGAGTTCAGAGCATACTGCAGGACAAGTCTCACTTTTATGCTGTTGATTTGTTTCACAAGTCTCCTTGCGAATTGTCTTTCATTTTCTCGCTCGAGATATTCACACATTCTTCAATGATCAGATATTTGCCAGGAGGATATTTTTATGTATAGTAAAACGCTATTGGTTTCAATTTCACGAGTGGACTAGCCCCTATAATGCTCATTAGTCTCTTCTAGTATGTTGTACATTTTATTCTTCAATTTCGTCTTCGGAACTAATTTTGTTGGTGCATATATAAGGATGATGGTCAAAACGTATATTGAAGACCATTGTACTACAGCTATCCTCTAAGAGACGCGTATGATTTCAGGTATGTTATCATTCACATAGCATAACTGAAATAGGCTAACGTTGTTCTATCAAAGAGCCAATTTTTTCTGTCCTTTTGTGTGACTTATGTAACTGAAGATGGTTGCATCTCCGTACTTCCTGATTTCACATACACCTAATATATCATATTCAATATTTGTTAGAGCTTGTGTAAGATCTATATCCCCTTCGTCTGTTCTTAAAGACTTCACATTGAATCTTGTCAATATTAGTTTCCTTAGTATTATTTTTAAAAATTGAAGTGAAAATACTTATTACCCAGAGTGTTATTACTTTCTCTTATGTCGAATGTTGCTTGTGTTTTCTTAAAATAATTATATGAGTCATCATTGCCAACAATACTGTTTATTATAATAGCAGCTTTTGATGGCTTAGCCATCATCATCAGTTGATGACTCATATAATTATTTTATTGTAAATGCCAATGATAACTCACCACAATACCAATGTGTTTTCTTACCTTGAGTTTGAGGATGTAATTATATTTCCTTCGTTATCCTTGGGAGAAAATGACATTAATAAATAGCCATTTTTTCATTTTTTATTTTTTTATGAGTACATTATTTATATTTTCAGGACAATTTTCTTTCACATCGGCTTGAGTCTAAATATATGGTGAAACTTGATGATTCTTAGTGGATTGTGGGAACTGCGTTTTTATAAGTTTTTACAAACCATTCCAGAATTTCCACTTCTTGTTGATTTGAATTTTGAGATGGATGAACATATCTTAATTTCCTCTTTCTTCTTTTCCCATATTCCTTATTGCAGTTCGATTTTCCCCTCTCGTTTTAGTAGGCCATTTTCGATAAAAATGACACCTTTCAATACGTTTCTATTCTTTAGAACTGTCATTTTTCCATGGAAATGGTGGAACTTACTCTTGACATTTCCTTTTTCTTCTCATCTTATCCTACATACTGCGTTTCTGCTGTGTGTTTATTAAATCATATTTTATTCAGAATGAATTCTGCTATTTCGGTAGCATTTTCTGTATTAACTGTTTCTCTTCACGCTGCTTTAATGTTTGTTACTCTTTTTTTATCTTCTTATTTTCTTAACTGATAAACCATATTGTTACTCATTCTTAATTGGATGTACTTATTAATATCTGTAGTTGCTTTTTTCATTATCTTTAATTTGCTTTCCTTATAAAAATAGCAATTTTAGTTAATCTCGTAGGTAACGCTTGGTATAAAAGAGAGGGACATTTCTAATATATGAATTTATCTCGAATTGCACGTTAAGTTTATCAAGTTACAACAAGACGCTTGAAACGCAGGAACTCTGCCTCAAACTGCGCGCGGCTTTGAGCTCCCCGCCATCCAGCCAATGAGAGCGCCGAATGGATGTGCAGTTGGCTTCTATGCCGCCGAGCAGCGCCGTAGTCGCTTGAAGATGTAGGGCGCGAGAGCCAAAAGGGACACGCCATTAATAACCCGGCAGCTGTATTTCCCGTCAAGTACGCGACGCCCAAAACAGATTACGCCTACGTGTAAGACAAACATTCCAGTCAAAGTATACACATAAATAAATACAACACGCAAAAGGTATCAACATTTATTCAAAAATTGAGGGAAATAATTAAATAAATTGTGAAAATCTTTTGCTGAATCTCTTAGCGAATTTTCGTTTAGGAAGCCAGTTTAAACGTAATACAATTACAACCTGCTTGAACTCAAATATCACTTGAATCTTCACATTTTTTTTTAAAATGAATAAAGTTAAGGATATGAAATACAATATTAGCCCAGTCACGTGTGACACCGTTAGGTTAGTTACAATTGACTTACAACACGAAGAAGGTAATACAAAAATGACTCTTTTTTCAAAACATTGTACCTGATCGTTTATAAATTCTAATTTTAGAGCATAATCGTGCGCAGAAAAACGGACAATTTGCGACAAAAAATCTTGTTGTCGGAGCATGGTAATGAAATGTTGGATAAATCATGTTCGTACATATAGTAAATGACTTCCTTTAACACGTGGTGTTGCCAGAATCCATGGTTTTTGGATACTTGTTACCGACAAATTGGCTGACGGTAAACGACCGTCTGTCTATTCGTCCATCTGTGGTCAACGTTAGCGCCTCAACCGTTCAGACGAAGGTTCTTGTTTTTTGTGCTCAATTTTGTTTTCGTCAGTTTGTGTTCCATAATTGCAGATGAACATTCTCCCAGGAATAGCCATTCTAGTAAATAATGGGAAGTGATCATTTACCTGCCGCAATTTTACCACAAGTTTTAGATCAAAATGTGAGTCAATTCTACTGAAACCTCCATTTCTTATGTTAATATGAGTAGGTAGTAATTAATAATATTATGTTTGTTCCATCCATGACAGTTTTAAGTTTGTTGCCTAAGGGATCGGTTCTATTTGACCCTCTGAAATTGTTATGTGGATTAAAACTTCAAAACATAAAAATGGAGTAGGGGGTTGCTTAATAATGCTGATTACAAATTTCAAAACAGTATCTGCTCGGTTAGAATATGTTACAGATACGGACTGGGCATACGATTTGGATAGCCAACATTTCCACATCAGTATCAATGTCTTGTTCAACAGCAGAGTAAAGCTCTTTCACATATGTTGCAACACTGTCACAAGCAATATTGGAATCCACTCTGTGTTTGTTCAAGGATTTGAAATAATAAATTTTACTTCTGTTCTTTTTTAAGTTAGTCTCTTGCAAACATATGTCGTCATTTAGATTTATTTCGTCAAAAAACAGTAGAAACTGTATGTGACGTATGAGGGAGATCATCTGCGCATGTTTTCTTGAGTTCCAGAATCCCTTCCCATCATTTTAATTATAAATGAGTGAAAGGATGAGTGAAAGTTAAATATAAATAAATAAAAATAAAGTTTAAGAAAGCGCAAGAGTAGCAATATTTGAAAAACTAGACATTTTCGTTCCCGAGTTATAGAAAATGTATTCCACACGGTAAACGAACTGCAGGTTTCAATATTTTCTGCATTGCTAACAAAATAGTAACTTACCCATACCACTACTCGTGCCACTACAAAGAAAAGGAGATATCAACAAATCGTGCTCATAGTGAAACTTCATTTACGTCCAGAAGCAAAACAACGGGCCATCTCAGCATTTGCTCAATGGATCAGGGAAACTGGACACAAACTAATCGAGATGGGGGTCATTAACCCGGAAGGTGAAGTACATTATTTGTTATAAGCATACAATACAAATGTAAACTAATTCATTATGTATCACTGTTTTGTTAAAATAAACATTATTTTTCTTTTTGCTCAGTGTAGTCTCTAAGAGTATAGAAACAGTTATGCAGCAGAAAATATTTTATTTTTACTTCCATTTGTGAAGCGACTTCAATTGTTTAATATCGTCTGTCATCTGGCAATGCGTTGCAAAGTATCGTCCATGTATTGTATGTGATTTTCTGGAAGTGAGCTGTTGATACAGACACTTGATGGGCGTGATTTCTATTAGGTATGTATGTATATGTACGTGTATTTACATATATATTTGCGCTTCGTGCTCACTGTAACCTAGATTAGTAGATTTTAATTCAAATCTAGTTGTTGTTTTGTAATTATAATTTGATCTATTGCTTTTTGTGATTTAAATGTATTCCGTGTAGGTCTAAATTAAAATGTGTAATATCTAAATTAAAAGAAAGCAGTAAATTTAGGAACAGCTCTTTTTGTGGGATTCGCTCAGAAAATCAATATTGAAATCTCCACATATAACAATGAATGTAAGAGATAGATTACTCATTTTTTCAAAGTTATCGCTAGAGTTTTTAAGAAGATGAAATTATTTAAAACTAGCTCTGTTAGAGTTGTAGATGCAACGTAAGATAGTTTTGAGCGTAGTAAGATGCAGACTGTTACTTCAAGAACTTTTTCAACTGCATATAAATTGAATTCAAAAAAGAAGATAGAATCAATATCATTTCTTACGTAAATACAAGAACCTCCGTAAGCAGGGCCCTTATGTGATTCCTTCGCTCTACAATTCCATCCTGCAGGGTAAAAACTAGAAATTTGGAGTGTGATTAGATTATTAGGAGACAACCAATATTCGGTAGCAACATCTATTTGAACTAGATTACACTGTAATGCTGCCTCGATAAATTCAATTTTATTTGAAAGAGATGCATTGACGGCATAATAGTTGTAACCTTTCATATGTAGGCTAAAAAGCATTAACGTTCAATAGTAGGATGAGCGTGTACGAAATGGTTAGTTTAGAAGCTACTAATCTATTGCTGAGTACTCAGATTAATCCAGTTTTTCAACACATGTTTATTGCACTGTCATGGAATACGGAAATAATTACAACATACGCAGCAGAAATCACGCTAATGCGTTATAGCAATCATATTCATCAGATATCAGTATCTACAGCTCCCTACAAGAAATCTACAAATAATACATCTTTGTTACTTTACAACACATTGCTGGATGGCATTAAACGATTAAAATCGATATACAAATGTAAGTTCAAAGTAAAAGCTATTCTGCTTTATAAGTGGTTCTATACTATTAGAAAATACAGTGACCATCATAATAAAAATTATTATTTATTTTAGCAATGATGTGTAATGCATTATTTTACATGTGTATCGTATAATTTTAAAATAAATATTAAAATGCCCGTAAAAAGCAATGTACTTGCTCTTCTGGGTCAATGAACCCCATCTGGATCAGGTTTCTCTGAGATGCTTTGAGGAAGTACTGGGTCGTCTCCAGTTTTCCTTCTGATAATACATGAAGCTTCTGAATGCGCATGTTTCGTTGAGCTGTTATCTTGCTAGTTACGGTAGGAGACTGGCTACTACTTTGTAAAAAATCATATCTGAAGTTCGTTAACAACCCTAATGAGTGTTCTACAAGTTGGTTACAAAAATGTTTAGTTTACTAATGTCTCTCACTTCTTTGTTGGTACTTTTATTCATCATTAAACTACTTATTTTAAAAAGGGGGAATAGATTCTGGAGTTCAAGAAAACTTCTTCTTTAGCCCCGTACGTCAACGCACACTTTTTACTGTTATTAATAAGATCAATCAAATCAAAATGTAATCGTGCTCCGAAATGAATTTAATTGAGAAATTATCACAAAATGTTTAATACAGCATTTTCACTGATAAATTTTTCACTTCACTAAAACAACTAAATTAGCGGCAACGCGCAGGTCATTTTTCTCTTGAACAGTATCCGTATAGAAACAGCAAACCGTATAGAAAATGAAGGAAGAAATAAGTGCGATTAAATAGAAGGATAGGGGATGTTTTTGCCAAACCACGGATGTTACAAAGGGTGGTTTAGTAAGATATGAAGACATTCATGTTCTAACAGTTGCATCTGCACACGAGGGTTTCTTCCTATGGGAAAGCAGTGGGACTCGAGCATGTTTCTTAAGAGGAGGAAAGCAGATTAGATTCCTTGCGTCGGCTTGCAAGGGGATGAGAGCAAAGATTCGGTTTTCCTGTGGCTTCCGTCAGCCCTGTAAGACCGGCTGCTCTTCGTACGCTGCCTCTTCGAAAGTCGCAGTCCAATTTCAACGTAGTCCTCGCGGCCACGAGCTGGCAGGAGAGGGCGATATTGTCATCTAATCGGGAGCTTCGTCTCCACCTCAAGCTTTGATTGTGAAGTTCCTGATCGTATGACGGAGTTCCCCTTACCTTTCAACACGTGATCTGAAGGCGACACTACATTGGAATCGGACAATTCTCGACTGTACAACCATGGCGTGTTCTCCTCCAATACATGTCAATCCAAGTGAGATTTTTCCCCTTCTGCCTTACGGCTCCATTAAACAACGTGTCCTCTTCTCGCCAGATGGGCGCTGAGAGATCTGGGAGATACACACGCGAGAGGAGGAAAAGCTGGAAGTTTCTCCTCATAGCGACTTCGATTGAAGGCGATCGGTCGAATCGCAGATTAAGCACGCGCGTACGTTAAGAACTCGATCAAATAAATATCCTCGTAGCTAACAACTCAAAAATTCTAAATTTCCCCTCAAACATCAAAGCAAATCTTTCGTTTGGTCATTACATCCAGTCGAATAAAATAAGAGACGAGATTTTTCGATTTTTTATATATTTCGATTTTTTATATTTCACGATTTTTTATATTTTTCGAATTTTTATATTTTTGAACTTTTATATTTTTCGAATTTTTATATTTTCGAATTTTTATATTTTTCGTTTTTTCAAAATTTTAGAATTTTCTTTTCTTTTGTGTGTTTTATGTCTCATCTTCCTTCGTACTTCGCTCGTCGTTCGTAGCCAGTCGCTGGTCGCTTGTCAATCGTCGCTCGTCGTTCGTTTGTCGCTAGTCGCACGTTTGTCGCTAGTCGCACGACTCGTTGCTCGTTATTATCCGTATTTCTTTGTTCGTTAAAATTTTTCTTTTTTCAAAATTTTAGATTATTAATTTTTTTGAAATTTATATTTTTGATTTTTTGTTTTTTGATTTTTTATATTTTTCTATTTCTTATTTTTCAATTTTTTTATATTTTTTTAATTTTTATATTTTTCGAATTTTTATATTTTTGAATTTTTATATTTTTCAAATTTTTATATTTTTCGATATTTTATATTTTTGAATTGTTAAATTTTTCGAATTTTTATATTTTTTGAAATTAATATTTTTGATTTTTTATATTTTTTGAGCTTTTATATTTTCGATTTTTTATATTTTTCGATTTTTTATATTTTTCGAATTTTTATATTTTTGAATTTATATATTTTTCGAATTTTCATATTTTTGAATTTTTATATTTTTCGTTTTTTTAAATATATAGAATTTTATTTTATTTTGTGTGTTTTGTCTCATCTTCCTTCGTACTTCGTCCTTCGTAGCCAGTCGCTGGTCGGTTGGCACTCGTCGCTCGTCCGTCGTTTGTCGCTAGTCGCACGACAATAACGTTTGTCGCTAGTCGCACGACTCGTTGCTCGTTCGTATGCGTCTTTCGTTGTTCGTTAATATTTTTCTTTTTTTAAAATTTTAGATTTTAGATTTTTTTGAAATTTATATTTTTGATTTTTATATTTTTTTGATTTTTTATATTTTTCGATTTTTTATATTTTTCGATTTTTTATATTTTTCGATTTTTTTATATTTTTCGATTTTTTATATTTTTCGAATTTTTATATTTTTGAATTTTTATATTTTTCGTTTTTTCAAAATTTAGGAATTTTCTTTTCTTTTGTGTTTAATGTCTCATCTTCTTTCGTACTTCGTCGTTCGTAGCCAGTCGCTGGTCGCTTGTCACTCGTCGCTCGTCGTTCGTCGTTGGTCGCTAGTCGCACGACAATAACGTTTGACGATAGTCGCACGACTCGTTGCTCGTTCGTATGCGTCTTTCGTTGTTCGTTAATATTTTTTTAAATTTTAGATTTTTGATTTTTATTTTTTTTTAAATTTATATTTTTGATTTTTTATATTTTTTTGATTTTTTTAATTTTTCGATTTTTTTATTTTTCAATAATTTTAAATTTATCGATTTTTTATATTTTTCAATTTTTTATGATTTTTGAATTTTTATATTTTTTAATTTTTTGTATTTTTCGATTTTTTATGTTTTTCGATTTTTTATATTTTTCGAATTTTTATATTTTTGAATTTATATATTTTTCGAATTTTTATATCTTTGAATTTTTATATTTTTCGTTTTTAAATATTTAGAATTTTCTTTTCTTTTGTGTGTTTTGTCTCATCTTCCTTCGTACTTCGCTCGTCGTTCGTAGCCAGTCGCTGGTCGCTTGTCACTCGTCGCTCGTCCGTCGTTTGTCGCTAGTCGCACGACAATAACGTTGGTCGCTAGTCGCACGACTCGTTGCTCGTTCGTATGCGTCTTTCGTTGTTCGTTAATATTTTTCTTTTTTCAAAATTCTAGATTTTTGATTTTTTGGAAATTTCTATTTTTGATTTTTTATATTTTTGATTTTTTATATTTTTCGATTTTTATATTTTTCGATTTTTTAATTTTTTTCGATTTTTTATATTTTTGGATTTTTATATATTTGAATTTTTATATTTTTCGAATTTTTATATTTTGGAATTTTTATATTTTCGAATTTTTATATTTTTCGTTTTTTCAAATATTTAGAATTTTCTTTTCTTTTGTGTTTTATGTCTCATCATCCTTCGTACTTGGCTCGTCGTTCGTAGCCAGTCGCTGGTCGTTTGTCGCTAGTCGCACGACAATAACGTTTGTCGCTCGTCGCACGACTCGTTGCTCGTTCGTATGCGTCTTTCATTGTTCCTTAATATTTTATCTTTTTTCAAAATTAAAGATTTTTGATTTTAATTTTTTTGAAATTTATATTTTTGATTTTTTATCTTTTTTGATTTTTTATATATTTTTCGATTTTTTATATTTTTCGAATTTTTATATTTTTTGATTTTTTATATTTTTCGATTTTTTATATTTTTCGAATTTTTATATTTTTGAATTTTTATATTTTTCGAAATTTTATATTTTTTGAATTTTATATTTTTGATTTTTATATTTTTTCATTTTTTATATTTTTCGATTTTTTATATTTTTCGATTTTTTATATTTTTCGAATTTTTATATTTTTGAATTTTTATATTTTTCGAATTTTTATATCTTTGAATTTTTATATTTTTCGTTTTTTCATATATTTAGGATTTTCTTTTCTTTTGTGTGTTTTATGTCTCATCTTCCTTCGTACTTCGCTCGTCGTTCGTAGCCAGTCGCTGGTCGCTGGTCACTCGTCGCTTGTCGTTCGTCGCTTGTCGCTAGTCGCACTACAATAACGTTTGTCGCTAGTCACCGGACTCGTTGCTCGTTCGTATGCGTCTTTCATTGTTCGTTAATATTTTTCTTTTTTCAAAATTTTAGATTTTTGATTTTTATTTTTTTTAATTTATATTTTTGATATTTTATATTTTTTGATTTTTTATATTTTTCGATTTCAATATTTTTCGATTTTTGATATATTTTTTATATTTTTCGGTTTTCATATTTTTCGACTTTTTATATTTTTCGATTTTTTAAACATTTCGAATTTTTATATTTTTGAATTTTTATATTTTTCGTTTTTTCAAAATTTTGGAATTTTCTTTTCTTTTGTGTGTTTAATGTCTCATCTTCCTTCGTACTTCGCTCGTCGTTTGTAGGCAGTCGCTGGTCGCTTGTCACTCGTCGCTCGACGTTTGTCGCTAGTCGCACGACAATAACGATTGTCGCTAGTCGCACGACTCGTTGCTCGTTCGTATGCGTCTTTCGTTGTTCGTTAATATTTTTCTTTTTTTCAATTTTAGATTTCTTATTTTTATTTTTTGAAATTTTGTTTTTGATTTTTGATTTTTTTATTTTTTATATTTTTCGATTTTTATATTTTTCGATTTTTATATTTTTGAATTTTTATATTTTTAGTTTTTTCAAAATTTTGGAATTTTCTTTTCTTTTGTGTGTTTTATGTCTCATCTTCCTTCGTACTTCGCTCGTCGTTCGTAGCCAGTCCTTGCTCGCTTTCACTCGTCGCTCGTCCTTTGTCGCTAGTCGCACGACAATAACGTTTGACGCTAGTCGCACGACTCGTTGCTCGATCGTATGCGTCTTTCGTTGTTCGTTAATATTTTTTTAAATTTTAGATTTGTGATTTTTATTTTTTTAAATTTATATTTTTGATTTTTATATTTTTTGATTATTTAATTCTTCGATTTTTTTTATTTTTCAATTTTTATGTTTCTCGATTTTTTATATTTTTATATTTTTTATATTTTTTGAATTTTTATATTTTTGAATTTTTATATTTTTCGAATTTTTATATCTTTGAATTTTTATATTTTTCGTTTTTTCATATATTTAGGATTTTCTTTTCTTTTGTGTGTTTTATGTCTCATCTTCCTTCGTACTTCGCTCGTCGTTCGTAGCCAGTCGCTGGTCGCTGGTCACTCGTCGCTTGTCGTTCGTCGCTTGTCGCTAGTCGCACTACAATAACGTTTGTCGCTAGTCACCGGACTCGTTGCTCGTTCGTATGCGTCTTTCATTGTTCGTTAATATTTTTCTTTTTTCAAAATTTTAGATTTTTGATTTTTATTTTTTTTAATTTATATTTTTGATATTTTATATTTTTTGATTTTTTATATTTTTCGATTTCAATATTTTTCGATTTTTGATATATTTTTTATATTTTTCGGTTTTCATATTTTTCGACTTTTTATATTTTTCGATTTTTTAAACATTTCGAATTTTTATATTTTTGAATTTTTATATTTTTCGTTTTTTCAAAATTTTGGAATTTTCTTTTCTTTTGTGTGTTTAATGTCTCATCTTCCTTCGTACTTCGCTCGTCGTTTGTAGGCAGTCGCTGGTCGCTTGTCACTCGTCGCTCGACGTTTGTCGCTAGTCGCACGACAATAACGATTGTCGCTAGTCGCACGACTCGTTGCTCGTTCGTATGCGTCTTTCGTTGTTCGTTAATATTTTTCTTTTTTTCAATTTTAGATTTCTTATTTTTATTTTTTGAAATTTTGTTTTTGATTTTTTATTTTTTTATTTTTTATATTTTTCGATTTTTATATTTTTCGATTTTTATATTTTTGAATTTTTATATTTTTAGTTTTTTCAAAATTTTGGAATTTTCTTTTCTTTTGTGTGTTTTATGTCTCATCTTCCTTCGTACTTCGCTCGTCGTTCGTAGCCAGTACTTGCTCGCTTTCACTCGTCGCTCGTCCTTTGTCGCTAGTCGCACGACAATAACGTTTGACGCTAGTCGCACGACTCGTTGCTCGTTCGTATGCGTCTTTCGTTGTTCGTTAATATTTTTTTAAATTGTAGATTTGTGATTTTTATTTTTTTAAATTTATATTTTTGATTTTTATATTTTTTGATTATTTAATTCTTCGATTTTTTTTATTTTTCAATTTTTATGTTTCTCGATTTTTTATATTTTTATATTTTTTATATTTTTTGAATTTTTATATTTTTTAATTTTTTGTATTTTTCGATTTTTTATATTTTTCGATTTTTTATATTTTTCGAATTTTTATGTTTTTGAATATATATATTTTTCGAATTTTTATATCTTCGAATTTTTATATTTTTCGTTTTTTAAATATTTAGAATTTTCTTTTCTTTTGTGTGTTTTGTCTCATCTTTCTTCGTACTTCGCTCGTCGTTCGTAGCCAGTCGCTGGTCGCTTGTCACTCGTCGCTCGTCCGTCGTTTGTCGCTAGTCGCACGACAATAACGTTGGTCGCTAGTCGCACGACTCGTTGCTCGTTCGTATGCGTCTTTCGTTGTTCTTTAATATTTTTCTTTTTTTTGAAAATTCTAGATTTTTGATTTTTTGGAAATTTATATTTTTGATTTTTTATATTTTTTGATTTTTTATATTTTTCGATTTTTATATTTTTCGATTTTTTATATTTTTCGATGTTTTATATTTTTGGATTTTTTATATTTTTGAATTTTTATATTTTCGAATTTTTATATTTTTGAATTTTTATATTTTCGAATTTTTATATTTTTCGTTTTTTCAAATATTTAGAATTTTCTTTTCTTTTGTGTTTTATGTCTCATCATCCTTCGTACTTGGCTCGTCGTTCGTAGCCAGTCGCTGGTCGTTTGTCGCTAGTCGCACGACAATAACGTTTGTCGCTCTTCGCACGACTCGTTGCTCGTTCGTATGCGTCTTTCATTGTTCCTTAATATTTTATCTTTTTTCAAAATTTAAGATTTTTGATTTTTATTTTTTTGAAATTTATATTTTTGATTTTTTCTTTTTTGATTTTTTAAATATTTTTCGATTTTTTTATATTTTTCGAGTTTTTATATTTTTTGATTTTCTATATTTTTCGATTTTTTATATATTTCGAATTTTCATATTTTTGAATTTTTATATTTTCGAATTTTTATATTTTTTTAAATTTATATTTTTGAATTTTTATATTTTTTAATTGTTTATATTTTCGATTTTTTATATTTTTCGATTTTTTATATTTTTCGAGTTTTTAAATTTTTGAATATTTATATTTTTTAATTTTTTATATATTTTTCGATTTTTTATATTTTTCAATTTTTTATATTTTTCGATTTTTTATATTTTTCGATTTTTTATATTTTTCGAATTTTTATATTTTTGAATTTTTATGTTTTTCGAAATTTTATATTTTTTGAATTTTATATTTTTGATTTTTATATTTTTTCATTTTTTATATTTTCGATTTTTATATTTTTCGATTTTTTATATTTTTCGATTTTGTATATTTTTCGAATTTTTATATTTTTGAATTTTTATATTTCTCGAATTTTTATATCTTTGAATTTTTTATATTTTTCGTTTTTTCATATATTTAGAATTTTCTTTTCTTTTGTGTGTTTTATGTCTCATCTTCCTTCGTACTTCGCTCGTCGTTCGTAGCCAGTCGCAGGGCGTTTGTCACTCGTCGCTCGTCGTTTGTCGCTAGTCGCACGACAATAACGTTTGTCGCTAGTCGCACGACTCGTTGCTCGTTCGTATGCGTCTTTCGTTGTTCGTTAATATTTTTCTTTTTTCAAAATTTTAGATTTTATATTTTATTTTTTTTTAAATTATATTTTTGATTTTTTTTTATATTTTTCGATTTTTTTATATTTATTGATTTTTTTATATTTTTCGAATTTTTATATTTTTGAATCTTTATATTTTACGTTTTTTCAAAATTTTAGAATTTTCTTTTCTTTTGTGTGTTTTAGGTCTCATCTTCCTTCGTACTTCGCCCATCGTTCGTAGCCAGTCGCAGGTCTCTTGTCACTCGTCACGTCACGTCTCGTCTCGTCTAGTGTCGTCTCGTCTCGTCTCGTCCCGTCCCGTCCCGTCCTGTGCCGTCTCGTCTCGTATCGCCTCGCCTCGTCTCGTCTCGTATCGTCTAAGAATTATAAAAATTTAAAAAATGAAAAATATTAAAAATCAAAAAATTTAAAAATTCGAAAAATATAAATTTCGAAAAATATAAAAATCAAAAATAAAAAAAATCAAAAATATAAAAATCAAAAAATATAAAAAATCAAAAATATAAAAAATTAAAAAATATAAAATATCAAAAAATATAACAATTCTCGTCTCGGGTCGTCTCGTCTCGACTCGTTTCGACTCGTCACGTCTCGTTTCGTCTCGTCACGTCACGTCACGTCTCGTCTCGTCCCGTCTCGTCTCGTACCGTCACATCACGTCACGTTACGTCACGTCTCGTCTCGTCTCGTTTCGTCTCGTTTCGTCTCGTCTCGTCTCGTTACGTCACGTCACGTCACGTCTCGTCTCGTCTCGTTTCGTCACGTCTCGTCTAAGAATTAAAAAATTTTAAAAATTAAGAAATATTAAAAATCAAGAAATATAAAAATTCGAAAAATATAAAAAATCAAAAATAAAAATTTTCGTCTCGTTTCGCCTCGTCTCGTCTCGTCCTGTCTCGTCTCGTCCCGTCTCGTCTCGTCTCGTCCCGTCTTGTGCCGTCTCGTCTCGTCTCGCCTCGCCTCGCCTCGTATCGTCTCGTTTCGCCTAAGAATTATAAAAATTTAAAAAATCAAAAAATTTTAAAAATTAAAAATCATAAAAATTCTCGTCTCGTGTCATCTCGTCTCGTCTCATCTCGTCACGTCACGTCACTTCTCGTCTCGTGGTATCGTCTCTTCTCCTCTCGTCACGTCACGTCACGTCACGTCACGTCTCGTCTCGTCCGGTCTCGTCTCGTCTCGTCTCGTCATGTCACGTCACGCCACGTCTCGTCTCGTCTCGTGTGGTCTCGTCTCTTCTCGTCTCGTCACGTCACTTCACGTCACGTCACGTCTCGTCTTGTCTCGTCACGTCTCGTCTCGTCTGTTCTCGTCTCGTCTCGTCACGTCTCGTCACGTCACTTCTCGTCTCGTCTCGTCCGGTCTCGTCTCTTCTCGTTTCGTCTCGTCTCGTCTCGTTTCGTCTCGTTTCGTCTCGTTTCGTCTCGTCTCATCACGTCACGTCTCGTCTCATCTCGTCTCGTCACGTCAGGTCACGTCTCGTCTCGTCTCATCTCGTCACGTCACGTCACGTCTATTCTCGTCTCGTCACGTCACGTCACGTCTCGTCTCGTATCGTATCGTCACGTCACGTCACGTCTCGTCACGTCTCGTCTCGTCTCGTCACGTCACGTCACGTCACGTCTCGTCTCGTCACGTCTCGTCTCGTCACGTCACGTCACGTCACGTCTCGTCTCGTCACGTCCTGTCACGTCACGTCTCGTCTCGACTCGTGTGGTCTCGTCTCTTCTCCTCTCGTCACGTCACGTCACGTCTCGTCTCGTCCGGTCTCGTCCGGTCTCGTCTCGTCATGTCACGTCACGTCACGTCACGTCTCGTCTCGTGTGCTCTCGTCTCTTCTCATCTCGTCACGTCACTTCACGTCACGTCTCGTCTCATCTCGTCACGTCAGGTCACGTCTCGTCTCGTCTCGTCTCATCTCGTCACGTCACGTCACGTCTATTCTCGTCTCGTCACGTCACGTCTCGTCTCGTATCGTCTCGTCTCGTCACGTCACGTGACGTCACGTCTCGTCACGTCTCGTCTCGTCTCGTCTCGTCACGTCACGTCACGTCTCGTCTCGTCACGTCTCGTCTCGTCTCGTCACGTCACGTCACGTCTCGTCTCGTCTCGTCACGTCACGTCACGTCTCGTCTCGTCTCGTTTCGTGTCGTGTCGTCTCGTCTCGTCTCGTCTCGTCCCGTCCCGTCTTGTTCTGTCTCGTCTCGTTTCGTCTCGCCTCGCCTCGTCTCGTCTCGTCTAAGAATTATAAAAATTTAAAAGATCAAAAAATATTAAAAATCAAAAAATATAAAAATTCGAAAAATATAAATTTCAAAAAATATAAAAAAATAAAAATATTAAAAATAAAAAAAGTATAAAATAAAAAAATATAAAATATCAAAAATATAAAATATCAAAAAATATAAAAAATCAAAAACTATAAAAATTCTCGTTTGGTGTCGTCTCGTCTCGTCACGTCACGTCTCGTCTCGTCACGTCACGTTACGTCTCGTCTCGTCTCGTCACGTCTCGTCAAGTCACGTCTTGTCTCGTTTCGTCTCGTCTCGTCTTGTCTTTTCTCGTCACGTCAAGTCACGTCTCGTCTCGTCTCGTGTCGTCACGTCTCGTCTCGTCTCGTCTCGTCACGTCACGTCTCGTCTCGTCTCGTTACGTCTCGTCTCGTCTCGTCTCGTTACGTTACGTCACGTCACGTCTCGTCTCGTCTCGTTACGTGACGTCACGTCACGTTTCGTCTCGTCTCGTCCGATCTCGTCTCGTCTCGTTTCGTCTCGTCTCGTCTCGTCCCGTCCCGCCTTGTGCCGTCTCGTCTCGTCTCGCCTCGCCTCGTCTCGTTTCTCTAAGAAATATAAAAATTAAAAATCAAAAAATATCAAAAATACAAAACTATAAAAATTCGAAAAATATAAATTTCGAAAAACATAAAAAATCAAAAATATAAAAAACCAAAAATATAAGAATTCTCGTCTCGTGTCGTCTCGTCTCGTCTCGTCACGTCACGTCACGTCTCGTCACGTCTCGTCTCGTCACGTCACGTCTCGTCTCGTCTCGTCTAGTCACGTCACGTCACGTCTCGTCTCGTCTCGTCCCGTCCCCTCTCGTCTCGTCACGTCACGTCACGTCTCGTATCGTCTCGTCTCGTCTCGTCTAAGAATTATAAAAATTTAAAAAATCAAAAAATATTAAAAATCAAAAAATATAAAAATTCGAAAGATATAAATTTCGAAAAATATAAAAAATCAAAAAATAAAAGAAATCAAAAAATATAAAAAATCAAATAATATAAACAATCTAAATATAAAAAGGCTCGTCTCGTCACGTCTCGTCTCGTCTCTTCTCGTCTTTTCTCGTCTGGTTTCGTCTCGTCTCGTCTCGTCTGGTCTCGTCTCGTCTTGTCTAAAAATTATAAAAATTTAATAAGCACAAAAATTAAAAATCAAAAAATATAAAAATTCGAAAACTATAAATTTCGATAAATATAAAACTCAAAAAATATAAAAAATCAAAGAATATAAAAAATCAAAAAATCTAAAAAGTCTTGTCTCGTCTCGTCGCGTTGCGTCGCGTCTCGTTTCGCCTCGTCTCGTCTCGTCCCGTCTCGTCACGTCTCGTCTCGTCTTGTCTCGTCTCGTCCTGTCTTGTCAAAAATATATAAAAATTTAAAAAATAAAAAATTATAAAATTCAAAAAATATAAAAATTAAAAAATATAAAAAAACAAAAAATATAAAAAATCATGAAATATAGAAAATCAAAAAATATAAAAAATCAAAAAATAAAAAAAAATAAAAAAATATAAAAATCTCGTCTCGTCGCGTCGAGTCTCGTCTCGTTTCACCTCGTCTCGTCTCGTCTTGTTCCGTCTCGTCTCGTCTTGTCTCGTGTCGTCTCGTCATGTCACGTCTCGTCTCGTCACGTCTCGTCTCGTCTCGTCATGTCACATCGCGTCACGTCGCGTCACGTCACGTCTCGTCTCGTCATGTCTCGTCTCGTCTTGTTTCGTCTTTTCTCGTCTCGTCTCGTCTCGTCCCGTCCCGTCCCGCCCGTGCCGTCTCGTCTCGTCTCGCCTCGCCTCGCCTCGTCTCGTCTCGTCTAAGAATTATAAAAATTTAAAAAATCAAAAAATATTAAAAATCAAAAAATATTAAAAATCAAAAAATATAATAAAACGAAAAATATAAATTTCGAAAAATATAAAAAATCAAAAAATATAAAAAATCAAAAAATATAAAAAATCAAAAAATATAAAAAATCAAAAAATATAAAAATCAAAAAATATAAAAATCAAAAAATATAAAACATCAAAAAATATAAAACATCAAAAAATATAAAAAATCAAAAAATATAAAATTCAAAAATTATAAAAAATAAAAAAGTTTTCGTCTCGTTTCGTCTCAACGCGCCGCGTCTCGTCTCGTTTCGCCTCGTCTCGTCTCGTTTTGTCTCGTCTCGTCTTGTCCCGTCTCGTCTCGTCTCTTCACGTCACGTCACGTCACGTCTCGTCTCGTCTCGTCTCGTCTAAGAATTATAAAAATTAAAAAATCAAAAAATATTAAAAATTAAAAAATATAAAAATTCTCGTCTCGTCGCGCCGCGTCTCGTCTCGTTTCGCCTCGTCTCGTCTCGTCTCATCCTGTGTCGTCTCGTCCCGTCTCGTGTCGTCTCGTTTCGTCTCGTCTCGCCTTGTCTCGTCACGTCACGTCACGTATCGTCTCGTCTCGTCTCGACTCGTCTCGTCTCGTCTCGTCTGGTGTCGTCTTGTCTCGTCTCGTCTCGTTTTGTCTCGTCTTGTCACGTCACGTCACGTCTCGTCTCGTTTCGTCTTGTCCCGTCTCGTCTCCTCTCGTCTCGTCACATCTCGTCTCGTGTCGTCACGTCACGTCATGTCACGTCTCGTCTCGTCTCGACTCGTCTAAGAATTATAAAAATTTAAAAAATCAAAAAATATAAAAAATCAAAAAATATAAAAATTTGAAAAATATAAATTTCGAAAAATAAAAAAATCAAAAAATGTAAAAAACCAAAAAATATTAAAAATCAAAAAATATTAAAAATCAAAAAATATATAAAATCAAAAAATATAAAAAATAAAAAATATAAAAATTCTCGTCTCGTTTCGTCTCGTCGCGCCGCGTCTCGTCTGGTTTCGCCTCGTCTCGTCTCGTCCCGTCCCGTCCCATCGCGTCGCGTCGCGTCGCGTCGCGTCTCGTCACGTCACGTCACGTCTCGTCTCGTCTCGTCACGTCACGTCATGTCTCGTCCCATCTCGTCTCGTGTCGTCTCGTCTCGTCTCGTGTTGTCTAGTCTCGTCTCGTCTCGTCCCGTACCGTCCCGTCCCGTCCCGTCGCGTCGCGTCGCGTCGCGTCGCGTCTCGTCACGTCACGTCACGTCACGTCTCGCCTCGCCTCGTCTCGTCTCGTCTTGTCCCGTCACGTCACGTCTCGTCTCGTCACGTCACGTCTCGTCACGTCACGTCACGTCTCGTCTCGTCTCGTCTAAGAATTATAAAAATTTAAAAAATTAAAAAATATTAAAAATCGAAACATATATAAATTCGAAGAATATAAATTTCGAAAAATATAAAAAACAAAAAATATAAAAAATCAAAAAATTAAAAAATAAAACATAAAAAATAACAAATAAAAAATAAAAAATATAAAAAATCAAAAAATATAAAAAATATAAAAATTCTCGTTTCGTCTCGTCGCGCCGCGTCTCGTCTCGTCTCGTTTCGCATCGTTTCGTCTCGTCTCGTTCTGTCTCGTCTCGCCTCGTCTCGTCCCGTCTCGTCTCGTAACGTCTCGTCTCGTCACGTCACGTCACGTCACGTCACGTCTTGTCTCGTCTCGTCTCGTCTGTTCTCGTCTCGTCTCGTCTTGTCTCGTCTCGTTTCGTCTCACCTCGTCTCGTCTCGTAGCGTCACGTCACGTCTCGTCTCGTCACGTCTCGTCTCGTCACGTCACGTCACGTCACGTCACGTCTCTTCTCGTCTCTTCTCGTCTCGTCTCGTCACGTCTTGTCCCGTCACGTCTCGTCTCGTCTCGTCGCGTCTCGTCTAGTCTTGTCTCGTCTCGTCTGGTCTCGTCTAAAAATTATAAAAATTTAAATAATCAAAAAATATTAAAAATCAAAAAATATAAATAATCAAAAAATATAAAAACTCAAAAATATAAAAATAAAAAATATTGAAATTCTTGTCTCGTTTCGTCTCGTCGCGCCGTGTCTCGTCTCGTTTCGCCTCGTCTCGTCTCGTCCCGTCCCGTCGCGTCGCGTCGCGTCTCGTCACGTCACGTCACGTCTCGTCTCGTCACGTCACGTCACGTCTCGTCCCATCTCGTGTCGTGTCGTCTCGTCTCGTCTCGTGTCGTGTCGTCTAGTCTCGTCTCGTCACGTCACGTCTCGTCTCGTCTCGTTTCGTCACGTCACGTCTCGTCTCGTCTCGTCACGTCACGTCACGTCTCGTCTCGTCTCGTCCCGTCCCCTCTCGTCTCGTCACGTCAAGTCACGTCTCGTATCGTCTCGTCTCGTCTCGTCTAAGAATTATAAAAATTTAAAAAATCAAAAAATATTACAAATCAAAAAATGTAAAAATTCGAAAAATATAAATTTCGAAAAATATAAAAAATCAAAAAATAAAAGAAATCAAAAAATATAAAAAATCAAATAATATAAACAATCAAAAAATATAAAAAGGACCGTCTCGTCACGTCTCGTCTCGTCTCTTCTCGTCTTTTCTCGTCTCGTTTCGTCTCGTCTCGTCTGGTCTCGTCTCGTCTTGTCAAAAAATTATAAAAATTTAAAAAGCACAAAATATTAAAAATCAAAAAATATAAAAATTCGAAAACTATAAATTTCGAAAAATATAAAAATCAAAAATATAAAAAATCAAAGAATATAAAAAATCAAAAAATATAAAATGTCTTGTCTCGTCTCGTCGCGTTGCGTCGCGTCTCGTTTCGCCTCGTCTCGTCCCGTCTCGTCACGTCTCGTCTCGTCTTGTCTCGTCTCGTCCTGTCTTGTCTAAAATATATAAAAATTTAAAAAATAAAAAAATAATAAAATTCAAAAAATACAAAAATTAAAAAATATAAAAAACAAAATATATAAAAAGTCAAAAAATATAAAAAATCATAAAATATAGAAAATCAAAAAATATAAAAAAATATAAAAAATCAAAAAATATAAAAAATCAAAAAATATAAAAAGTCTCGTCTCGTCGCGTCGAGTCTCGTCTCGTATCACCTCGTCTCGTCTCGTCTTGTTCCGTCTCGTCTCGTCTTGTCTCGTGTCGTCTCGTCACGTCACGTCTCGTCTCGTCTCGTCACGTCACGTCTCGTCCCGTCTCGTCACGTCTCGTTTCGTCACGTCACGTCGCGTCACGTCGCGTCGCGTCACGTCACGTCACGTCACGTCTCGTCTCGTCATGTCTCGTCTCGTCTTGTTTCGTCTCATCTCGTCTCGTCCCGTCCCGCCCCGTGCCGTCTCGTCTCGTCTCGCCTCGCCTCCTCTCGTCTCGTCTAAGAATTATAAAAATTTAAAAAATCAAAAAATATAAAAAATCAAAAAATATAAAAATCAAAAACTATAAAAATCAAAAAATATAAAAAATCAAAAAATATAAAAAATCAAAAAATATAAAAAATCAAAAAATATAAAAAATCAAAAAATATAAAAATCAAAAATTATAAAAAATAAAAAAGTTCTCGTCTCGTTTCGTCTCGTCGCGCCGCGTCTCGTCTCGTTTCGCCTCGTCTCGTCTCTTCACGTCACGTCACGTCACGTCACGTTTGTCTCGTCTCGTCTCGTCTAAGAATTATAAAAATTAACAAAATCAAAAATATTAAAAATTAAAAAATATAAAAATTCTCGTCTCGTGGCGCCGCGTCTCGTCTCGTCTCGTTTCGCCTCGTCTCGTCTCGTCTCGTCCTGTGTCGCCTCGTCTCGTCCCGTCTCGTGTCGTCTCGTCTCGTCTCGTTTTTGTCTCGTCTCGTCTAGTCACGTCACGTCACGTCTCGTCTCGTCTCGACTCGTCTCGTCTCGTCTTGTCCCTTCTCGTCTCCTCTCGTCTCGTCACGTCTCGTCTCGTCTCGTCACGTCACGTCATGTCACGTCTCGTCTCGTCTCGTCTAAGAATTATAAAAATTTAAAAAATCAAAAAATATGAAAAATCAAAAAATATAAAAATTTGAAAAATATAAATTTCGAAAAATAAAAAATCAAAAAAAGTAAAAAATAAAAAATATTAAAAATCAAAAAATATTAAAAATCAAAAAATATTAAAAATCAAAAAATATATAAAATCAAAAAATATAAAAAATATAAAAATTCTGGTCTCGTTTCGTCTCGTCGCGCCGCGTCTCGTCTGGTTTCGCCTTGTCTCGTCTCGTCCCGTCCCGTCCCGTCGCGTCGCGTCGCGTCTCGTCACGTCACGTCACGTCTCGTCTCGTCTCGTCTCGTCACGTCACGTCACGTCTCGTCCCATCTCGTCTCGTGTCGTCTCGTCTCGTCTCGCGTCGTCTAGTCTCGTCTCGTAGCGTCACGTCTCGTCTCGTCTCGTCACGTCTCGTCTCGTCTCGTCTCGTCCCGTCCCCTCTCGTCTCGTCACGACACGTCACGTCACGTCTCGTCTCGTCTCGTCACGTCACGTCTCGGCTCGTCTCGTCTCGTCACGTCACGTCTCGTCTCGTCACGTCACGTCACGTCTCGTCTCGTCTCGTCTAAGAATTATAAAAATTTAAAAAATTAAAAAATATTAAAAATCGAAAAATATATAAATTCGAAAAATATAAATTTCGAAAAATATAAAAATCAAAATATATAAAAATTCTCGTCTCGTTTCGTCTCGTCGCGCCGCGTCTCGTCTCGTCTCGTTCGCCTCGTTTCGTCTCGTTCTGTCTCGTCTCGCCTCGTCTCGTCCCGTCTCGTCTCGTCACGTCTCGTCACGTCACGTCACGTCACGTCTTGTCTCGTCTCGTCTCGTCTGGTCTCGTCTCGTCTGGTCTCGTCTCGTCTTGTCTCGTCTCGTTTCGTCTCCCCTCGTCTCGTCTCGTAGCGTCACGTCACGTCTCGTCTCGTCACGTCTCGTCTCGTCACGTCACGTCACGTCTCTTCTCGTCTCTTCTCGTCTCGCCTCGTCACGTCTTGTCATGTCACGTCACGTCTCGTCTCGTCGCGTCTCGTCTAGTCTTGTCTCGTCTCGTTTGGTCTCGTCTAAAAATTAAAAAATTTAAAAAATCAAAAAATATTAAAAATCGAAAAATATAAATAATCAAAAATATAAAAAATCAAAAATATAAAAATCAAAAAATATTGAAATTCTCGTCTCGTTTCGTCTCGTCGCGCCGCGTCTCGTCTCGTTTCGCTTCGTCTCGTCTCGTCTCGTCCTGTCCCGTCCCGTCCCGTCCCGTCGCGTCGCGTCTCGTCACGTCACGTCACGTCACGTCACGTCACGTCTCGTCTCGTCTCGTCTCGTCACGTCACGTAACGCCTCGTCCCATCTCGTCTCGTGTCGTCTTGTCTCGTGTCGTCTAGTCTCGTCACGTCACGTCTCGTCTCGTCTCGTCTCGTTTCGTTACGTCACGTCTCGTCTCGTCACGTCACGTCACGTCACGTCTCGTCTCGTCACGTCCCCTCTCGTCTCGGACCGTCACGTCACGTCACGTCTCGTATCGTCTAAGAATTATAAAAATTTAAAAAATCAAAAAATATTAAAATTCAAAAAATATAAAAATTCGAAAAATATAAATTTGGAAAAATATAAAAAATCAAAAAATAAAAGAAATCAAAAAATATAAAAAATCAAATAATATAAACAATCAAAAAATATAAAAAGTCTCGCCTCGTCACTTCTCGTCTGGTCTCTTCTCGTCTTTTCTCGTCTCGTTTCGTCTCGTCTCGTCTCGTTTGGTCTGGTTTCGTCTCGTCTCGTCACGTCTCGTCTCATCTCGTCTCGTCTTGTCTAAAAATTATAAAAATTTAAAAAGCACAAAATATTAAAAATCAAAAAATATAAAAATTCGAAAACTATAAATTTCGAAAAATATAAAAATCAAAAAATATAAAAAATCAAAGAATATAAAAAATCAAAAAATATAAAAAGTCTTGTCTCGTCTCGTCTCGTCGCGTTGCGTCGCGTCTCGTATCGCCTCGTCTCGTCTCGTCCCGTCTCGTCACGTCTCGTCTTGTCTCGTCTCGTATTGTCTTGTCTAAAAATTATAAAAATTTAAAAAATAAAAAAATAATAAAATTCAAAAAATTTAAAAATTCAAAAAATATAAAAAACAAAAAAATATAAAAATCAAAAAATATAAAAAAATCAAAAAATATAAAAAATCGAAAAATGTAAAAAATCAAAAAATATAAAAAATCAAAAAATAAAAAAATCAAAAAATATTAAAATTCAAAAAATATAAAAATTCTCGTCTCGTTTCGTGTCGTCGCGCCGCGTCTCGTCTCGTTTCGCCTCGTCTCGTCTCTTCACGTCACGTCACGTCACGTCACGTCTCGTCTCGTCTCGTCTCGTCTCGTCTCGTCTAAGAATTATAAAAATTAAAAACACCAAAAAATATTAAAAATTAAAAAATATAAAAATTCTCGTCTCGTCGCGCCGCGTCTCGTCTCGTTTCGCCTCGTCTCGTCTCGTCTCGTCCTGTGTTGCTCGTCTCGTCCCGTCTCGTGTCGTCTCGTCTCGTCTCGTTTCGTCTCGTCTCGTCTCGTCACGTCACGTCTCGTCTCGACTCGTCTCGTCTCGTCTGGTCTCGTCTTGTCTTTCTCGTTTTGTCTCGTCTTGTCACGTCACGTCACGTCTCGTCTCGTTTCGTCTTGTCTCGTCTCGTCACGTCTCGTCTCGTCACGTCACGTCACGTCACGTCTCGTATCGTCTCGTCTCGTCTAAGAATTATAAAAATTTAAAAAATCAAAAAATATGAAAAATCAAAAAATATAAAAATTTGAAAAATATAAATTTCGAAAAATACAAAAAATCAAAAAATGTAAAAAATCAAAAAATATTAAAAATCAAAAAATATTAAAAATCAAAAATATAAAAAATCAAAAAATACAAAAAATCAAAAAATATAAAAATTCTCGTCTCGTTTCGTCTCGTCGCGCCGCGTCTCGTCTGGTTTAGCCTCGTCTGGTCTCGTCCTGTCCCGTCCCGTCGCGTCGCGTCGCGTCTCGTCACGTCACGTCACGTCTCGTCTCGTCACGTCACGTCACGTCTCGTCCCATCTCGTCTCGTGTCGTCTCGTCTCGTGTCGTCTAGTCTCGTCTCGTCACGTCACGTCTCGTCTCGTCTCGTCACGTCTCGTCTCGTCTCGTCTCGTCACGTCACGTCACGTCTCGTCTCGTCCCGTCCCCTCTCGTCTCGTCACGTCACGTCTCGTCTCGTCTCGTCTCGTCTCGTCTAAGAATTATAAAAATTAAAAAATCAAAAAATATTAAAAATCAAAAAATATAAAAATTCGAAAAATATAAATTTCGAAAAATATAAAAAGTCAAAAAATAAAAGAAATCAAAAAATATAAAAAGTCTCGTCTCGTCACGTCTCGTCTCGTCTCTTCTCGTCTTTTCTCGTCTCGTTTCGTCTCGTCTCGTCTCGTCTCGTCTGGTCTGGTCCTGTCTCGTCTCGTCTCGTCACGTCTCGTCTCATCTCGTCTCGTCTCGCCTCGCCTCGTCTCGTCTCGTCTAAAAATTATAAAAATTTAAAAAGCACAAAATATTAAAAATCAAAAAATATAAAAATTCGAAAATTATAAATTTCGAAAAATATAAAAAATCCAAAAATATAAAAAATCAAAGAATATAAAAAATCAAAAAATATAAAAAGTCTTGTCTCGTCTCGTCGCGTTGCGTCGCGTCTCGTTTCGCCTCGTCTCGTCCCGTCTCGTCTTGTCTCGTCTTGTCTCGTCTCGTCTCGTCACGTCACGTCACGTCTCGTCTCGTCTCGACTCGTCTCGTCCCGTCCCGTCTCGTCACTTCACGTCACGTCTCGTCTCGTCTCGTCACGTCTCGTCTCGTCTCGTCACGTCACGTCACGTCTCGTCTCGTCTCGTCTCTTCACGTCACGTCTCGTCTCGTCACGTCTCGTCACGTCACGTCACGTCACGTCACGTCTCGTCTCGTCACGTCACGTTTCGTCTCGTTCGTATTGTCTCGTCTTTTCTCGTTTCGTCTCGTCACGTCACGTCACGTCACGTCTCGTCTCGTCTCGACTGTTCTGGTCTCGTCTCGTCTCGTCTAAGAATTAAAAAAATTTAAAAAATCAAAAAATATTAAAAATCAAAAAATATAAAATTTCGAAAAATATAAATTTCAAAAAAATAGAAAATTAAAAATATAAAAAATCAAAAAATATAAAAAAATCAATTGATCGAATTTTTATATTTTTGAATTTATATATTTTTCGAATTTTTATATTTTTGAATTTTTTTTATTTTTCGTTTTTTCAAAATTTTAGAATTTTCTTTTTTTGTGTGTGTTTTGTTTCATCTTCCTTCGTACTTCGCTTGTCGTTCGTAGCCAGTCGCTGGTCGCTTGTCACTCGTCGCTCGTCGTTTGTCGCTAGTCGCACGACAATAACGTTTGTCGCTAGTCGCAGGACCCGTTGCTCGTTCGTATGCGTCTTTCGTTGTTCGTTAATATTTTTCTTTTTTCAAAATTTTAGATTTTTTATTTTTATTTTTTTGAAAATTATATTTTGATTTTTGATTTTTTGATTTTTTATATTTTTCGATTTTTTATATTTTTCGATTTTTTATATTTTTCGATTTTTTATATTTATCGAATTTTTATATTTTTGAATTTTTGTATTTTTCGAATTTTTATATTTTTCAATTTTTATATTTTTCGTATTTTTATATTTTTGAATTTATATATTTTTCAAATTTTTATATTTTTGAATTTTTTTATTTTTCGTTTTTTTTAAATTTTAGAATTTTCTTTTTTTGTGCGTTTTATGTTTCATCTTCCTTCTTACTTCGCTTGTCGTTCGTAGCCAGTCGCTGGTCGCTTGTCACTCGTCGCTTGTCGTTTGTCGCTAGTCGCACGGCAATAACGTTTGTTGCTAGTCGCACGACTCGTTGCTCGTTCGTATGCGTCTTCCGTTAATATTTTTCTTTTTTCAAATTTTTAGATTCTTTATTTTTATTTTTTTTAATTTATATTTTTGATTTTTTATATTTTTTGATTTTTTATATTTTTCGATTTTTTATATTTTTCGATTTTTTATGTTTCGTGTTGTGTGTCGTTGAAATATTTTAATAGAGATAATTACATATTATGAAGCAGACGACTCTATAGAAAACCATAAACATTTTAGGACAGACGAATTAATAAATGCAATTTGTGACAAAAGTCAAAACCAAAGACTAACGTTTCTCATCGTAAAGAACGGTAAATCTTTCAAGAAAGGTATGGAAAGGAATATTCTCAATACCATCTGAGAAAAGTCGCAGACTTTTGCACTCTTTATTGTATAGCAACATTCAAAGAATAATCTCCAAGAAGAAATGAACAACAAACCTGATGGCTAATGTAATTAGTTTTAATCTACGAATGTACAATACACGCCACTTTCTCTCTTTGGCCGTCCAACTGTGCGGTTCGCTCAGCAGCTCAGCCAGCGCCCTCCCCAAGTTTCTTTAGTCCACCACGGAATTTATTTCTTTTGTCAGTTCGGCTCCTGCCCAGCCGCACTGCTACGCCACGAAGTCTCCATCTCCGTCCAGTGGCAGTCTCCATCCACTAGTATGTAACCCGACTGATTCAGGGCAGTGGTTATTTCTATCCAAAGTTTTCATAGTGCTACATAGTTCTCAAAACCAATCCCCTCTAGGGGGGAACCCCGTCCCAGATGTCACCGCAATGCGTCAACATCAACTCTACCTCGACTCAACCGACAACAGCACCATTCCTGCAGTCCCTCTGATCGGGAGATCCTAGGTTCGAGCCCAACGATGGCAGGATTTTCGACACCAGCATGTCGAATTCAGCCGCTGCTGGAGGAGAATTCTAGCGGCCGGCTGCTCTGATCGGTAGTTGTCCGTGGTTTCTCCGATCAAGATCAGGCGAATGTCGGAGCAGTATCCTACTTACGGGACTAATGACCCTGGTAGTTCACGTACCCGGAATCCCCAAACAATCAAACAATCAATCAAACAGCAACATTCAAGTACCTAAGGTCAGACCCAAGAAAACGCAGTTTCAGCAACCTCCAGGTAACCGGCGCCAAACACAAGGCTAATTTTCTCCCCTTTGGGTCTCCCAACCAGAAACAGATCTGCACCGCTCGTGCAACGGGCGCATGATGACCGAAAGGAAAATCCCCATATTTTGAATGGCCCTATAGAACCCATGATTAAAAAGCCACCTCCAATATTTATTCACGAAATTACAAACTATGAAGACTTGTTGGTACCTTAACTTTCGAGTTTCGAGAAAACTTTGTCACCCAAATACAAGATAAGGCAGTTAAAGCTATTTTTAACGCAATAGACGATTTCAGAAAGACTAATCATTTTCTCGACCAGAATAAGTGTCAATATCACACGTTCAGAGACCCATCACTCAACACCTTTAGTGCAGTAACTCGTGAAGAGCCGATCGATTACGAAGAAGATGATATTGCTGAATTAGCAAGGCGAATATTTTGAACGTCAAAGTTACCCGCTTCTTAAGATTTGATAAATCTCCCACGCCGTTATGCACTGATAGACCAACCTTTGAAAAACTATTAAGTATCAATACAATTTTCAGTGCCGTGGTAACAGTTGAACTCAGACGCCATAATTCATTTATTGTGATATGCAAAAGATGTCAGGACTACCGACACACGAAAAACTATTGTAATAAAGTTCCAAAATGTGTAAGATGCACTAACTGGCATAAACCTGGTAAATGCAATTTAAACCCTTAATTTAATCCCACTTGCGTAAATAGTAACCTAGCTCACTTCGCGTCATCACGCAAATGTGAATATTTCCAAAAGAGACAAGAAGTATTCATGCTAAGAAGTTCATATAACTATTTATATTCACAGGCAGTTAACAATAACTTTCCCCCTTCTCCTTTTCCCCACTTTGCTCAACCCCCCCCCCCCCTCAGCTTCCTCGAAACCTTCCCTCTTCTCCTCAACAACCATTCCACCTTACCCAGAACACCTATTAACTAACTCTTCACCCCCACTCTCTTTATCTCATATCAGTAATACTCAAAACAATCAACATGTCTCACAATAAATTCTCTCACTCTCCTAAACTGGAATATAAACGTAATGATCCCTAAAATCAATTTAATACAATATATTTTAAATAATTATAGAATAGATATTGCTTTCATCACAGAAACGCACCTTACAGCCAAAGATAATATTATTGTCTCGGGATATCTGACTTACAGATCTAACAGACCCTCTCGAACAAGAGGAGTATAAATTGTCATTAAAAACGGATTCGACACGATCCTCTGCCACCGTTTTTCAACCACCCACGGACTTGAAAATATAGCAATAGCGCTGTATAAGTCACTCGGTTCTGCAATCACACTAACCGCAGTATATAATCCTCCTAAATCCCCGAAAAAAACTCACCTAAACTCTCTGTTCTCGAATCCGACTTCTACGAAAGCCATAGACGGCTTCAACGCCAAACATTCCGCAAGGGATGCAGATCTTGCACCCCGAATGGAAAATCTTTACTCAGATATGCTATCAACAATAATTTAATTGTTTATTCTCCCCCTGCCATTATCCTTATAATCACCGCAATCTTCCGGATATCCGAGAAATTGCAGTATGCAAAACTTTTACGAAACCGTTGTTCCAGTCTGTTCTAACAGAATCAAACTCGGACCACAGCCCAGTGCTCCTGTGTTGCTAATCACATGGTACCTAATCACTCCAACTCACATTTCTATAAAAATATCAATTGGAAACTCTTTGAAGATTTCTTACCACATCTATCCCTTTGCCACCTTTCTTCAAAACCAGAGATCAAATTGACCCAGTTATTTCCTTCTCCGGTAACTCCATCGGCACTGCAAGAAGTGTGGCTACATCCAAGTACAACCACCAAGACCTCCTCCACCGCGTCCCCTTCCTCGCAACATCTGAATCGTGTCAGACAAAAGCGAAATATAAAGCGGTAGTAGCAAACACTTCGCTTACCTCACTTACAAACCGGCTTAAATCAGAACTTATAGGGTTCACGAAGTGTTAGGAAAGTTTCGCTATCAAAACGTCTAAAAATTACTTCTAAATAAAAACTAAAGATATTTAAAACTCCAATATTTTGGGGAAACTCTGTCATTTATCCCTCCCCAATCAAGCAATCCCCCCTCCCATTATCCGCCAATTTTGAGTTTGCATATTCAGAAGTAGACAAAATAGAAATGCTTGCAAACCATTTCAAAGATGCAATATTTGTACACATCTGATTTTCCAAACTCTTATAGAGGAGTTTGTAAGATCCCCATACCATAGTGCCCCATTAACAATTAGTTACCTCTCTCCCTCCGATGTCCAAGACAAATCATAAAAAATTCAAAATACAATTCTCCAGGTATAAACGGCATCCCCATCATTGTTCTAATGCATTTACCTCCTCATTACATTGCTTACTTAACTGCCATCTTCTACGGTTGCCTCAGATTAGGCTATTTCCCGGTAAGCTGGAAAGAAACTATCGTAATTTCAATATTAAAACCTAAAAAATCCCCGAAGCAACCCTCTAGTTGCAGAACCATAAGCCTTTTACCCACGCTGTCTAAAATCTTTGAAAAACTTATTCTTATCAGACTTAATACATTTCTTCAAGATACGAAAGCCATCCCTCCTTTTCAATTCGGATTCCACCCTCTATATTCGAGCACCTAGCAGCTACTCAGAATAGTAGAAACCATAAGAAAAGCATACCAAAATAAGCAATATTGCTCTGCAGACTTTGCTAATGCCTTTGACAAAGTCTGGCACCCGGGGGTGCTCTACAAATTGAGGAACTACGGCACCCCGATTATCTTGTCAAAATCATTAGCAGTTCTAGAAAATTAGCCGAAAATAGAAGCTTTTCGAATAAATTCCTGTACGAATGTACGAATAAATTCCTCTTCTTCGCCCCTCAGATAATTCAGGCCGGGTTACCTCAAGGTTCGCCTCTCTCCCCAACCTTCTTCAATTTGTTTCCAGCTGATATAATGTAACTGCTAAAGCCGAGTTGGAAAAGTTGCATCGTGCTTCCGCTAGAAAGAATGAAGTTGCAAGAAGTTACGAAGTCTATTGTAGATAAAGCCACTACTAGGGGTGAATAGATTTATAAAAGCGCTCGCCTAAGCATAAGTACAGCGGCCAATAAAAATTTAGTACGATCTTCGACAAGAATTTTCGTTGCGAAAAACGGAAACTCTGTCATTTTGCCAAGCAGATCTGCGGAGAAGCAAAGATAGGTCGAGAACATAATTCAAGAACCTTAATAAAATTAATACTTTCACAATCTTTATAAAATTTCTCAACCTGTTGAATATCTAGAGAAATTGACATACTATGTGATGCTGGAATAAAGGAAGTTGTGTATAACGATCAGGAATCCTACGATATTCACCACTGAAATCTTGTATATTTCTGCAAACATTTAAGAAATGAAATGGGATAGCTTCTAATAAAAGAATATTTCCCCGAAAGGAGTGAAGAATTCAAGGCGAGAATACACAGTGAAAAGATCTGCCTCGTGCCGCCAAGTCGCGACCCTGAACGGCGGAACCGACGCGGAGGTCAGCGGGAACTTGGAGGGCCAAGCGCTGTGAGGCGTTCCAATTTTCACTTGAATAATAATTTGAAATTCATTACGTATCTGAAGTAAATTTTGCAATTCCGAATTCAGCCGTAAAACGAATACAGACGTTTTTACAACATTTAAAGTTGTAAAATCTTTTACCTGTTATTGTGTGTGGAGTGCAACTCAATGAAATGACCACATCTTGTTTAGAATAATTTAATGTGTTGTGTTTTATTCGATTGAAAAGATAAGAGTCAATGAATTCCATTTCATATTGGGTCGATGAGAAAGTTCTTGAGTCGTGAATCCAATTTGTGATGAACGAAATCATTTACTAGAGAGATGTTTATATGGAAACTGCCAATTTTAAACATTGATTTGGGAAATTCACGGCAAGATAAATCTCATTGAATCAATTACTGTATAAACATTTTCTAAGACTTTTTTTTCAGGGTTTATTTGTATTCTTTCTTTTTGTTATGCAAAATGTTATAGTTCACATGTCATTTCTTTATGCAAAGTGAAAAAGGGTATAATATCATACTGTTCGGAATGTATTACTGTTGTGTATCAATGTGATATGTATTAGAAAGAATTTTAATAGTGTTATTGTAAAGTTTCAAGCAAAAGCCAAACCAATTAGCATAGTTGACCTGACAATTTATGTAACTTTTAAAAAAAGAATACATCCAACTATTTTTTATCGAAATATCACGACTTTTGATTTCTGTTACTATACATTAAAAGACGTCCTCACTCCTGATTAGGAGAACCACAACCTGTTCCACTGCTTTCTACGCAAATGACACTGCGATATTCTCAACAAACCATGATCCCTTGGTCCCTTGGCTCCCATCCAATAAATGGAATTGAACAAAACTTATGCTGCACGTAAATCGTCGCTCCAAACTGACATAACGATGCAGATTCATAAAACCGAATTAAGACCATCCCTAACATATACTTGTCCTGTTTGAACCGGTGCTATACATACAAACCTAAAAGGAATTCAAGTATTTCAAAATGGAAATCATCCGAACGTAGGTTAACGCTCCATATCCAATAAATAGCTCCTCAGAAAACTGACCATCGACACCATCACCCAACACATTTCAACATTACCATTCAGCCTACACGTAGTTTACGGTGCCAGACTCTACAACATTGGAAAACGCAGTAATGGTCCTATTAGAATCAAATCACGCCTTCCCAAAGATTAATTCAGACCTCCGTAACCATCATATACACGTAACCCCAAGCTTGTCCCCTTCCTCCATTTCCACTCCCATCACACCACTGCCCTGTGAATAAAATCCATACAAATGAGGTTCCCAAGGGGGATTCCCTCTCACATACAAAATTGGGTTGCGTTTGTTTAATTTGCAAGTACCTACATGCTTTTGAGTTAATATTGCAGATCTTGTTGTGGTGTTGTATCGTTTTTGAAACCCGTAAATTGGTTTAATCACAGATCGGTGCAATAAATTAAAAAAAAAGACGACAGTAGATTGCGCGAACTATCTTCGTAAGAGAAATATCTATAACTGGGTTTCATTACTTGCTAGTAATACCACGAATTCTTGTTTTAAACAAAGAAGTTTCATCAGAACAATATGCGAAGAAACTGTGCACCCAGTCCTTCATAGATTTGTTTTCTGTAACATAATTATAAATAGTGTATACTATAAATATATAGTATATTCAGAAAAACAAAAGACAAAACTTAATGTAGATTCAATTAATGTAACTTCACGTGTAATGACAATCAGGGATTGTATTCACTACGTGATTGAGTTTTTTTCTAATTTTAGAGCTGGATTTATTCACTTTTTTGTTACCAGGGCCTTGTAATAAGAAATTCGCCGTTTTTTCGCGCAGCAATACATACCTTTGTCTTCTGAAGAAGTTCCTTCTAAATCGCGAGACAGTGAAAAGAGAACAGGACCTAAGATAGAACCTTGCGGGTCACATGTGCAATTGGCAAAGAATTGGAAAGATGGGTTAATATTGTTCTTTGGCGCTAGTACTGAATATCTTCTCTGTGCGATTGTCGTTTAAAGTATAGGATATAACGGATTCCACAAGAAGGTAATTTTGAGAGCAAAACGTTACGGTCAATGGCGTGAAAAGATTTTCGAAAGATCTAATAATATTTCAAAAGATGCTTTATTTTGATCAATTAATGAAACGATACCGTTAAGAAAAGGAAAAAATGGCAGGTTGCGTATTTATATAGAGAAAATCCTCCCCAAAATTTGTGAGAAATCTGACAAAAGAGAATTTTGAAAACCAATAAACCAGCCGAAAATATATACATTGGGTCGAATGTTTGAGGGGGGAGCGGAAGGCATTGAAGTTTGAGAGATCAAGCGCAATTCTCAACTCTTTCGCATTGCCTTCTTCTCTGTCACCGCCCTTTGAAACAACTTCCGTACAAATAGAGAAATTGCTGTATTTTTTACGATATTCCATATTGCTTTCGTTTTGACTCGCCTTAAAATTATTCTGATTATTGGCATTGTTTTCGGCTGTGCCATCACTTCCCTTCAAAAGCTTATGAATTTCGTAAGTAGACAATGAACCCGAGTGACACGTTACGATGTTTGGAAACAAACTAAGGAGTGCGTGACTATTTTCACAATGTTCTCTTCACAAAATCTATTCTTGCGAATAAGGCAAGAAAGGAAAAAGGCAGCTGTGTCCTTGCGGAAAAGAGGGCAAGTACAATGTTCAAAATATATATGCCATTGCAATACCTAAGGGCTGGAAATATTTTAAGAGAATTATTTTGCAGGAAATGATAGTTATATTTTGCAAAATAAATGGATAGATTGGTTTCAGGGCACGCCCAGCCTTATGCTCATCAAGCTCATAACGAAGTGTGTCTCACGAGGAGCCGGTGTTCTATCCCGGCGAATGGGAAGATCCGATGCGGACACTTGGCTCGATGACTGCGTACTGTGTTCGCGCGCATCAGCTGCTATGGCTGTTATTTCGTGGGTGTAGTGAATGTTTCTTGTATCGCATCGCGGGAAGGGCCGGTTAACTTTCTCCGCTGAATAGTGCGAGAGTCGTCGCTTCTCACCTATGAGCCCTAACCTCCCGACTCGTTTCTTGTCATGTGTGGTAGTGAAGTGTGTGCAAGTGAAGGTTGAGTTTCCCACGAACTGTCAGCTTGCGACTGGTCCATAGCCATGTGTGGTAGTGTAGTACATCTACGTCGACGTGTGAGTGCAAGTTATGGGTGAGGAACACACAAACCCTAAGCTCATGATTTGATTCTTGACGTGTGTGATAGTGTAGTGTGTGTCTAAGGGGTGAGGATAGGACAAGGGAGAAGCAGAGATAGCGCGCGGTCTGTGCCCCGTTTGTTAGGGTACTGCTTCGGCATTCGCCTGGTGGTGATCGGAGAAACCACGGAAAACTACTTATCAAAACAGCCGACCACAAGAATTCTTCCCCAGACAGGAGCTAGCTATTTACCTAGTAGAGAAAATTCTGCCACTCAGCGGTACTGCTTGCAGTGTCTCATTAGTTCTTAAATAGGAAGTGTTTTTTGAACTCCATTGCAATTTATTCCGGGGCGTCGGGGGGCTGTCTGGACTGCGTATTCCCCTCCTCATTGGCGTGCTACCGGAACGGGATTGGACGGGACTGTTAAGCGCATTCAGCGGGTGCCAAACGCGCCGGTGACGTGGGCCTTGGTTCCATGGTGCGGGCGAGTGTGCGTTGGGGCGGACGAGAGCGCGGAGGCGCTCGGAGGATGAAGGCGCGGGGTGATCTGCTTCGGGCGTTGCGACACGCCGTCCTGGATCTCGGCGGGGGTGGCGGCGGGTGGAGGGGGAGGGGGAGGAGGAAGCGGCCAGGAACGCGCGCACGCGTCCCCGCCCAACGGAAATAGCAGAGGGCGGATCGGAGCGGGGCAGAGCGGGCAGGGCGGGGAGGGCGGGGAGGGGACGCAAGGGCGCGGGGCGGCGGGGCGCAGCGGCCGCCTGACTCACGGGCGTATTTCGGGCGCCCCGGAGGAAGCGCCAGCTGCTACCCCGCGCCTCAAGTAAACACGCTGCTCTTTGACTCAATAATTTATTAAAATAAATATAACGTCAAGGTAAATGTATCACGTCATATGTAACATTAAATAGTGTACAAAATAATAACTCTAAACAAAGGGTGCGCGGGCGCCGCGGCCGCCCCCGCCGCCGCCTGTCGCCGCCGGCCGCCCCCGCTGGGCGCGGCGTGGCGCGTCGCGGCGCGGCGCGGAGGCGAGGGCGGCGGCGGCGCTATCACAGGGCGGCGCGGGCGCCGGCGGCGGCGGCGGCGGCGGCGGCGGGGGAGGGGGCGGCGCTAGCGCCAACCAAACCCGTATGACCAAACGGAACGCATCGCAAGGGCCCGGCCTACGAGCACGCGCACTCCAGCACCGTCGTGTTCTCCCACTTGGACACGCGCAGCAGCGTGCTGTCGGCCGGGTCCGGGTGCAGGATCTGCAGCGGGCCCAGCTTGCTGGGCGCGCAGCACGGCCGCGGGAAGGCCTTGGCCTGGCCGTGGCCGGCGCGCGCGCGGGCCGTCAGCGCCTGCATGATGGCGTGCGGGTGCGCCGGGTTGAAGCGCGGCGGGCAGCGGCCGCGGCAGAAGCCCGCGTCGAAGCTCTTGGGCTGCTTCACCCACTGGTAGCCGATCTCCTCGAACACCACCATCATGGGGCGGCGGCAGCAGCGCGTGCCGGCCACGCGGCACTTGGCGGCGTCGGCGGCGCCGGCGCCCGCGCCCGCGCCCGCCCCGCGCCCGCCCCGCGCCGCGCCCGCGCCCGCGCCCGCGCCCGCGCCCGCGCCCGACGCGCCGAACGGGGCGGCCGGGTCGAAGGGGGCGGAGCCGCGGGCGGCGGCGGCGGCGCGGGGCGCGCGGCGCCGCACGCGCGCCCGCCGCACGCGCGTCAGCACGCTGAGCGCCGGCCGCGCGCGCTCGGCCTCCAGGGCCACGCCCGCCGCCGCGCACGCCGGGCAGTCGAGGCGCAGCAGCAGCGGGCCGCGCGCGCCGCTCGCCACCCACGCCGCCGCCGCCGCCGTCGCGTCCACGTCGCTCCAGCGCGCGGCCAGGGCGAGGCGCTGGCGCCGCACCAGCCACGGGCGGCCCGCGCCCGCGCCCGCGCCCAGCGCCCACAGCACCACCTCCACCTGCAAGCCGCACACCGCTCGCCTTAGCTCACACACTCGCACACACAACTACCAGATATGTCGGGCGCTTAGAGTTAGTCCCGGCAGAGGCGGAGCCCGCTGGCGGAAGATACCCGGTTGGGGAAGACCCCACTAGCCGACGTGTAGGTCGGCACCGGTTATCACCACTCAGGGGTGAATGATCACCGCCACCTCCCGGGATAAGAACATGACTTCCACTTAAAACTAATGGCCGTAGCAGACTGCGCCGATCGGTAGTTTTACCAAAGCGAGCAGCGGCCTCCTTCGAAGCGGGCCACGCGCCGCGTGCGACTGCTGCACTTCACGACCAGCCCTTCCGGGAGCGCAGTCGGGCGCTTAGCGTTTGGAGCAATTTGCAATGGGGAATGTGTAATGGGGAGAGCAATGTTCCGCTAGGGGAATCCCGTGCAAACAGACCTGTCAATTTGCACTGTCCAGCGGCAGAAAACACTTCAACCCCCTCGATAAATATTATAAAATTAAAGTATACTATATTAAAGTATACTGTATTAAAGTATACTATATTATTTATAGTATGATAAATATAAATATAAAGTAATGACCGTAGCAGTGGACATACCCGGAAACATCCACCGATGTTCCGAGCTCCCTTTATTTTTCGAGCCCTTCGGTCCTTGCTCAGCGCTCACCCAATGAGCCGGGACAAGAGTCAAGTACAACAAGTGCACAGGACATCTGCCCTCCTCTCTCCCGCCGGCCTCATTCTCAATGTATTCCGTGGGAGCACACTCTAGTAGATTTCGTGATCCCAGTACCTCTTCGGGGCATTAAGTGAAAGTAGGGCGTTAGAAGCAAAAACAAAAAATAAAAGATCAGAAATATATTTTTCGCGTTTCATGTTATGCATGGTGATTTTAGATCGCAAGGACGAAGTCTCAAATAACCGCAGCGTTGGGAGTTTCAATCAGTGTTAGGAAACTGATTTAGTCAATTCAATTTCCTCTTAGTAATACCGCAGGTTATAAGGTCAAACAGTAGAAAGAAAATTTCTGTTCTGAAGCAAAATGGTAGTTAAAAAGACTCCGGTATTTTGTAAAGGAACGTTGTACATAACAGATGTGCTAACGATATTAACTAATATGTTAATGTATGCACAACCAGCACTAACAAGGCTGAATATATAGGCTGAGTCGGATTAATTACATTTAGTTGATTGCATTTAGTTGATTTGGTGTTTTTTTACGTGATTGTGTCAGTGTCTTCAGATTGCAAAGGGAAGAAGGTCCTCCTCACGTATGTTCTAAATCTAATTAACAAAGAAACGGTTTTTGTAATTGGAAACTCCCACGGCTTGAGTCCATGTCTTCTTGGTTGCCTTTCAGCCTACGACGCGGCGTCACCCGGACAGCCATGAAGACTAATAAAATATTCACTATCAGGAGAAACTGTGTCGGACTTAGCGAACCTTGGTTTCAGTGAACCTTGGGTACACTGAACAAAATATGTTAGTCCCCAATGATTGACTGTAATACCCGATAGTTTCTCTACACAAACAACGAATAAAATACGGTTTCTCCACAATCATTAATTTGGTTAATATAGAGGCACAGTAATACAGTAAAACATGGAATCATCTATTATTGAAAATTTCCAAGTCTATATTTAGCTTATGCATGCCAATTATATGAGTGCACAGAATAGTTAACTCGCAGTAGTGCCTTAACCTCTCCATGAGACATTCGTATTTCTTTGTTTGAAGCTTGTTTGTATATTACTGGTACTGTAGTCCTAAAGTAGTTTGATTATTACTAAGGTATGCAACATTTTCTACTTGTATTTCAATACATTACAATTGATTTGTTTCATTCGTATCTCCGAAAGACTTTCGCTTGTGTCAGCCCGCGTTAAATATCACAAAATATCCGCTTTCTCTTCTAAAGAAAACACCATTCGCTTCGAGGTGATGGGTGAACGCGCTCCCCCTTCGATCCCGCTGCAGTGTCCTCGAAGATGACCTTGACCCCACGATGTGTACCCTGGCTTCGTAGTGACATTGAAATTCGCGACAATGAGGCGAAATCTTTTTTTTTTCTTTCTGTAAGCTGTATTCTAACGTTCACAATTACCTATGTTTTGAGTTCGCTATAACCGAATCTTTCATTGTGAATTTGTGATATACGTGATTGGGGACCTATGTCTTGTGTTTACTTTAACCGAGAGTTCTCTGCATCCGAATACACTCTCTATCAGTATTCGACTGTAAGAAAAAATACGCACTTAAAACGAAGTAGGGACAAAACGTTCAACTTTGCATAACTGCTGGAAAATCGCAAACAAGAATCTGAACGGGGCAAAGAAACGCAGCAATCGCCTGGCGGGAGAGCTCCGAGAAGGAAGGCCGCGGAGAAGAGAAGTGGTCGGTTGGGGGGAAGCCCCGGCGGGACGCAACGCTGTGCGGCAGCGCACATTCAGGCGGCCGGAATCGACTTCAAAAGAAGGATATTGCAGTTTATCTTCGCGATAGCGAATTTCATGACCCCGTCCGCTCTTATATTGAAATTAGTCATTTGAATACATGAAACAGAGTTTGTAGACTCCCTTGTACTGCGATTGTACTGAGACTTTCAATTTGCTCAAAGGTATAAATTCTACAGATTTTCCCTTCAATATGTGCTTGGGGTAAACAAAATTAATTTACTTGTTCTTTTAAATGGTATGTTAGGCATACTAGATCCACCATCTTCGTATTTTAAAATGCAACAATTTTATTTCAACTTGAAAAAGACGTGTAAGAATTTTGCTGACGTGGGGCCACTCAATGGAGCGCGGTCCTCGGTCGCAGACGCCGCCCTTCACGGCCTCAGCGCCCTCGGCCCTCCACCACCGACATGAACCACTGTCCCCAGCCGTCACCACACGCCCTCTACCCGTCGCCCTCGTGACCGCCCCAACCGGCCCTCAGTCACTGCCTTCAGCGACCTCCCCGCCCGGCGTCCTCAGTGTGCGCCCCAAACAGCGTTCAGCCACCCCCCTTCAGTTACTGGCTTCGGCCCCAGCCCTCAACCAACCTTCAGGCACTAACCGCCGCCTTTTCATTAACATATCAAAATTATTAAAATCCGTATCACATTTTGAAGTTTCCTTTTGTGAGCTGTTGAGATGGTCTCCGTGCGCAAATGACCTGCGCCGCTGACGACTCCGCCAAGCGAAACACATTTGTCCCGTTGGTTTACAAAATACATCCCGTGTTATTTAGGTTTGAGGAGTCGATCTCGTTTGTTTCTTTCGCATTTGCGGATAATAAATAGCCAAGCCCATTGCAATTACGTGTGCTCAAGACACTGGATTTCATTACGTGGTTACTTTGAGAACTAACTTAAACAAAGTTCAGATCATTCAAAATAAATAACTCCGAAAATAACAAAGGAAAGGCTCCGTGATTTCTACCGAATTTACATTTACATAAAGAATTAAATACCCTATACATAATAACATTCTTTACTTTTATTAACTGTATTTTTAACAAATTCTATTTATGCGTCAACCAAATCAAACACCTGGCCCAATTTAACCAGCCGGATACCGCATTTTTTACATTCAGAACGAGCTGGAGAAGAAGGAAGGCGCTTTCTGATCTTCGTTATCCATTGCCAGTTAGATTTAGTATCACGATAGTATGTCAAGTTAATCAAAAATTACGGATGAAAAAGTACTGCAGTAGTCATCTACGTATCCTATTATGACAATAAATTAAAATGAAAATGAAAATGAAAAAGAAGATAACTAGTTGCCAGCGATACGAGGATACTTTTGTGGATACTGTGATGAAAAGTAGTCGGGCGTCCGAGAGTGTGTTAATTCCAGGGAGGCCTGCGTGCAGTGCGGCCATTGTGTGGGCGGTGGACGGGGCGCGTTTGTTCCCCTGCTGAGCGCAACGGGCGGTGACAATGGACGGCCCCATCGGAAATCCCGGCGCAGGTGCGAAGGGGCTGCGCTTTTTGCCGGTGACTCACCGGCGCCCCGGCGCCTTCACGAGCTGCCCATCCGCGTTCAATGTTCAGTTCAAATTTTTATTCTTTATGACGCTTGGAAGTGAGAACGGTTCCTTTTCGTTATGAACGAAGTGAAGGACACTGATTAATTGACTGAAAATTTTACTGTTTCCGGGCACGAAAAATACTACGGTCATTTGTCCCGAAAGTGTAGTTAACACGATGAAATGTAAATTTAAAATACTCTACCACCACGTTCCGACAATTAATTCCAGAATTATTATTATTATTATTATTATTATTATTATTATTATTATTATTATTATTATTAATAATAATAATAATAATAATAATAATAATAATACGGGGTGGTGGAGATCCTGGCTTAGGGCACACTCTCTCCAGGATCCCACCATCTCGAGGGATGGTGAGATCCAGCGTCGACCTACACGTCGGCTTGCGTGGGAGGGGATTGCCTCTTTCAGATATCCAAACGTACCTCTCCAGCATTCGCCTGTTATTGATCGGCGAAACCACTGACAACTCCCGATCAGAGCAGCCGGCCACTAGACTTCTCGTCCAGCCTGCTCGCTAGGCCCTGCCGGGAGCGCGGCGGGAAGTGTCGCGGGAAGCGGCGCTCGCCGTGTGCCAACTCACCTCGGGCGTGTCTGCCTCCGCTGCCGAGGGCGCGGGCGCCATGAGCCGCAGCGCCGCGTGTTCGACGCGCGTCCGCCCGCGCCGCGCGCCCGCCACGCGCAGCTCGAACGCCAGGTGCAGCGCCGCGCCGCCCGCCGCTCGCCCGGGCCCTGCGCACAGCCGCCGCCGCCGCCGTCAGCCGGTTCGTCGCCCCCCGCCGCCGCCCGACCCTCACGACCTCCGTGTCCGCTTCAAGACTATTTTGGTTTCCGCGGAATATTTAATCCGAGGACTTCGCGGGCGCAGCATGCCGAGAGAGACAGTTGCCGCCCCCGCCCCCGCCCCCCCCCCCCGCCGGGCCCGGCGCGTCGCCTTCCGGGCCGACGTCGCGGGCCCCAGCCGCCGCCGCCGCCGCCGATGGCGACGCCCGAAAAGCAGGCGCGCGACGCCACGCCACGCCACGCCGCGCAGCTGCCTCTCCGCCTCTCCCGCCCCCGGCGCCCCGCCCCCGCCCCCAGGAGGCAGCCGGCGCTCTGCTTCCTTCGAGACGGGCATCGAGGCCGGCCAAGGTGGACGTTGTGCAGCTTTCAACACTGACACTTTCTATCAACAAATGCAATCGACTTTTGGCGACTAAGAAATGCAATCCTTTGGGCCCCTTCAAATTTCTACTGCACTCACACATTTAAATACCTCAATGCCCTCAGTTCCTTAGCATTAAGATGGACTGACGAGCAACAAACGCATGTCTCGGAGCCTGAAATCTCATCGAGGCTCCCAGACAACTAAGGATTCAGGGAGTGTGTCAAAAACACCTAAAACTCTGTGATGACGTATGGGGAGAGCGGGCCATCTCAGCATTTGCTCAATGGATCCAGGCCCCGGGCCTGTCGCTGCCTCCGGCCGCCGCCCAGCTGACGGCGTGCCCAGCGCCTTTCACCAATCGAAAACAAATTTGGAAGCGCGTGGATTTTTGAAATAGAGAAGTTGGTCCGCCGCGCCGCGCCGCGCGGGTGGAGGCGGGTGGAGGCGGGTGGAGGGGGGCGGAGGCGGGTGGCAGCGGCGCCAAGACGCATTCGGGGCGCGCTGATGAGGAAGCCGGTAGGAGTCGGCGCGGGGGGCGGCAGGAAGCGCGGGGCGCCGTCAGTCGCGGCGGAGGGCGGGAGGCGGTTGGCAGCCGCCGTTGGGCGAGGCGGGGCGGGGCGGGGCGGGGCGGGGCGGGCGGGGTGGGGCGCGGAATGTCGTGAGGGGTGTAGTACTCCAAGACAAGTGAGAACAGGAAACGGGCAACGAGATCGCGAGAGCTGGGGCTGCACAGAACCGACACTATGTATCGCAGATGCGCCACGAAAAATTTCAAACCTAATGAACAAGATCGCGGGTCACTGCGGTGGCAGATTCAAGTTAAATATTCATTTAATACGGATTGCTAATAAAAATCTACTCTCGCAAATTTTTCCTTTACTCTGAGACGATCGGGTTTTTCACTCGCTTATCGTCCTATATATTAAATAAATTTGGTTCAGAATAGTAGCATAGAGCTTCCAGATCACGAAAATGCAGGATTTTATCTATTGTTATAATGAGAAGCCACCACATTTTCTGCGGCGTTGAATACAACAAGAATTTGATCGACAGATATTCCACAAATTCGTTGGGTTTTTTTTCTTGCATACCAACTCCACACTCTTTCTTTTAGAAGAACCTACATTTTGCAACACTTAGAACCTCGCATGTTGATGAGAAATATCAGTATTTTAGCCCAAATAGTAATTTGGTTCAGAGCAGACGTCATATGGAAACTTTACTTTTGGACACATGGCCTGTCACTGAGTGTTCTGAGAATAAAACCAACAACATTTTGCCTGCCTATCAGATTAATTTAATATTGATTGCAAACCATGCAAAGGAAGAAACACGCCTACTCGTCTTCGTCTTCGTGAGGAAAGTATTCCCCGCAAACTTTAAAGGGTGTTAGGGAAACAATTCTGTTAGTTTGAGTTATTTTTCTAATGCAGAAATACCGTAGGGAAATTATCTCTTAATAATCTCTTATTTACAAAATCGATAAAATCTTCAATGTCTCATCAAATCTTTCATGAATATGCAAGTTAATAACATATTATAACAGGACATATTTTATAGCTTCCACTTTTATTTCATAAAAAGGGGATATGGCCTGGATGTTATAGTATACTTGAAACGATGAAAAGTACACGCAGTTTGACCAGATTCCATGTTATTGCAAAGTGCTTTTTAGCCGATATTCGGCCTTAGTCAGTAGGTGACGAGTTCATTAGCAACAGAAACAAAACTAGATAGCCAAATGTTGGTTAGGCAATAGGCCGAAAGGGTTCAATGCCATTAATCTAGCATTCCCGGAGAGGGACTCTCCAAGCATATTTTAGGAAGCTGCAAATCTTTGATATTGCTATGATGTGCTGTTTGACTAAAGTACGATGCAATTGTGCAATACGTGTTAGTTATACGTTCATCTATCGCAGCGTCTTCGGGTACTTATGAAGACACATCAGCCTTTGGCAAAACAATATAATAGGTTTTAGGTACTAAATACAAATATTGATACGAGGAAGTATTTCCTCGTATCCATTTCCTCGTGTCCATCTTCCATTTACAGAGCCGGAAATGGAATGTTTTGTTTAAATGAATGCTCGTGTATATCATTAGTTCCATCAATTTTTGAGATCATAAAAATTGTAAATGGTCAATAAAATGCACATTTCACTGTTATCTCCGGCCACCCCCACACGCACTGCAGGGAGAGGGTTCGCTGAGGGCTGCAGCGGAGTCCCTTCCGAGGGCAGGGCCCAGGGGGCCGAAGGGCGCCGCCGGCCGCCGCCGGGGGCGTAGCAACTGGCGCGGATTTCGGGGAGGCGCGGGGGCGGAGGTCACCGTATCCGGCCGGCCGAGTGTATCTGCCGCGCCGGGCGGGTCGTGCTTATCACTCCGGCGGCGGCGGCGGCGACGTCGGTGGCGCGCAAGGCGGCTCCGGCCGCCCCCGCCCCTCCACCCCCGCCGCCGCCTCCGCCTCCGCCGCGCGCCGCATGAATGGAGCGAGCGGCACGTGTGCCTGACGGTAAATTTAGCTGCGCGTTCCCGCCGCGCCGAAATAGCGCGCCGGGCGGGTGGCGCGGCGGGGCGGGGCGCGGCGGGGCGGGGCGGGGCGGAGCGGCGCTCTCATTCATCGCTGCGCCCCGCCCCGCTCCGCCCGGCCGCCCGCGCGCCGGAGTAACGGCCGGTGCGAGAGCGGGGCGCGGGGCGGGCGCGGGCGCGGGGGCGGGGCGACGTGGGTCGATAGCGCCATGCGCTCCGCAGGCCCATTCAGCGCATCAGCCACAGGCCACACTGGCGGCCGCGCTCATCCGCAACCATAAGGCCAAACAAGGAGTGCGTTTACCGATGCGAACACGTTTTCACACACCCGCAGCGAAAATGTGTTTTTCAAATGCTGCCAAATTCGTTTAGTTGGTACTTGTCTCATTCAAAATAATTTCTCCTATAAAACGTTAGGAGAAGGGATTCTGGAGCTGAAGAGAACGTGTGGAGATTACACTTCTGCCCCGAACGTCGCATAGAGATGTTTACTGTTTTTTGCCAAAATCAATCAAATGAATCAACTTATCACCGCATTACGCGTCAAGTGGCTAATGAAGGCAGGGCGAGCGCGGGGCCCAGCAGAACACCTAGCTGCTTCGCCGCTTACTCACGGGGCGTATCGTTCCGAATTGAAAAAAAGTCCATCCATGGAATAAGATTCCCAACTCCCTGACAGGATTTTGTTCAATTATTATATGTTTTAGTTAAGTATTATTTTATGTTAATGTTTCTCATAACTTCATTTGAATTCAGCTGAGGATATTATTTGTGTTATATTACTCTCTATTTTCATTCAATGTTTTGTAAATAAAAATATTCCATATGTTTTTAGCCCATGTAGCCTTTGCAGCCACCCCCTTGCCACCCCTTCCCCCCTCATCGTCTAAGATGCGGATGGAAGTTTGCTCTTAGGACATTCGCCACTAGCGCCTACTGGAAAAAGTAGCCATATGCTAAGAATGTCATTACTAGTAGCAAAGTAATATTAGTGATAGCATTAACTTGCTATATTTGAAATTGAGCTAGATTCATAAGATTTCGACTGTGATTAACGTATCCATTCGATGTTATATTTAAATGAAATACACTTGTTTTGGGCGTAATATTTATATTGATATCCTGCACTCTCCCGCAATATCGTCGGTTCCCAATAAGTACTCATTATGGACGCGCTAGTTTTGTGCGTATAGAATATGTTTTGAAATGATTGATAAACGAGTTAAACTTTCCCTTCCATTACAGGCTGTCCAAAGTGGTTTCATTACATTTGAAATAATCGCCAGGAAGATGAGTACACCATTTACGCTCCCGTTCCAACAACTGCAATCGCCATCAAAACAATCCGAGTTGACCGAAGGCCGCCGTGGGGAGGGTCGCCGGCGAGGGGCGCGATTTACCCCCTCCATCTCATTAAGGAAGGAGCGGGTGGGCAACGGGGGCGGCGAGGACACCAACATTAGAAGGGTTGTCTCTGCGAGTGGAACGCAGAGGGAAAGTGGAGGAGAGACGGATAAAGGGTCGCATAGACTAGTCAGTTTACCGACCTTAAGCAGAGCGAAATTAATAAATGTGGAATCCGTAATTGCGAATGTGCAGGTATTTTAAAAGCATCTGCAATTTGCATTCGTTGAATTCATAGATTACATTCGTAATTAATACAAAACTAGTATTTAACAATGTCTTGACAGTGAAAGTTTTAAATTAATACATGATATCACGGAATATCACGTCAACTGTGGTCATATACAAGTACATAAAATATAAGTATTCGTTATTTAAATATAAAATAGGTTGAATTAATATGCATGTGGTGTATGTACAATTCTATTCTTTTGACGATAAATAATTGTTATTTATGCACCAAGGGCGTTATAAGGGGTGTAATGATCGACAAAAAGCCCGAGGACGTTTGGCCCGATTAACTAGTTATTAACTTGACTCGGTGTGTCATTCCATATTTCCCTCCCATAATTCTCTCCGTAAGAGAACGTGTTGCAACATTCAATTGTATTCATATTTCTCTCGATCCAGGGAAGCCATGCAGTGGATATCGAGCTCCGTATCGAACGCAATAAGAAGCAATAGCACATCAGTAAAAAATAAAGTTATTACGAAATATTAAATATAGTCTGCAAAAGTAGCAAATAACGTAACTTGATCTATTATGTTCTATATTTCTCTACATTTCTCTCATCACTGGTCTGGATCGTTTGCCCTCCCCACCGGAGACTTTAATTCAAAATGCCAAACCCACCCACAGAAGAGGACAGTACAGCACTCTCACCACCGGTCCTTCCACTCGGGGGCGCGTGGTTGCTTACTTGGGCTGGAACCGTTGGCAGCCCCGCTAACAGCACAAACGCCCAAAGGCCCCACAACAGCTCCACGCGGTCGTCTCAGAACAGATACACAATAACTTCAAGTTGTCCTGGTACGTCCCCGAACGCTGAGAAGGCCACCAGAGCAACGCGGCGGTCACACGCGTCTCGAAAGACGCCGTCTGCTCTGCGGAGCAGCGACGACGACGGCGAGGGGGTTATCGGCCGCGACCACTTAGCAAGGATTCCCACGAAAGCAATAAAATGCGCATAAAGATACGACGTCCATCTAAAAAATACAGGCCCCTATTTCAAGTTTGAGAATATATTAATGCCACATAGTCGGCAACTCTAACGTTCCGGAACGCAAAAACGAAAATAATTCACACATCGAGTCGATAAGTACAGCAATGTCAGCACCATTCCTTTCCTTCCATAGTGAACATGTGATTCCAGTAATTTACATTCCAAGAGACGACACTGTTTTGCGAATAATCAAGAGATAATCGCATCGAAACAACCGTGATATGCAACACTTTTGCTTCCGCTGTGTTGAAGATAAAGTTTGGCCGCGAGGTGCGACGCTGACATTCCTGAGCGCGCGGCGCCGCCGGGGCCGGTCCATTCGAGAGGCGCGCTCCCTGCACCGCCCGGCCTCGAGGTTCCTCCTCGCAACACAGACCACAGGTCAACTGGGCGAAAACATTTCCAAATTCGCGTCTAGCACTTGCCCCCGCTGCCCACCTCCGCCCTCTCCCGTCATTAAAATCTCCGCGCGGAGGCGGCGGCGGCGCCGCAGGGTGCGCGGCTCGGCGGAGGCGGCTGCCTTCCATTTGGCAACATCGAGCCCAAATCCCCACATTCCCGCGCCAGCGACGGCCGGTGTGAAGCTTGTTTATCTGGCGCGGGGCGGGGTCCGCCCCGGGGCCCTCTGACGCACGCGCACCCCCGCCCCCCGCCCCCCGCGGGCGCGCCGGGACCGGAATTTTCCCCGATGGCGGCGATATCCTACATCCTCCTTCCTCCGATTATAGAAAAGGACGCGATAGACTTTGGAAGACGCCCCGGCGTTGCCACGGAAACCACCCCATCACACGTTCAAGGCGTTGCGACTAGTTCAACCCAATGATTGGGCGCTTTGAACCAGTGCCCATTACTTGAAACCCGACCGTATGTCTACATGGGACTATTCCAGACGTCGGTGCTTTCCGTTTTTCATGAACGGAAGTTGAAGAGACGGAGCGGCTCTTATGACAACTCTCACGAACTGTTCACAAGACTGTTATGAGCTTATTCAAACTGAAAGTATTTTTAAGTACGAGTAATACTGTATTATCCCCCAAAATAATAAAATATTACGTATTCAGAACGAGCAAAAATATATCTATACGCTTACTTCAGATAAGATGTGAAACAAGGTTTCATGTTGTTCCTTTAGATAGTTTAAGTAGCGGGAATAGTTAATTGTGTACCGCATGATAGTGATTTATTTTACATAGGCAGCACATTTTTAAACTGTTACACAGTATAATAAGTTTTGATTGCAGAATAATTTCAGGCATTTTAAAAGGAGATGTCTATTGGTTTAGTCAGATCAGTAATAGTGAATTCACCATCAATGACATACGCTGCTGGAAACGAATATTGCACTAAGAGAAAAATTGACGAAGAAATAATTAACAAGTTGCATAAATTAACGACAATCTTCAAATGGAATTGAGAATTCTGAGCCAAAAACATCAGTAGCTCTGTCCACAAAAGGTCTTTTTCTTCACAAGTTTTGGTGAAGTTCGAGGAATTGAGAGACATACATTTTCCGATTCCTTCAAATTTGTCCCGAAATATTATAACTAGAATTTTTTCCACAATAATTGGTTTATTTTTATTGTTTATTTAATTTATTGAATCAAAATTGGTTCAGGTCGTTGTTTGACAACGCAAAAAAAAAAAAAAGAAATGGGATTGGATGTACCAGATTAATTGATTTTTGTTTCCTTGAAGAATCAAGTGTAAATACGCTGACGAAGTAACATTTGCGGCTTCTGACCTCTGAAGTTATCTTTTGCGGTATTCTCATTATTTTTGTTACAGCGGCCAAGCAGGAGAGAGTATTTCGAAGATAAATCAGAAATCGTGTTTAAGAAACGCATTCGAAGTATCTCACAGTATTCATGACCTTCAATCAATATGAGATAAATATATTATACCAAATATTAGGTAACTTCATTTTATAAAGATTATGTAAGAAAACATCTACTGGAGAGCACAAATGTAAGCTGTCTACTACGTTTTTAGTAACCTATTCGTTAGTATCTCGCATTGAGCAACATAAGAAAACATTACTTTTAATATTTGAATGTCGTTAAAAATATTACAAGTTTTCGACTTGGTGTCTCCGTAGACCCTTTAGCAGCGTTCAAGGATACACTTTTTTTGCCTGCCTCCACACTAGCCCCCGCCGCTGCAACAGCTCGTAAATTAACTACCAGTTAAGATAAGGTGGAGCTGTGGACTCGAGCGGCGATTATCGATGCAGCAGCAGCCGGGAGCGTGGTAGCGCGGGCGGGCGAACGCTCACACAGCGCGCCCTGCATCGCGTCCGCGGCCCAATTGCTTTCCCGACGCTCTGCAATTCGTTTCAGATTTATTAGGAACGAAGGCCTGGAATCGTCACAAAGCAATGTCGTCACAAGCTGACATCAAGGCAATTTCAAAACATCGATAACTCCAACTGAGCTTCATCTGTTGCCTCACGGAATCTAGAAGCGGTAGACTGGGGCGTTGTATCCCTCGTTAAAATGTCCCGCTGTTGTCGGATGCCTAAAATGATCAAAAACTGAGAAAAATTTTGCGTCTGAATTAATTCATACGTCTATAATATAATAAATACCATTTCATTTTTAAGATTTCGACTAAAAATCTGAAAATCTCAGTCAATATTCCCACTACACCTAGAAAAGGATTGAAGGTAGGTTAAATTTCCATCCCTATAAATTAAACATTTTTTACAAGACATCGTTTTTTTACGACTGTTAATATCCGATATATTTTGCCAGCCTCTTATCCGGTCGCGTATAAGCAAACTGCACATGCATCCGGTATCGCGCGATTCGGATCGGCCGGCAGCACAAAGCAGTCCGAACTTCGATGCTATGCGCAAACATTGCGAAGAAGCGATCAAGTTATAGTTTTCGTTTTATATGCTCTTCTGAAACACGCAATGGTCAGCTTGTGAAACGAGATAAGCTCAATTTGGAATGATGCATCTGAGAGATCACTGCTTGCGCTCGAATAAGTTCCCAAGCGCGTGTGCCGCAGGCCCGGCGGATAACGGGGGCATAGTGGGTAGTTATACCCAAACGAAAACCTCCGAGTGCGTCAAATACACACTCGGAATTTGGGATGAGAGAAATATTTCATAAATCTCAAATTGCAGAAATTGACGACATTTCTCGGTATTGGGTCGATTCAAAACGCACAGGTGAAGAACTATATTACAAGTGCGGTACAACAGTACTGACAAAAATCGATTTGCATCAATTGTGAAAAAGTTAATGTGAAAAAAGCAAAGTACAGCATGGTTTTTGCATTGCAAAAATGAACTGCTGAAGTTACATAGAACAAATGTGATGGCAAATAAATAGATAACAATTTGATGACAATTTAATGACAATCATGACAATTCGAAAAAAAATCTGTTTCCTTTTTTACCCTTCTTTCATGTACATTTCCGGTGGACGAGGGGGAGGTGAACGCCCCCAACGCCCGCTGGGGAGTGGCGTGGAGAGGGCGCCGGGGCCATCGTGCCTCCAAGCGAGCGCGCGCCTAAACCGGCCGGACTCGCCCGCGAACGCACGCGCAGACTGCCCTCCATCTACAGTACTCATTTCAAGATTGTCGAAAAGGCAGCTTCAACCCTATGAGAGGTGGCTATGGTGTCGTCTGACACCAAAAGCAATTAAATAATTTTGGTTTTGTCTTAAAAGGGATTGTGTAATTTCCATCAATTCTCATATTCCGCGTATCGACTGAATTACTTATAAATTTCTTTTAAATTTTTTATTTTTTAAAAGAATTAAAATCTGTGTGACATACTATGGAGAGGAATGTATTCTATTCACGTTTTCTTAAATTCTGGGATCTCTACACTAATCTATGAACAAGTTGACTTACGAATGCAGGTGGAAACGCGCTTATATGCTCCTCCAGACAGCGACTGAATTCAACCTAGCTGACAAGCTAAACGAGGCTTTCAGAACTCCTGCCACCGTCGGGATTCGAAGCTAGGACCTTCCGGTCAGAGGGACTGCAGGGACATCAGTTGATGCCCTGAGCCATCTCTCCCGGTAGATACGTGGAGAAGCGTTCAAGTTCTTGTTACATGTTTTGTATTAATGAATAAGTGCAGTAAGAGCCGGTTGCCAGGGAAGCCGAGGATTTTCCGCATCTACACACTTCATGTCCCCTTCTGGAAAAGTATGCACGTGTCCCTGCCTGATACATACCTTCGTGCCTCATTTATGGTTTCCACACTTTGAAATGTACAAATCAAGGAAACTGGAAAATAACCCTTTTCCCCAAGAACATTCTTAGGATTTATTCAGTGTGGGCTGCTTCAGTATAACTTTGTTCTACTTGCCAGTACGTGGATTCGACCCTTACCCCAGTCACGGCCGCTCGTGAAAATCGGCACTTCGCACACTGAGCAACACGTGGACATAACACGCAATTATGCACGGGGGGGCTCGTGCGCATTTACGAAACCAGTGACCCCGCTAATAGCACAAATATGTTTAACATATAAGCGAACAAAATAAATATACAAATAATACTACAATCTCTGCAAAATAAATACTCTTATTGAAATATCAAAATTACACAAGTAATGTAATTCAAAGTAATAATCTTTAATTTTCTGAGGCAGTTTAAAAAATATATTCACTCTTTTTTAAATTTAAAAGTAAGTATCTACAAATTTATTTTATAAGGAATGACCTTGTGGCACAATCAAAGATTCTCAAGTATTAAGTCTCATGCGCACGTTTCCCTCAGCTCCAGAATCCCTTAAATGCCCTTTAACTAAACCTAGATTAATGCAAGCACGAACAAAACGAGGTTACCATGAAAAGTAGATAGTTCCCCTCCCAAATAATAGGAACCTTATTAGAATCGGTAAACGATCTGCAGCTTTGGCTTTGTAGCATTGCTATCAAAATGGCACCTCCCCCGCTCCACGTGTGGCGGAGCGCAACTGACCTCGTGGCTGGAAGGAGCGGAAGCGCAGCGCCTCGGCGGGGGGCTGGCCGCCCGCCGCCCGCCGCTCCGCCGCCCGCACGGCGCGCACGTACTCCTGGTGGGCGCGCTCGAACTCCTCGTGGCTCACGTTCATCTGCGCACACCACCCACGCCATCACTATTATGCACATGTGTAGTGTTCTCAATGTTTGGACAAGCGGAATTGAATATATCAAAATGTATTTTATAATTATATTTAAAATTAAAAAAAATTGTGAGATTCTTAAATTGAAAGACGTTTCGGAGACTATTCCGTCTGCCCCTTCACGTGCTACAATTGTAAATGATATTGACAAAGTTAGTTAATCAATGAAGAACCCCATAATAATATTAACAGTAGTTAAAGGAATGAAGAACATAACAATTACAACAAAAAACTAACACTGTACCCAATTTAAGATTAAAGCTCACCTGCTATAAAAAAAACATAAAAAACCAATCTGAATATACAAAATTTCTCAAATTAACTACGTGAAGAGGAATACACACATAAAAACATCATCTCTAGCAAGGAACAACGTGTTAGAGGAAGTAATTTATAGGGAAAGATTTATGCACTTTTTCGTGACCACGACCTGGCAATAAAAATTTTTCTGTAGAAAATTCGCGATGTAAGGCGAGAAAGTAAAACAAGATTTCTTGAGCTCCAGAATCTCTACACTAGACTTGATTATATATAGTTCAATGATGAATGAAAGAGAAAACAAAGCGAGGTTAGAAACATTTGAAAATACATTTTCGCTCCGAGGAAAAGAGAACTTATTTGCGCGAATGAACTACAAATTTATTTTATTGCCTTGCTAACGAAACGCAATCCCCACGCCGCCTCTGCTTCTCCCACGAGTTGCAAAAGGAGAGCTGAACCGAGCGTGCATGTAGGCAAGCTTCCTGTAGGACTGAGCCTGTTGCCCCGTTGCCTGCGCTGCGTACACGTTGGCGTCCGCAGTTGACGCAGTTGGCGTTGCACGCGGCGGCACGCGGCGGCGTCCGCACCCAAGAGCAAACCAATGTCTGGCGGCGGTTCACAGATCACTACTCCTCTCGCCGCTGAGACGAAGTGCCGAAACTCTTAGGGCTCCGCTCAAAGGATCGTGGTTCGAATCCCGCCCTGGGGTGCATGTTTGCTTGCGTAGGGCTTTTCGACCCATCGTCTCGCCCCCTCCGCCCCCCGTTCGCGGCGGCGCAGGGAAGAAGAAAGCATTCGAACCCCGCGTACCGCATGGACCACTTCGCAGCGGCTCTCAGCCTCCACCGAAATTCCGTCTTCCAGCGAGCCCGCTCGGAGTCGCCGAGCTGCCTGGGAAGTACAACGAACTAGCTATTAATATTAATAACTATTCTTATTATTATTGTTGCGAATAAGCCAAATTGGGACTACGCAAAGTACTCAGATGTGTCTCTTAGCCTTCCTGGTACCCATGTTTCTTTCATCATTTGACTGTGGGCCTCTTTTCTCCCTTCGGTCCAAGCTTTACCCGTTTTACACTTCGGTACATCTTCCAAATAAATCCACCATGACTGCACTTCACATCTAAATGTGTTCCACTTTTGAATGTCTTCTTCTGTGATCGTCTGTGATAATTAAAGGTTCTTTTTAATATCGTTGATGCATTTTATAGTGTCAGTTTCTGCTTTACTTCTATTCTCATAAAATTCAACTATTTTATTTTTTTATTATTATTATTCGATAGCACGTCAGTTCACGTGTTCGAACGAAGTGAACGCTGTGGATGTTACCTTCATCGAGCCAACTCTCTCCCGAGATATTCCCCGATGCCCTGCTTCTTTGTACGCCTTTCCTTATATTTCGCCTGCGGTCAACGCATGTGCAGTTGTTCCTGCATCCTCCATCGCGAATCTCGGAATCCTCGAGATAAGACAGGCGCGCTGACTTTCATGCTGACGTTTGCTATATGTTTAAATTATGTTTTACATTGTTTTGTCAGTTAAAACATAATTATAAATTAATCGACACGCCCAGTGTCCGAATAATTTCTTCCTCCCGTGAAAATAACTGTCTGAGATCACTGAACCACTTTTAATTGTCAATTGAGAACTCTGCCACTCTACCACTCTGCCACTTGTTAATTGAGAACTCTGCCACCGAGCGAAAGCTCATTAACAGAAAAATAAATATTATTATAATTAGTGGTGCAAAACAGCACGAATTTTTTCGCCAGTACTTTCACGTGAAATTACCCGAAACTTTTCACATTTTCGAAAAGTTGTACATTACCTTATTTCAAAATCTATCTTTAAGACACCGATTTCATTAACGGGAAAAATATCTTTCTTCATAAGTGTAGTTGTAGGAAGACGCCGAAAAAATATTGAATTTTTGTAATGTTAGAAAAAACAAGTTTTTAACGAACATTAGACCTGATCCATTCTTTTAAAAATCGTTTCCACTATCCAAGAAAATTCAATAAAAAACGACGGAGGTTTTTTTTATTTTATTTTTTTTATTTTTTTTTATTTTGCAGATGTCCCAGGGGTATTATGTAAAGTACCCACCAAAAATAAAATATCGGTTTCACATCAGCCACATGGATTGGGGACTGTCAATTTTGGAGAAAATCGGCTGAATGGTTATTCACAGACGGACGGGCGCACAGATGCCCTCATTCAATTTTTCGGTGTCCAGGACCCAAAAAACATGCATTCTGGCAACACCACTTGCTAGTGGATATTTCTCTAAATTTAGGAACTGGGTTCACCCACTTTTTCTCTACCAGAGCTCTGTAATAATGGTTTTTCTGCCGAATATGCGCCGTTTTTCGCGCAGCCTTCCATCGCTATCCTCCTCTGCGGAAGCGCTAGCGGGAAAGGAAAACGCCGCTGCTGGGGGAGACGTCATCCAAAGGGCTCCCTAACGCCGCTAGCGTGCGCTGCCGCAGCGGAGAAGAAGCCCGATATCCCGCGCCTCAAATTCGTGACGGCGTCGGCGCCGGCGTCGGGGCGGAGGCGGAGGCGGCAGTGACGCCGAGCTAAAGTTCAGCGCTCGCGATTGCGCAACCCCCTCCCCCCCGCCCCCGCCACGCCGCGACAAGCACCGTCGCACGCCACCACGCACAGAGCAGACGCGTTCACGGCAGAGGCGGTGGCGCCTCCCAAAGATGGCGGATGGACCCAACGCTCTCCTCTCCTGGGAGCCCCGCCGGCAGTGACGTCGCGAGCGCCGCGTTCGCAGAGAGCAGCGGGGCGGCGCCCGACGCCCACGCAAATCGGAGTCGAGCCCTCTCCCGACGCATCGCGAGGTCGACTGCGGAGGTCGTCCGGCAAACTAGGAGCCCTGAGCGAGTGGCGGCGATGGCGGCTGCCAGGGCTCATGGGTTTAGCCCAAGGCCCCAGGTCCCTGCCCTGGGATGAAACAAAAGCGAGCGCGGGCCGTTGTCCACCCTCGTCCGCAACACCATTCCAACTGTTTCGAATCACAACCAACCTGCATCTCCTGTAAAAAGCACCTTTGAATATTCGCTTAAATGCATTTTTTTCATTGTTACAGGAATACGCCTTCAAGCACTCTTTATTTTTAGTGTATCTTCAATACTGTGCGAATCGAATAGGGCTTTATTAAATTTTACTCTGAATTTATTGCCTAATACGGAGGAAATAAATATACACCATTTCTATCATATCAGAAGTAACGATAAAAATCGCACAAAGAAATTACGCACAAGATAGAAATATATAGAAAGTTATATATCATCGAGGAAGAAGATCGGTGTGTCTCTGCTCACAGTAGGATCAGCAGTAGGATCAGCCACGACAGCGACAATAACAGAAAAAAATCTTATCACCAAAAATAACTGTGGTTTGAATGCTCATAAACTCTCGCATGCGTAACTGTGAGAAATTACTTCGAGGATAATCACTGCCAAAACTGCACGCGCTCGCATCCAGATATCCAACAGAAAAGTTCTTCCAAGGCGGTCCAACATGTCACACAAAAAACCGCAATCTTCAAATGCACATTTTTAATCATTAAACCTTATGTCATGCAAAATAAATTAATCGAAATCATAAATGATGCATTCAATATAGTCAAAAAATGACTGCACTTCTATACTTTCAAAAATTCGCGTAGTTTAGTGATATATAAATGAAGACAGACCATACACGGATCCACTTCAACAAAAAACTTACAACATTTTCATGTCAAACTGAGGCGACTTTGTCATTATAACATATTAAAGTAATGAACTATATTATACTAAGACTTAAAATACTACAAATATTTATGACATGTAATCTGAATGTTTAATTTTTGAATGAACAGGCACGATTTTTTTTATCCACGGCAAGAGGAATTTAATACATAACTCAAACACTTGTGGAAAATGTAATCATATTTTGAACAAAAATAACTTTATAAACAATACTAATGATTTTCAGCTTTCTGAAAGCCACAAATCATTGATGGGCCTCTGAGACCTCCCCCCTTGGTAATGCTAAGGTTAATAAAAAAGAAAGTCTAAAAAATTTGACATTATACTTGTAGTAGATAGTGATGTAGGATGTACAATGACATTATCGTTAGTGAAAAAAATGTGACGAGTTTCTAATGCTAACGCAAATGGAGTTTCTAATGCTGAAGTTGCTTGCTCCACAGCCGATGACAAAACAATTTGAAGTGCGAATACTTTAGAGTGCCTAACGTCCTCGAATGAAAGCTTCGCTATTATGATTTTTTTTTAATTGTATATACTCGGGCAGTGCATGTATATTTCAGAATCCTCCCTGGGAAGACGGAAGAATTACATTCGAATGCTCGCCGCAGTAAAGAGGCTGAGTGAATTTAGCCGGAAACCCTGGACCCAACCCCGTAACTCAAAGCACGTAGGAGGAACGAAGTAACAAATGATAAAGGAGCTTTAGAACCACGATTACTCTTGATACGTGTCTCAATAGATAGTATATTCGGATAGTATATTCATTTAGTCGGATTAAAAAATGTCGATAAATGTGTTGATTTCTGCTTTTGTATTTGTTATAGGTCTTTCATCCTGTTAAGGAATGAAAATATAAAGCACAAAAAATATAAACGAAAGCGAAATATAATTTTTCGAATGTTTAAAATAAAATCGCAAATATTAAAAAATTGGCTGTACATCATTTGAAGGTCTCGTTTGCGATGTCCAAAACCAGATTTTCGACAAAAGAAAAATAATACTATGTGTCAATTTTGTGTGAGTTACAATGAGTTATTTGTGAGAGTATTGTGGTGCTGGTGTAAGAAATATCGCGGTACAACATAAACATTTATTCTTTACTCCGTGACAAGGAACGTGGAATTGAAACCTTTTTATTCTTATTTTTCAGAAAGGGTTCGATGTATCTAAGGACTAATTAGAGCCACGCTCATCTGTTTTGTTTTTTTTTTCCTGAACCGAGTCCCCCGCTGGGCAGCTACGCCAGTCTGAGGGCCAACCAGGCAGACGAGTCGAAGTAAGCACATCAGCTTCCGGCCCAACGGTCCCCATCTCGTTCATGTTTGCTCCCCGTTTCCCTGATCCCTTGACCACATACCGAAGTGTTTTGCTTCTAGACATAAATTGAATTGAACGAGGCGAGACTCAGCTCCTCCGCCCGCCTCAGGCACGCGTCTGACCACGCGCGCTGCGCTGCGCTCCTTTCGCCCACTAGCGGAGAAAGGAGGTACTTCAGGCGATTTCAATTGAGCTTGATCTTTTACATGCAAGTAAATCAACTAATATGGAACAGCAGAAGGAAGGCGAACGAATAATTTTTTCGTCTTTAAAAATCGACGGATTCGATCGAGTTTTGAACCAGTCAACTCGGGTATAATAGTCCGATACGCTAACCATTACACCATCGCCGCAGATAACACCATCGCCGCCGATAAATATGACGTCAGTATATGTGTACGTTTTCTTGAGCTGAATGTGGCATACAGTTTTTAAAATAATTGTTCCTCATATTCTCGCTGCGATAGTGGATTCTGTCACAATAATGGATACGTAAATGCCAAATTGTATAGCTGATTTGCCTTTATGAATAGTTTTTATTATAGAGGATCGAATAATTTCTTAGCGATTCTTGTGAAAAATACTCATTGCTACCTGTATTATTAATTCAACCTAATATACTATATGAGTTATGGTCGTTATGGTATGCCGTATTTAAAAAAGATCTCATTAACGAAGGTGTGGTTTGCTCGACAAACGAAGAAACCCTGATAACATTTGTAAAAACGTGAAAAGGAACATCGAAGGTTCTCCAGAGGTTATGGATTGTGACATACGGAGAAGTTCCATCAACACTTTCAGAACCTAGGGCGAACGAATGTACACAACCGAAAACCCAACCTCACTCAAATTGTCGTATCCAAAGTATCTTCGGGATTTTCCGAATCGAAATCATGTAGGAACGCTGCTCATTGATTCAAAATGCAGCGATCAAGGATATGGATAAGAACAAATTTTATGATTCTTGGTATGAAAGCACGGAGTGGCATCAGGTTCAAGGCCAATGATTATGAGAAAAAATAATTTAAAACGGATAACTCGTTTACGTTGGGTCATCACCACAGAGGTAAATTATACTACAGAAAAATATTAAAGACGAAATCACGCGTTCATAATATGAAGGAATATTGACAGACTTGGGTTTTGAACGCAAATCTTGGAAACAAACGCATAATAAGAAGCTTAAAAGGTGTTTGTTACTCAGAGCTTTACAATCGCCTCCCCGCGCCATTCCGGGCCCGAAGGACACCAACCGAGAAATTGCGAGAGAATTGAAGGGAAAATTCTCTTCTTCTTCTTCTTTGAGCTATGACAGCGACTTAAATATTTTGAACATTGTCTCCCTTTGTGGCCCTCTCCGCAGGGACACAGATGATCACGCTTAATTCAACAATCACTACATGAGTGTAGTTATACAACTATTCTCTGCATTTACAGATATTAAAATAAGATTTGAAGGCTTGAAACAAAAAAAGGATGTGTTATTTTCACACTTTCGATAAAAATGAGTTTATATATTCGTTAAACCTATTGACACCTATTACTCGTGCCATTTATAATCACCCCGTAACACTATCAAGAAATGCGTCTGAGTTTTGGTTCTAATGTATGTTATAGAGAGTGATACATTTATCATTATTCTGGAAAAAACGTTAACTTAACAGAAATGTTACTTACATCTGTAAATTACATCTTATATAAATTAATCTTACATCTTACGTAAATTTAACAGAAATGGCACCCTGGCAATGAACTATTTATTTCAAGTCTTCGCTTAAACATGACAGAAGAAAACACCGCAGTTTCCTCGAAGAGATTACGCATGGCGATATTTTTCAAAGGTTTTGTAAACATACCAAGGGAGATGAAAGGCACAACTATCACTTAAGGTTAAGAAAGGCTTCAATAATGAAAGTTCTGAAGATGAAACGCAACTCTTCGCCTAAAACAGAGGGGGAAAACTACGCCGGCGCCATGCTTGCCCCTGAGGTAGAAGCCAGGGCGGCTGGGAAGCAGGGAGCCCACTCGCATCACGCTCTGCGTACGTCGATCTCACTATCGAGACAAACTCTTAAAGAGGTCAGCTAATTGCGAATCACAAGCGGCTAAAAAACCAAAGAGATAAGTAATTATACTGCTCAGACCGCTCAATTCATATCTCGCTGTGGATGTATACCACTTATCTCCTATATAGTCTTTCCACGTTAGTACATTATTATGTCATTTATGAACTACGTAAAGCAAAATGGTATATTTATTTTCATAGAAACGTTTGGAATCTAAGAACATTTAATAGACTGGAACTTCATCAAATGTCCTCTAGCGTCTACGGCTGGTCTAAGGATTTCTCGAATACAGCGTTTTCTTCATGCAGATAGTACGGAAAGACGGGATAAATGCGTATTTAGATGCTGAAGTTGCGCACAATACCCCACTCGAGGTCCGAGGCGAGCGCAAGGCGCCCAGTTCGCCACTCGACGCTGTTTGGAACTGTTTATCGCGCATCGGGCTGGACTCTATGGTTCAGCGGACGACGCGACCGACGCCTCTGGGGTGACGCCTCCGCCGCCCCCGCCCCGCCCCGCCCCGCCCCGCCCCGCCCCGCCCCGCCCCGCCCCGCCCCGCCCCGCCCGTCATGAGGCTGCAAGAGGTCTATCAAACGTTTGCATTGAGTCATTGCAACTCGTTGGCTGGGCGAGCGTCTGCGATGCGCATCGTCTCTCAATTGAATCCAGTTCCAGCAAGCAAGACAAATCGCTCAATTACACAGAGATTCCGATCAAAAACGCTAGAGCTTGTTTTAAACGATCATTGTTGCATCATAATTCGCCGGTACAGAAAAGAGGCAGACCAGGATGTAATTTGTACGTAAAAATGACGCATGCTTCCTTCTTCGATAAAGATTTCATCCAATTTGACTACCGTGCTCCTGGCGCCACATTTCGGAACTTTCTCTGGTTTGTTATGCGTGTGGAGCAATTTTTACATTTTGTACCATTTCGAGAGCGTTCTGATGTGATGAATTGTAATGTGATGTAATTATGTAGTGAGAAATAAATTATGATCCCCGAGTCATCAGCTTCCTACGTCATAGATTCCCAATGAGGCGACTGCCCTGCAGTGGGTGCAGCAGCCCTCCACGGGGGAGTCTTCCAGAGCCAAATGGAGGCAGCGGAGAGGCATTCCAGAACGGTGGCCATGGCGTGACTACTTTATCAGCACCGAAATGTTTTTTTAAATATTTGTTTACAACGTTAAAAAGTGATTGTTCGCGTGAGGGGATCACATCGGCAAGTTTATCTTCAAAGCAATTTGGAGAGAGAAGGAGCAAGGCAAGTATGAAGGTACGCTAGTTTTCATTTATATCGTTTTATTTCTTATTGATTTTGTGTTCATTATTAAAATTGCAATAAATATTTTTCTTATACATTTGTGTAAGATTTATATTTTGATACCGTTTTATTAATTTCTACTTCAATATTTTAATAGGTAATTGATATTTGATATAAAATTAACAATTATGTAATATTTCTCTTGCAACGGGGTGGCCCAGAAAGGGTTGTAAATTTCTCACCTACATAATAGTAAAGGGACTCCCCGATTAACCAAAATTACACCATTACAACATAAATACAGATTCTCAGTTTGGTTTCCAAATTACATTAAATCCAGAAATCCAATTGCCAACAATCAAAACCAAGTTGTGTTTTTTATAGACGCAGGAAAAAGGTTAAATATGTACTATAGAAATACCTTCAAAAACAACTATACTCTCATACTAATTGCTTGTATCATATTTCCTGAATATTTTTGTATAAAATAGATTGTAAATTTACTTTGGAAATAATATAAAAATATAGTGCATCCTATAATTTCCGTTTCATACTTAATTAATCATTATTTCAATAGCATAAGGAACTTTGCAATTTTTCTGTTCTCTCTGCTCCCTGTAATGACGACGACGACGGCCACGAGTGGAATATATTGATATAGAATTTCTGTTTAAGATCGAAACCATTTGTTCTTGGCAGACATTTCCAGTCTCTTTCATCGGATCTTTATTTCGCGACAATGTTCTTCATATCAATTCACGCCGTTCGGAGAAAGTATAATTTAAAAATATAAAAGGGTAAGTTGCTCGAATCAATGAAGTCGGAGATACGTCGATTGATTTATTGATTGTTTTAGTGATTCCGAGCACGTTAACTAAACAGGGTAATTGGTCTCGTAAGTGTAGTGCATGTTTTCCTCGGGAGGTGGCAGTTTTCCCTCGCTGTATGACGAGATCCGGCGCCGACATACCGTTGCCTAGAGGGTATGCCCCAACCTGGTACCCCCCACCAGCGGGCCACCGCCCCAATCGGGAAAGGCTCTATGCTACCGACCGGTCTCCCGGCATGAGTGGTAGTGTAGTGCATGGTAGTGTGTGTGTAAGGAATGATGTAGGAAAAATAGCACGCGGGCCGTGACCCGTTTGTTACGGTACTACTCCGGCATTCGCCTGGTGTTGACCGCAGAAACCACGGAAAACTACCGATGAGAGCAGCCGGCCGCTAAAATTCTCCTCCAGACAGCGACTGAATTCGACCTGGCTGACAAGCTAAACGAGGCTGTCAGAACTCCTGCCACCGTAGGGATTCGAAGCTAGGACCTCCCGGTCAGAGGGACTGCAGGGACATCAGTTGATGCCCTGAGCCACCTCTCCCGGTGGATACGTGGAGAAGCGTTCAAGTTCTTGTTACATGACTTTAAAATATGGAAATTTCAACATTTCTGTATGGAAATGGAATATTTGAACATAATGGTATATTGTCCTTTCCCTTCGGAATAAACAATATTACTCTGCTTCTACACTTATATAAATAATTTCTACATTTATAACAAAAACTCAGCTAAAATAATAGTTATGCAATTGGTGATGATTGATATTTCCGATTTCTACAAACCGTTCTCGATTTGCTCAACATTCTATGGATTATTTACCGATATGAATACATTTCTCTAGTAAACAATTTAAATTTACTGAATACGCCCAAGAGCCGATCCTTTGTAGGTGGTCATTAAGCCCAAGATGCATTGGGCGCAGAGGCATGGATCAACAGCGGGTTTTTCTCTGAAGGCTACGAGCGCGTTGGCATCGAAGGCGCGATCTTCTGGGAAGGCACAAGGCGATCCCGCTCCCTCGCGCTCTCTCCCTCTCTCCTCCTCTCGCCCCTTCTCCCTCTCGCTGGGTGGCCGAGAATACTCAACCACCGGCGTTCGAACCAGCGCCTTACGGATGCAGGGCACGGCTTTCCGCTCAAGCCTAAACCCTTTGATTTGATTTATTTTCGTACGAAATCACAAAAAATACTGTATGTGACGTATGGGGGAGAAGTATAATCTTTGCACGAGTTTTGAGCTCCAGAATCCCTGTAGAGAGTTGAACGATGAATAAAAGTACCAACAAACTGAGGTTTGAAATATTTGAACATTAGAAACGTTCACTCTCAAGTTACAGAAAACGTATTTGCATTGGTAAACGAACTACAGATTTGATTTTTGTGTACTGCTACCTATATCTCCGGCTCTAGTTCTAGCATGACTAGGGAGAACTCACCAAAACTGGCGCGGAATTAAGCTACATTTATGTGCAAAAGCAAAAGCAAATTCTTAGGCCAACAATCACCATTCTGTTCATCCACGCTCGTATAAATCGGCCATCAATATGAAACACTGTACATCTAAGAAATGAGTGTGTGGATATAATTATTTTTTCTGAATAAGTACGTAGACGTAGGGGAATTTATGTCAGCAACTCTGTAAAAATTATCGGTAATAGCATTTTAGTAGTGTTCCCTAGCAATCTACACATCTACTTCACGAGACCGCCAACTTCAGCTTTGTTTTCAAATGGAGGATAAATAAGTTATATTCGAATTGTCGGTTTCGATCCTAGAGGAAGCAGTGGACTATATTTGGGCGAGATGACACTTCATACGCCTCCATTCCGACGGAAATAAAAGGTGGCGGTCTTGTCTGGCAGATTTACGTTATGTAAAAGAACCTGAGGTCTAAATTACGCCTCCGATCTAATTTCTTACTATTTTCATCACTTTAGTATTACCTCCGCAACTTGAGAGCGATGATGACTCTTCCGCATTCCCCACATTCCACTTACAGGCAACTCGTGGGCTGTGGAAGACGTCCTGTGCATTCATGAGCACCGCGATCGAGGCAGATCGGACTATGTGGGCGTTATGTTGGCGGAGTTGGGCGCCCCTTCGCTGTGGACGGAGCCGACGGGGGGGAGGGGGGCAGCGCGAAGCCCAAGGAAAAGCGAAAAGAGGCCCTGCATGAAGAAAGGCCGTTTCAACAAGGGGTATGACTTCACAGTAATATGTAAAGAAATGTCAACAGAAAGAGGCCTGGTGAGTGACATTTGTTACTTAACACTTTGTCACAAATTTGAACACTTTTAAAAAACTGTTTTAACCATGCTTTGTTGGTTAAAACTACGGAAACGTGTGGGGTAGGGATTCTGGAGGTGAAGAAAACGTGCACACATTGTCCTTTTCCTCATACGAAATATACTGTTTTTGGCGAAATAAATTGAATCAAATATAAAGCCAGTTTTGCAGTTGGGAATTTTTATTATTTTGCAGAGAATAGCTATTTGCGTATCAAGGACGACAAATGATTCGGGTGAGGTGTTTACCAACCGACGCGGACCGGAGCAGAGTTTGGTTCACGACCCGACACCAAAATCATTCAAGTTCGGCCGAGTTGTATACAACTATTTTTCGTGTACTCACCTCTCAATTTAAGGTTTGAATTTTTTTAGAGATGTCATTTATACCAGGCGGTTTCGTCGTATAGATACAAATGTTCTTCTACATTATCGCTACTGAAGTTGCCAGCACTGTCACAATTGGAAAAGCGTGTAGAATTTGTGGCTGGAGTTGGCAATTTGTTTCGTAAGTATGGAGTGCGATATTCCCGAGATTAAAATTGAGGAAGCTGAAGCTGCTACTGAAAGTTTACTTCTTCAAAAGTCAAAGGATTCGTATGAAAGAGAGTAACTCTTTTTAAAATGGAAAAGAGAGAATCATGTAACTGCTGCAAATGAAACAACTATGCTGGCACATCTCTATGAGAAGCTATTACTTCAACGTCTGTTCAAACTCCCAGCACGAGTGCTCAATGCGCGTAACAGAATAATATTTCAAAATATATCAAATTGTGTTTTTAATATACATGTTAACAATAAATATGTTAAAAATATTCTGAATTCGAAAAATAATAAATATTCTTTGTCAATGTGTCAACAGTCATTTGCACATTGTCTTGTTTACTTGACATTTCCATGGTTCCGTTTCCATCGTCCTCCAAAATTCATTCTTAGCCACCAAAGCGCACGTTCGTGGCGTTTAAATGCTCTGCAAATACGGGTTTTGAAGTGAGGATACGAAAAATATGTTTTTGGTTATTACTGTCCTCCCGCCCCCCGACTGCCCCCCACGCCGCACGCCCCTCCCCCCCCGCCTCCGAAATTAGGCGATGGCGAAGGCGTCGCGGCCGCCCGGCGCAGCCTCCGCTGCTCCTCTGACCCGAAGGGCCTAGGGTTCGAGGCCTATGGACGGCGGATTTCCCGCACCAGCTGCGAATTCAGGGACTGGACACTCTGGTAGCTTTCCGGGGTCTCTTCGATCAACACCAGGTGAATGCAGGGGGGGGATCTTATCAAATATTCTATCATCAAATAGGCTATCCATCTCTACTCATTCTTATCCCTTCCTCTACCCTACATACACACGTAATCGCATGCACTAAACAACCACAAATGGCGCCCGAACAGTCGTCCCAGCTGGAGCGGGCAGATCTTACCAGGCAGGCAGGAACACCGCCACCTCTCGGGATAAAATATTCTCTGCTCTAGCGGAACAAATGAGCATCAAAGTGTGCATGTCGAGAAACAATCAATCAATCGCACTCAACAAGCGAACGGGGTGCCGCAGCCTTCGAAGAAAACCATTTTATTTCACGTTCAATTCGGGATTCTTCGCCTTTTGAACCTGACAATTTGGGATACTGTTAAAGTAAATTTGGGAAAGAGCTCTCAAGCCGTGTAAAGGGTTTCACATCAAATCAATTGAATCCATTAATTGTATCATTAAAGTTACAATTTCCTTTTCCGTACGGTACGTTTTATTCATTTCCCAGAACACGTGTGTGATGTGTAAATAGCAAAGGTGAAAGCGAAAGGTCGCCCGGGGGTTGGCCCCTCCCGCCGCCCCGTCGCGCGCGCCCCGGCTCCTCCGGAAGTTGCCTTCTTTTGTTTTAGGCAGACGCAACAGTTGCCCAACTCGTCTCAATATAAACAAAATGCCTGACTTATAATTTCTACTACTGACAGTGCACTTGAAAATAAAATTCATAAGACTAATTACCGCTCATTATCTTGAATATTCTAAGCATATTTAAAAGCAGTTAGGCACAAAACATACCCATTAGAACTTACAACGTCCCAGAAAATTGTGTGACTGAAAAAGCTAGCTTGTTATAAAGTAAAGTGCATACTTCAGATGCAAAATAGATATTGCGTTAAGTGCCGTTCTTGTAAATCCACAAATATCCGAAGCAACACAAGTCTCACTTCATTGCTAAAATTTCGAAAACATGAAATCAAAAGTGATGCTGATAGATTGTTTTGTTACAACGAACGAAAAGGTATATATATCAGTACCTTCAATCAACATCAGCGGAAGTAAATATTGACGAGCAGATAAAATCGTGACAGCACATATTCAGCCACAAACTTCAAAAACAAAAGGATCAAGATGCGGTTCACACAGATCGCAAATGAAATAACGTTGAGTTATCGATTCTTTCAAATCAACTTCCTCGACTTTAAATCTATCATAAGAACAACGATTATATGTTCAAAAAGCATTTAGACAAAATAAAATGTATACCAAAACAACATAGTAATATTTATCATTACATTTTTACAGTGACAAAAACAGGTTTGCCTTTTTTATGGATGTTTTGTCATTGTGATCTGTAGAAGAGTACATTCCATAGAAAGATAGAGCACACTCCAAGATGGTCTTGTTATAAACCTGACACAATAAGCAAATCTTATCTGACGTCTTTTTTTTTATATATTTAAGATCGCATCAATGTGCCACCTAGCGATCACTATTGGGTGGAACGGTATGGTAGCTATGAGGATGACACGATATGAAGATGACGACGACTGCCTTAGCGATCTCAGCCATCCGAACCGGCTTCGTTCAAAATCAGGTTGTCTGGCGGTAACCCGATGTAATTTGACCGAAACGCGTGGAAATACGAAAAATTTTGAATAATCCCTAGATCGTTTTTGTAAAGAATTGAAAAACGAGCTTAACTGTGCATGTACGTACATCAACAATTAAATACAAAAGGAAAAAAACACGTTACAAATCAACATTCTTCATCTTGAATACAATTATCGCGCGAATGGGATGGTTATGAAATTTGGGAAAGTCCTACAACGCCTCGAATCGGGACAGCGTCGCCCAACACACACGCAGCGCGTGGGAATTTCAGCCGCGAATGTATGCACTGCTCTTCCTCCTGGTGTGTGTGACTGCTGAACCGCGTTTCCGATAATGGTACTGTTGCAAAAAATCGCATCGTTTTTACATTATGTAGATTCACTACGCGCACGTTCGGCAGAGCTCTCCTTTTGCTACTTTTGGTACGCGTAGCAGGTGAGGATTGGTGTTGCTATTTTGAAAGCAAAGCGAACTGACAATTCCGTACTGCGCCTAACGATGCAAATACGTTTTTTATAACTCGGGAGCGAAAATGTCTTTTTTTCAAATGTTGCCAACCTCGCTCTCTTGGTAATTTTATTCATGGCGCAATTATGGAGAGCGGGAAGAGGGTGGGGGAGGTAGATCGCGCGGCGAGCGGCCTCGGCGACGGCGCCCGCGGCCCTTCGAACGCGCGCGGCCGCGGCGACGCATGCGCCCCTCGCCGCCCTCGCCGCCCGCGCCGCCCTCGCCGCCCTCGCCCGCCCGCCCCCACGGCGCGTCCTCCGTCGGCCGCCCGCCTCGTGGCCGCGGAGGGCGGCCGCGCATGGCGCGGGCCACGGGGCGGGGGGCGCCGGGCTCAAGACTCGTGTGTTCCGGCGGCCACCCCCGCCCCCGCCCCGCGCCCTTCGCACTCGCTAACGCCACAAAATGAGCCCCTTTCCTAAATTTAGGCGGCGCGATCATAACTTACGTCAGGCGCGGGCGGCCCCCGCCTTCGCCCCGGATTTAGCCGCGTGCGGGCGAGCGGCGGCGGGGGCGGCGGCGGGGGCGGCGGCGAGGGCCCCGTCCCCGTCCGCGCAACGCCGGCACCGCCGCCTCTAACGAGAGCCATCAACATTCCTGCGGCGGCGGCAGCCGCGGTAGACCCGGATTCGCTCCCCGCCGCCCGCGCCCCGCCGCGCCGCGCCGCGCCGCTTTTTCTCGCGCGGGGAAAGCCCGCCTGGGCGGCGGCGTTGGCGGCGGCGGCGGCGGCGGCGCGGAATGCGGCGGGCGCGCGCGGCCGCCGGAGGACTCACCTTGGAGGCGTCGGGCGCGTGCGCCAGCCCCAGCCCGTCCAGCATGCGCCTCTGCAGGTGCTCCACGTCGGCGGCGTCCAGGCGCGGCGCCGCCTCGTCGTCCTCTTCCTCTTCGTCGTCCGTCTGGGGCGGCGCCGGCGCCGGCGCGGGCGCGGGCGCGGGCACGGGGGCGGGGCCCGAGGCGAGGGCCAGCGCGGGGGCGGGCGCGGGGGCGGGGGCGGGCGCCGCCGCGGCCGTCGTCGGGGGCGGGAAGACGCGCGCCGCCACCGGAGGCAGCGCCAGTAGCGCCGACAGCAGCGCGGCGCACAGCAGGCGACCGGCGCCCCCGCCGCCCCCGCCGCCCCCGCCGCCCCGGCCGCCGCCCCCGCCCCCGCATCGGGCGGCGCGGCGTCCGCGGGAGCGGCCGGCGCTCGCTTCACAGTCACAGTCACAATCGCGCGCACGCACTGGGCCCGCCACTCCCGCGCACTCGCTGCCGCCCCCATGGCCGCCGCCGGGGGGCGGGGGCAGGCGCGTCTTGCCGGGTGGCGCCGTGGCCGCCGCCGTGGCCGCCGCCGCCAGCGCCTCCGCCTGCGCCTCCGCCGCCGCCACCGCCGCCGTCGCTCTAGCCGCCGTGGCCGCCGTCGCCGTCGCCGTCGCCGCCGTGGTGAGCGCGCGCGTCCGCCGCGGACTCCGGCCCGGCCTGGGGTCGGCGCGGGGCAGCGTGCGGCCAGGCCGCGTGCACTGCCGCTGCCCCGCCGCCTCCGCCGCCGCCGCCGCCGCCAACGCCGCCGCCGCTGCCGCCGCCTCCATCGCCGTCGCGGCGCCGCTGGGGCCGCCGGGGCCGCTGTGGCCGCGTGAGCTGCTTCGTCCTGGCGCCAGCGTCCCCGTTGCGCGCTCCACGACCATGTGGGCAATGCTTCTTCACGTAGTATGCTTATGTCATGCCGCTAGGCTCTCCCCCAGCTGCTATTCCAACACGCCCATTGGCTGGAGCGGCGGGGGGCGGGGCCAGCGGAGCGGGGAGAGGGGGTGGGGCGGGCGCGCTTACAAGGAATTCGCTTCCGGAAGAACGGCGCGCGGCCGGCGGCCGACGGCGCGGGCGGCGAGGGCGGCGAGGGCGGCGAGGGCGGCGAGGGCGGCGAGGGCGGCGGGGGCGGCGGCGGGGGCGCAGGGCGAGGGCGCGACACCCCTCCTGGAAGGGGCACCGCTTCGCCTTACTTTCCCAATTTTCTTGGAACGGCTGCCACCACTCTAGTACCTGCGGAGGCGCGTGGGCGGGCGCGGAGCGGGGGAGCTTGCCCCTCTCCCGCCGCACGCGCCGCTTCGTCGTAATGCGCTGCCCGTAGTTTCGCAGAGCGCGCGCCGGAGCCGCGCGCCGCCCCCTCGCTCTGGCGGCCCTGCGCTGAGTCACGCGCCCCCCGCCCCCGCCTCGCGTGCTCCGCCGCCGCCGCCGCCGCCGCCGCCGCAGCCAGCGTTTCGCTGCCGTCGGTGATTCACCTGAGTGCCGCCCTCCGCTGCTCCACTTTCCCGAACGCCCGTGACTCAGGGCCGGAGGGGCCACGGCGGGCGGGGAGGGGGCGGGGCGGGGGCGGGGCGGGGGCGGGGACGGGCCGTGGCCGATGGCCCCCAGCGTGCATCGTGCGTCGTGCACGGCTCCGCGCTCCCCCTCCCCGCCGTGGCCGCGTTCCACTGCGTGCCAGGTCACGCACCTGCGTGTCAAGGGCGGGCCGCGCGGGAGGCCGAGGCGGCGCCGGCCGTGGAGAGCCCGCTGGCCGGGGATCGATACCCTGTGGTTCCCGGAAATCAAGCCAGCGCCGCCCACGCGCTCGATGACGCGGCGCAATGAAACGAAACTGCGTGGCGAAGGCGCTTCCGCGGCCGCGCGCCACCGGCCCTCGGCCCCGCCCCGCCCCGCCCCGCCCCGCCCCGCCGCGGCCGCACGCCTTCTCGGAAGCCTAATGCCCTCGCCGCCGCCGCCGCAGCAGCAGCCCCGGATATTACAGCGCGCGGCCGCTTTACGACGGAGATGCTAATGCGATATGCAAATGCCTCCGGCCGCGCCGCGAGCCCGGAGGATCCGGGAGCTTTCCCAGAAGTGGCCGGCCGCGCGCTGCGGAAGGTGGGAAATTGGTGCGCGGGGCGCGGGCGCCGGCGAGGACGCCGGCGAGGACGCCGGCGAGGACGCGGGCCCTCCGCTGCCGATTTGGCGTCCAATCAACTCGCCGCCGCCAGGGGCCGCGGTTCGTCGGCCGCCTCCGTGGGCTGACGCGGCGGGGCGCGGCGGGGCCGGCGGGGCCGGCAGGGGCGGGGGGGCTCGCTGGCCGTGAAGCCCTGGGGGATTTCTGTGCGGCGCGGGATTTCCCACTCGCCAGCGGGAACCGGTCGCCCCACCGCCCTCCCCCGGCGGGAGTCGCGCCCCTCCCCCTCCCCCTGCCCCTCCCCCTCCCCTCCCCCGCGCTCGCGCCGAAATCCAGAGCAGGAGCCAAGGACCGCCCACGCCGCGCCCCCTTCCGCGCTTCCGATTCGCCGGCTGAGTCAGCTCAGAGCCAGCATTGCAGGGCGCGAGGCTCGGCGGTTGCGGATTTTCTAAGCTAAATAACTTAGTCCGGTCGAGGTCTGGAGCGGCCACTACACTACCACACTTTCCGGGAGTCGCGAGCTTGGAGCTGTCCCGGCTGGGGCGTCGCCCCCCCTATGTGTAGGTCGGAACCGGATCAACTATTGAGCGAGGGAAGAACGCCTGCTCCTCCCAAGATGCGTCCCACTAACGGGACTAGGGGGCTTTGACGTGCCCGTCCGTCAAATAAGAAAGGATCAATAAACAAAATAAATTTTCTAATCGAAGGCAACAAGTCATGTTGATCGACTATGGATTGGCCACTTAAAGCTCAGCTACAGGCATCTGTTTAAAAAATCTTACCCTGACCCGTGCCCAAATTGCGGTTCACTTACTTTTTATACTTCATATTGTAACGTTTCTCGTGGTGAATTAAAACCAACACAATATTATTTAAACAATTACGTTTATTCGGGAACAATTATACACTAAAATCTACTTGGTCTATTTACAGATATATTACACTTAATTATTTACACTGTTACACACAACTCCGTTCTCTTGATTTATTTACACAGTTCGCTTCTTACACCCTATTTATTTAAACAGTTCTCTTCTTCTACAGTATCAGTCAGTCCATGCACTGTCCACGGTCCACTGCACTTGACCCCAATTCCCTGCACAGACCACAATTCCCCTGCGCAGACCACAATTCCTTGCGCAGACCACACTTCACTGCGCACACCAGGGTCCACTGCACTGCTGTTTACCGCGATGCCCACTTCACAGCTCAGCTTCCACTGCAGACTTCAAACTGCTGACTGCTGTTTCCCCACTGCACCACTGCTTACCGCGATGCACCCTTCACAGCTCAGCTTCCACTGCAGACTTCAGACTGCTGACTGCTGTTCAACCACTGCACCACTCTTCACCGCAATGCACACTTCCCAGCACAGCTTCCACTTCGGACACACTGACGGACTGACGTCTTACTGCTCACTGCTGACTTCCTTCTGTTAACTGACTGACTGACTCTGACTCGCGGCCGCCGGCAGCGGCGCATTTATACCTGCCAGGCGCTTGTCTCCAGGCACCCGGCACATTCTGGGCGTTTCTCCGCGGCTCGCGGATTTTCCGGAACCGTCTAGTTCGGGGGCAAGGGAAGGGGCGCCGGCAGATGACGCAATCCACGCGCAGCGACTTCGGCAGGTGATGCAATATTCGTTACAATATTATTGAATACCTAGGAACCCTTGAACTGAAAAAAACAAAATGATATATAAATTGGAATAATTTTTAATCTTGTGGATTATGCTGTTAGCTGATAAGGAATTCCATCCCTTTAACTTACAAATAGTTCACGTTATTTTAAGAAACAACAATTATCCTAATGCTTTTATTGATAAATTTATCTTTAAGAGAATGAAGCTTCTTGAATCACATTTCAAACAAAGGTCAAAAGATGAAAATACTTCTAAAAATATGCGTTTATCATTACCTTTCGTTCCCACAATTAATTACAAATTAGAACAGAGTTTTCAAGAGAAGTACCAGTGCAAATTAATGAACAAAGTCCATAATAAGCAGAATGTGATCAGAAATGTCAAAGACTATACGGCTCCTTTGAATAAATCTAATGTATACGGTATTGAATGCAATAATTGCGATCAAATATATTTAGGCCACACTAGTTGTAAAGTTCTATCTAAAATAAAAGTACATTACAGAAACATCAGAGACATTCCTCTGACAAAGACAGAACAGAGACAAAGACAAAACTATGTATCCAAACATGGGATAAACTTCAACCATTCTTTCAGTTTTTAAAATCCGAGAATTTTTGATATTGAGACCCGAAGATATCCACGATTACTATCTGAAACGTTACATATTAAAATGAATAATTATATTAATACTGTTGTTGAGAATAATCATTTTACAAAAATGTATGGTGCTGTGCTTTATAGATGACGAAAATTGAAAAATAGTTATCTCTTCTTGCTGGTGCTTTCAAAATCTTCCTCCTCCCCGTTTTCTTGTCTTAAGTTCCCCTGACTCTCTGAACTCATTATTTCAAAGTATGAAATTGATTTTGTGTGTCTAGTGACTGTTAGCGGTAGAATGTAAAACCATCTGTTTTGTGAGCTCTCATGTGTCTGTCATAATTTCTCAATTTTAATGTTGTATTGTAAATAATTTTAAATTTAAAAATTCATTTTACAGCCTGATGGTAGGAACAACAATTCTCGAAACTATTGCTCGATTATACAATAAATTAACGTTACAAGAATTTGTCTGTCAAAAAATATGGACCTCAACCCTTTACAAAATAATAATTAATTAAGACAGACTAAATAGTATAAATAAGAAATATATACATTTGTATGATTTAAACCTTTATTGATGCCAAAATAAGTTTAGTATTGATGATCTGTATAAGCCAAATTTTTGTTATGATTTTATAAATAATCCTTGTTTATGTAAAAGAATGTTGCTAAATTCAAATGTTTTGTTGATACAACTGTCGTCGCGAATGACTAAGAAGTTGAAAAGAGGCCTAAAAAGATAGATTTCAAAACTTGTGTTCATTGCTTCAGATCAATTGTTAAGAAATAAGAGTATTTATAAGACTTTACTGCATTGGATATTAGTCCGATTTGTAAACATCCCATTAGTTCACCACTCGCCAATAATATGCAACCCCTTTGTATTTGCTCCTGCGAGAGATGTTGCTCAGGGCAACAACTGATATCTCTGCAGTGCCCCTGACAGGGAGGTCCTAAGTTCGAGTTCCGACGGTGGCGACACGAGCTAGAGAGCTGAGGCGAGTTCAGTGGCCGCCTAGAGGAGAATCCTAGCGGCCGGCTGCTGTGATCAGTAGTTTGCGTGGTCTTTTCGATCGCTACCTGGCGAATACCGGAACAATACCCTCACAAACGGGCGACGGACCTCTTGCGATCTTTCCTTCCTCTTCCTTGTATCCTCACCCTTAATTACACTCACACTTACCCTTTACCACCCCTTACCCACTTTACACTACCACTGCATTATCACACACGTGGGGAGACCGGACGGGAGCTTAGTGTTTGCTCCAGATGGCGGAGGGTGCTCCGCTGGGGGATATGTGCAGGGGCCGCTAGCGAATTGACAGGTCGGCGCCCGATTTCATCATGAATGTGTGGCAATGCATATTGACCTTAGGAGTTACCGCGCCCAAAATCTCTGGAGCGGGCTGCCGCGGACAGTTTCAAACCATTTTGTGATCCTGCTACTGTTTCTGTCCGCTTCCCGTACCACGCGCACGCGTTCTGCTATTTACAGTGTGCTTCCGGAACACAAAGCACGCAGCTGTGAAGCTAGTGTCGGAAGCCACCACGACCGGGACTCGAACCAGAGGGCCTCCGGCGAGGAGACGCTGTCGTGGGAGGCTGCCCAAGCCCCTGCGCCGTCAGGTCGCCCACCAATTCCTTCCTTGCAGAGCCAAGCTGTTTGTTCCCTCGCGTAGTGCGTCCATCGCAGCACTTCTCGTCCCGCGCGTGTGATGTGGGTTGCGTAACAGTAACATAGCGATATAGAAATGTGGGGAATGGACATCTGCTGAAGGTTTCTTGAGCCCCGGATTTCTTCCCACACTCCTACACCAGCATTACTTGACTAAAGAAAAAATGATAGCATCGAGCATTGTTGACCAAATTGACTACCAGTAATTTCAGCTCCAGTGTAATTAAACGTATTTTGAACGGAAAAATAAGCTAAAGGTTTGACATACCAGTTGTGCTGAAGAAATAACCACTCCCCACTCCTTTTGCATTCGGCGATCTGCGAGCGCTGGCAGCCGAGTGCGGCGATCGCCCTCCGCCCCGAGCCGTGGCCGGCGGCCGTGTGCTGGGCGTGGGCGGGGGGGCGGGGGGGCGATGTTTGGGCGCAGGCCGCCGTGGGCGTGGCCGGCAGGCGCTGACGGGGGCGGGAGCGCCGGGGCGGGAGCGCCGGGGCGGGGAGAGGCCAGGCCTTCAGTGCGTGAGGGAAACCCCGCTGGGAATCGAGCTTGCTGGAAAATGTGCGCTGTATATATGAGGGAATTATTAGAATAAGTGGCCTTCTGTTGCGTGAGAATCGCAGAAAATAGCTCCGTATTAATGATGACTTCGCGACGACTGCTAATGCTGCACTGGTTAGTATAGTCTGCTTCGAGAAAACCCTTCATAACTCTTCATTCCAAAAATTCAAATGCGCCAACAAACTGCACTGATCGATCGGGAGATCGTTTTCGGACTCGCTGCATCCTACTCCACATTTTACGCCCTTCTAATGAGATATTATTTAGGAATTTCTTCTCATACGGGCAATTGTAAAGATTCATGTTCCGTAGATCAGCAAATCCTGTCATTCCACTTAACCAATCTATCAAATGTAAAAAATGTACTAATATGACTGGTAATAATAATTTGTTAACACTCGCGTATTACCAAATATTGAAAGAACTAGAGAGCATGTAGCAAAACCTTGTTTTATTATTCATCAAGAGCTAATAGTATTTTAAAGCGGCTCCACACAATGCGGCATTCGGTAAATCCGGAGCAACCACTCGCCGAAATCCGAGTAGTGCGGACGGGCTGCTTGCGATTCGCTGAGCGCCGAACGTTCGGTATTCGCCCTACCCACCGCGTGTCGGTCTTCAGGGCACATCAAAGGGAGCGAACATTCGCCGAACACATCGGCTGTTCGGGATTGGAAGTTCGGGATCTGTAGTTCGGGAGCAGTAGCTCACTGCTCGGGGAATGCCGAATGTGTGGAGCCGCCTTTACATTTTATTCATTCTATACAGTTTAACATTTAAGTCCCATACTTCGTACTTCACACATTAGAATCATATTCAGTGTTTAATTTCACTATAAAGAAACTAGGGTATTCCAAGTCTTTCTCAGCAAAAAAAAAAGTTCTTTGCCTCTGCCTGTTGATAGCGCCAGAGTCGCTTCCACGAAGAGACCGTCCTACCTCGAAGTCCCCTCACCCTTTCTTGCGCTGGCCGAAGGGGCTCTTATCTGTTTTCAGAGAGTCGCCTTCCCGCAGCTCGCCCTCCGTTCGCACACGTCGTTAGCTCAGGGCGCAATTCCTGTGCTCTCTTACAGAACGTGCGTCGTTAAAGCTTCCATTCCGAGTTATGCAGCAATCGATAAAAGTGTTTAGTAACATGACTTCGGGCATACCAGTTAAAAAGTGTTCACAACCTGCTTCAGCGGAATTTCCTTCCACGCCACTGCTTGCAAGTCGTCCCTAGCGGAATGTAGTTGTTACGTATCAATGGATGTGGCATGCAGTGCATTGCGTGTGACACCGGTTGGTCACACTGTAAGTACTGTATACCTTTAAATTCGTGCTCCCGAAGATTTCTTTTCTTTGTAAGTTCTGTGCGTGCAAGGACTAATTCTGCAACAGAATCAATCAGTGTGTAATTGACTGAGATTGAACGTTGTAAAAAGTAGTTTCATTACTTTTGTGTCTGGGAATTAATATATTTTTGTTAAAATTAGGAGGACGACATATTGAACTCTTTAAGTAATTACATCTTTATCTCACAAATCTATATACATAAAGGAATTGTAAATGTTTCCACGTTTTGAGAGTTAATGTGAGTTTTGAGAATCACGTTCACAGAGTTAATGTGAACATTTCTTACGAGATGTTTTCACTGAATCTTAACTATATAAAATATTGGAAAACCCCACACACATGAAAGTAATGTTGATGTGTTTATCAGTGGCGGCTCTGGGATTAGGCATCAAGGAGGGCACACAGTTACAGGAGCAAATAAAGTTAGGCATTTGAAATATTGTTATATTTGGATTGTTTAAGTCACATAAGTAAAATTTACAATCGAATTTTCTCCCCAGAAGACAGGCTAAACACATGATCTATAATTAAATTGAGTCTTCTGTTTTTACATTCTGTAAATCTATTACTTTAAAATTAAATGAGTCTCGTAACAAAACTATAATGAAAATATACAAAGTCCATTCAATCTATCTTTCACGGTATTTCTTAAAAATGTCTATAATCTTTTCAAAGTGGAAAAAGCTCTCTCGGATTCTTTTATATAGCACATCCAGTTCAGATTTCAGTTTGCTACCTCACGAACGGAGAGAACTGTGAAACGCGATCAACCCTCTGTAGGGGGAATTTTTCTTGATATTGTTGGAACGTTTTACAATCAAAGAGAGAACACATGGATAAATTCCCCCTAAAATTAATATGGTCATTTATCCCTTTGAAATTTCCGTACAAAAGAACGATTACCACTTCTATCAGATTGTAAAATTTTTATATCAGGCCGAGGTGGTCCAATTCTCTTCATGCACAGCCTTGTATCATAACTACATTGACTGTTTTCAGGCATTTTACAGAATTGCAAACCATTCTCAATCTCAATGCACATTACGAACTGGACTCAAAGATCGGAACACAGCATTCACATAGTCTACGGATCGGAAAGATGATGCCGACCATGCCGATTGCACATTACTGCCTGCACTGAATGTTTGCGAAAAGGGAGATCAGTTAAACAGAATACCAGCAGATACCACTGGCCTAGACGTAAATCAAGCGAAAAGAATACTGTAAGTTTAAAAATTGATCAATAGATAGCGCCGGAAACGAGGTTGCTACCACCCCTGTCAGGCTGCTGGGCGGCGGCCGCCACAAGACGCCATTTGCCGATCCTACGTTGCCATTCGAGCACTCGTTGTGGGCCATTTTTATCAGTACGTTCCATACCAACACTGCGTTTAGGACACGGCGAGTGTCCGCAGCCAATGACAATCGTTCTGCGGAACAAGCGGGAGTTTGAAAGCTAAAGATGCGTTCGATTCGAAAACAACCCTACAGACCCACAGAGATTATTTTAGACAGCGCAAGAGAAGAAATACTGATCTCAGTAGGGGGGACAGTGTCCCTAGCGTCTCCCTGCCGCAGCCGCCACTGGTGTTTATACAATCATAGTAATCATCATAGATGAATTCTTGTAGCATATTTCAGTGTTCATAAACTGAACATAAGACACAATACCTGTTTTCCTGAGATACAACATTTTATTTTCTAAGATTTATCGTTTCTTTTTCATGTATATGTTCCTCTATATGAATAAACCAGTGGTTTGCAAACAGCGTTTTTCTTGTGACAACCAGCTTCTCCTCTTTATCCTTAAATATTAAGGTAGAAAGACATTAATTCTGAAATCTTTTCAATCCGTTGTTGTATGTGGAGGAGTTAAAATTGATTTTCTCTGTAAATTTTAAGAATAAAACTTTGTTTTTTGAATTAATTCTTTTAATTTATGTATTAGAGTAGGTTGGCCTCACTGAGAGGAGGCGCTCGGAGGTTCGTTTGTTTCGTGCTCGCTTTCCACGGCGCATCCCCGGGTTCGATTCCCGGTCGGGGCAAAATAATAACTGTGCGCTTTCCTTACAAATATCCCAGTATCTATTGCTATGTGAAGATGAGAAAGCCCACCCTAAGGTTATGAAGACCAGAATCCACGGAGAAAGGATGTCTTCGTGCCAACCACACGACCCCCTCGTCCCATGGCCGAGAGACTGGACCACCGCTGACCGGCGAAGACCCCTTAACATGTCAGGTCCCACTGAGAGGGGACTTTGAAGGCAAAGGGGATGAAGGCAATCCTCGTAGGTCAGGGAAAGCCTGATGTGAAACTCCCTGGTCTTCTAGGTTGGGGTTGAAGAATGGGCCTACTCCCCATTCTTCATCAAAAAATCAAACATTTTAAATATACGCTTAACGCGTCGGAATCAGAAACTTTAGGACGAAAAAGGCAACAAAAATTGCCTACGAATTTAGGATGCTGGATCGTGTAAGGGCTGAGAAATAAAGATCTTGAAGTAACAAATGAATTAAAATCGCACAAAACTGTGATAGCCGTGCTAACACAAACCACAAAAATGGAAATGGGATGTGGGAAGATTTTTTTTACATTTTTTCAAATGTGTCGAAACACATTGCCGATCAAAGGCTGGAGTCTCCGTTTCATTCATAAGAAACGGAAGAAACTTAATACAAGTTGGAATACCATAAATAAAAGTATAGGAACCTTTGATCTGGAAATGTCGCCACCTTATTAGTACAGAAAAAAGCCCATACTAAATTAAGTGAAGTAGTTTTAAATTTAGGTAATAGGAAGGAAGGAATTATATTATGTGGTTTTAATGCAAGTTCGTCAAAAAGTAATTGATAGTTGCAAAAAGTAGTGGTTCACTATGACGAAGACATGTAAATTGAAAATGGCAATCGCCTCATTGAGATATGTGAACAGTTGTCTCTAAAGATACTGATCGGTTTTTACCCCTACAAATATAAATGGACACAAAGAACTAAAGAGCCATAATCAGTTATTGAATACAGCTTCATTGGACAGAAATCCCATGCAAAATCATGGACGTCCGTTTAAAAAGGAGGGCTATTTGTGGGTTCAATCATTATCGGTTAAAAACAATAGTTTGGTCTAGGCCTAGAAAGAAAAAAGTACCAACTGTGGAAGGTGAATGTAAATAGAAAACAAAATTTGTAATAGGTTATAAACTTGATAGTTTTGACATTGAATTCAACTATCCCTTTACAAGTCGACATTGGCACAAAACAAGGAAAGTTGGAGAATCCACAGAAGACAATTTCCTTACGGAATCCTTGCACTAAGCCAGTATGAATTCATTGGGAAGAAAAAGAAACGTATAATTAGAATGACGGAATTGGTGAATTGGTGAAAGGAAAAAATCAATGATCTTCTAAAGGACAAGAAACCGGTGTACGAACAATGGCTGAATTATAAAGACCGTTCAGGTAGAAATAACTACAGAAAATACTGTAACATTGTTAAAAAAATAGCAAAATTAAAATATGCATTTCCTCAAACCAAATGCTCTGACATAGATCCATTAATTGGTAGTTCAAAATCAAGAGAAATTTGCAACACAATTAATGATTTTAGAAAAATATAATGTAGAGAAACTGACATATTCCCCGATATTTGGCGAGTAATCGAAAAAATACTTGGAAACTTATTTAATAGAAACAAGGATTGATTTTAATTGTATAGACTATTCCTTCAATTATGTAAATACTTCATGTGAAGATATGTGTGTATGAAATAAAAAAGAGCTAATGGCTACGGATAACAAAGCTGTCGCTCCTACAGGTGTTCCTGTCGAGTTGTTGAAACGCCACGGATGTTGTCTTCGATGTCGGAATTTTCGACAGAAATATTTAATAAGGAAAGAAGAAGTCGTACCGAAAGAATGTAAAAGGAATTACTTTATAACAAAGGAAACACATCAATTAGACCGCTGGTGAGGTAGATACGTTCTAATAATTAAATATGGTAAATTAAAGGTGTCTGATATCAAAAATATATTTTGCTAATGATAGTTTCGAACGCGTATCCTCAGTTCCGCGATCATCCTCAGTTCTGCAAAGATTCTGTTTGTTAACTCGAAAAGCCGAATGAAGTTCATTCAGAACTTGATGCTGCGAGGAAGACCATGCTGCAATCTTTAAAAGCAAGATTCAAAGATATAGAACTAAACAAAATATGTTCCATTGCTACATTGTTGGATGCTAGACTGAAAGGTCAAGTTTTCCGTAAGAGTGCTGCGTTAGGAACCGCCAGAAATAGATTATTGGATGTTGTAAGTCAGGAAGCAGATCCAGTGTCTTCAAAAGTTGAGGTAAGGGTTTCTGATTTCTAATTTTAATTTTAAACAATCAATTTTTTAAAATCACGATTTCGATTCTCCCATACTTCAATAGTTATAAAAATTAAAGTCACTTTATATAATTCCGAATAACTCATTTAAGTTTCTACTTTTAAAATTAAAGACAATTATATATGGTGCAAAATTTTAATTCCTTTAATTCATTCTATAGACATCCTCAACTACTGAACCCCAGAAAATGAATGGTATTTGGTCACTTTATAAAGACAGGAATATTCTGAAGAGAGACCACGAAACCCCAGCACAAGAGGATGAATGAATTGTGTATCTAAGGGAGGACTTGCTTCCTTCCAATGGAAATGTATTCTCTTACTGGGAAACAAAAGGACTCTCCCCAATTAAGGAAAAAGAGATGTTCGGTACCTGTGCAGTCCACCAGCTAGTCTTTTCGGGGAGATACTTCAGTACAGCTGGATTGCCAAAAAAGAAATTGAATGAACCCAGAAAGAGTTAAAATGTCAGTTTTCATTAATTAGAGTTTTTAAAAAAAATTATGTTCATCTCAATAGTTTTAAAATATTAAAATAGTAAATGCATGTATTTATGAAGAAAAAATATATCCCTTCAATTCTGATCGAACCAATTTTGTTGTGAAGTCTTTAAAGTAGTACGGTATCGAGTATCGAAGCTTTCAGACAGGTAACGGTGTCGAGTATCGAGTATCTACAAATTCACATATCGACCCATCACTAGAATTCAGGGAAGGAAATAATTATTTTTTTAATTTGCTGATCATGAGTTGTTCAACCAAAGATGTAAATGATGCTCCCTACTTGATGAGAAAAATTGATGAAAATGGGCATTGGAAATCAACATAGTAAAGACTCATTATTCGGTAGTTGGTGATGTAGGGATGATATAAGCCTAAAGTGATCTAAGACTACGAGTATAACGTATTTTAAGTATTTGGGAGTCATTTTCACTGAAGAGGGTACGATTCAAGCCGATATTTAATCAAAGCAGTTGAACAGAGTAAAATGGGTCCTTTTTACTTTTCCGTATACGTAGTATAAGGAAAGTTGTGTAATGGTGGAGAAAATCTATTTCGAGATTTCAACTGAAATAGACGTTCTCAGGTCCCAGGATACCGAAAAGGTGTTTTTTTTCTTCTTTCTTCAAAACGTCCATCCGTCTGGTGTCTGTGAACACTAGTAGCGCCTCAATCATACGTAGAATTTTTTCCAAATTGAAGAAACACCTGTCCATCTGGCTCGAGTCGAAACTTAGCGATTTTGAAAAACCTTCTTCAAAATTTGGGGGTACTTTACATCAAGCCCTCCGGGCATCTTCAAAATTTTCTCAAAAACGACTCCAAATTTTTTGCTTTACATTTTCGTAAGAATAGAATAACACACACATAAACGTGGCAAATATCCGATTTTCACGGTTAACTGTGAATTTTTGAAAATTTCAAAAGTATCAATTTTTTTATGTATTCCTACAACTACAAAATTAAAGATTGAGATTTTTTCTTCAAAAAAATTTGTTATAAATAGTGAGTTTTCATGAAGGTCATGTACATTTTTTGAAAATATTAGTAATTTTTGCGCAACATTTCGTGCAATATGTGCAATTTTAAAAAATTACGAAAAGAGGATTTCCTCAAAAACGGCTCCAAATTTTTCTTTAATCTTCAGGTAGGGATAGTGGTAAATGCACTCTATAAAATGACATAAACGCCATTTTGCTCTATTCTTTTGTTTATTCAAAAAATTACAATTTTTTTGATTTGTCTATCATGTTAATATTAATATTAGCGGCAATTTGTTCGCATTGTTGTATTTATACGTACAAGGGCTTTAAATAATGCCAAATTATCGTAAACTTTACCGTTGTCTGTGAAAACTAGCTCAAAATTTTGCATTTTCAGAAACGCTCAAACGCCATTTTCTCCAAAATTGCTCCAAATTGTTTCTTCAATTTTTTTGAACGGTTAGTTCTAATTGGACTCTTTAATATGACGTAAAGTTCATTTTGGTGTTTTCTTTTGTATTCTCAAAAAACACACAAAGGTAATTTCTTTGAAAGATCTCTCACGCCGTTAATATGCACATTTGCAGAAATTTGTAAACACAATCGTATTTATGAGTTGAGTCATTAAAGAAGTGCTTTAAATGACTTCTAATGAAGTTTGAAGAAAACTCAAAAATTCTCTGTGAAAAAAAGCTTCAAATTTCGAATTTACAGTAGCACTTAAGCGCCATTTTATCAACAATGGCTCCAAATTGTTCAAAGAAAATTGGCATTTAGGACGAGGCTTTAATATCCTTTAAATAATATTTCTGTTCTACTATTAGAAAACCGAAAAATTTAGAAAATGTCAAAAGAATGTACTTTGGGCGGCGATAGATGGTAGCTGGCAAGAATATGTGGCAAGTTCGTATAGCTTACTGTAATGGGACGGTCCCACACGTAAGGTGACGACAGGTATTTTATAAAATTATATTGTGTACAACACCGCTGAAAAAGACGTCAGGAAACGTGCTGTTTTCCTCTACCTGCGTGCGATTTCAGGACACCCGGGACTATGTGGAATCCAGCCCTTTTGTTTCGGCGCAACCCACGTCAGGCCACACTCGGTGACTCAGGAGAAAGTACGGACGCCGCCCCTTCCGAGCGACGCACCGCCGCCGAGCCCTTTTCTTGGACCTTGGATGACGTTCGGGGTTTCGCAGAATTTGGCAAGACGCGGGCGTCCGTCAATGACGCCACGATTGGGCGGAAGAAACCGCGTGACGTGCGCCCGCCAATCGCGGGAAATAAAGCGGAGTATGGTTACGAGATCCGCGGAGCCTACGAAGCGAACTAAAGACCCTAGCGTCTTCAGTCTCAATTCTGATCCTGCACATCAATTTTTTTCTGTTTTCTGCATTCAGATCCCGCTTAGGATTCCTCTCCAACTCACGGGGGGGCGCCAGCGGATGCGCTGTCCCTGCCCGAATGCCTTGCCTCATCGACACTTCTTACACCAACTCGTGAGCGCGACGATAAGCGCCCGACCGCGAGCCCAGAGTGACGATGCCGGGGCACGATTAACGCGACCGTGAATCGTGCCTGCAATGCCCGCACAAACGCAGTGGTGCCAGTCAACGCTGCCGCGCCGCATGGATAGCAGCCGGCCGACGACCCCCCGGAAGACGCCGCCTGCCGCCCCACCGCCGTGCTGGCGACAATGGGCGGAGGTGTGTCGCCAACTGCCGCTGACTGACCACTTCCTGACGCAGGAGCGCAAGGCGCTCCCGCCTGCCCAGTTATGACCGCCCGCTAGAGGACACTGCACGGCGGCCGAAGATGAACTCTGACCAGTACAGTCGTTTAAGATAACATGAGTTTTAAGATACGAGTATTTCGCAGGATTAATTTTGGCATGACGCTTCACCTCGATCACAAAAAAAAATTAAAATCATTTCAAGAAAAGTGAAACAATGCGTTTGAATGTTGCGGTAGCATTTGACTTAGCACTATCACACATGCCTCACTTTAGGGAGTCTACCGACGGCGCAGTCGGGGGAACGCTGAATCGGAGAAAAATCAAGTAATCAGATGAGTCGGGGTAACCACGAGGAGTAGTGGTTACATTACCGACACCAAGGGAAATAGAAAACTAATGCGGGAAAGTCTGTGTCATTCCGTAGCACCTCCAGTTTATTTTTGTGGTAATGTTTCTTCTTGAACATATATATTTATTTCTTTTGTAAATACAAAACAATTTATGGAGTGTTTATATCCTTCTGCAATGCGTATTTTTGCCTAGAAAGCATTTTTTTCGAACCTAGTTTTGAGTGCTTGACAACTACTAGATGACTTGACTTCTACTAGCGGAGAAAGAATTACAATACAGTGACATGATCAATACTGCAAATACAAATAGTAAATATAATGGATTTTTTGGCGCTTTCATTGCATATTAATACGTACTTTTCCCTTTAAAAAAGAAATTAAACATATCTCGAAAATTAAATACTTTTACTTTAAATAACACATTTAATTTCAATAATCATTGTAAAGAAAAGTCATAAGGCATAATAAAATCACTCGATAATAATGTGTCACCCGGTTTCCATGTCTATTTGCGAAAATACAAAAGAATGTTAGGGAAAGTAATAGTTAAAAAAATGTATACTCCATTGAAAATTAATGATTTGTGGTTGACCAGGATTTTTTGTCTCAATTCAATCAGACCCCAAATCGAAATCCATTTAAATGAATTGACCAGAAAATTAAGTTAATTATGCTACATGTTTCGATTTCTTTCAAATTCAAACTGCTTGTTGTTTATATTAGGCGAATGCTCATTGCAGACTGCGATGCGGTATATGTTGGGGAAACATCCTATAGCGCCAAGACTGTTAGGTTACAGAAAAGAACCATAATAACAATAACCAAATCCCACTCACGTAATTTTTATTAAGCCAAGAATCCTGCCATTGACTGCCCTTTAATTTACGAATCAGTGGTTTTATCGAAACTGACTTACTCGACAGTGGAACATATTTTCGGCAAATACGACGCCCGTTTAGATGGATCGGTCCACGACCTGACGGGGGATACAGAGAGGACCCATGTGTTTCTTTCTCCAACTTTCATCCTCTTACTTTTTATGTCACGCATTATTTATCGCCTCTTTTTATTTCCTCACTGGCCTTATCTGTAAGCTGAACGCCTACCTAAGTGTTTGCCGTGCATTGCGACCCATGACGAAAGAAATGAGTGATTTTAATAGCACTGTTGTCAAAATAATCATACCTACTCCACTTGCATGTATCTGAGAATGAGTACTCAAGGGGTCAATTATACAAATGGTTTAGGAAGGATAAATACGAGATACGAGAATATAAGAAGCTTTTTTTACCTGAATTTACCTGGGAGTTTAGCTGACTTTCAGAAGACATTACAGAACTACACGCACCCGAAAAGTGAGTTGAGACCTGACTCTCAGATAATTCAAGAACAAAAATCTTGATGAAAGTTGACCATTTTTCTATTTTACTTGTTATATTGACATTGAACATATCATCCTTCAAATGTTCATTTTTCCAAAAATATGACAGAACGCCAAAAAAAGGTACGCATTCTCACAAAAGATAGTTCTTAATTAAGTTTTTTCAAGTTGTTTTTTTACAATAACCAATACTTGTCGATTTTATGAGAGTATTCTTTGAATTATTTAACGTAATAAGAAAGCAAGTCAATAGAATTCTCTGAAGATTGTGTGGATTCATGAGTTCCAGAACTACAAAATGACGAAGCAAACGCAAAACACAGGACAGAAACCAAGAGAAGTTTTTGCACACGTCCCCACTCACACATCTTATCCGCGTGCCTTATGTGTGTCGTAATGAATGAGTGGCATTCTCTCTTTTAGCGTTGGAAGGGCCAGGGAAGAGACTGACGCTATTATGACCTCTCCGTTTCTGGGCTCACAGGAGGGTTTGCTTGTGACTTCTATTAGATGAAGGATAGTAGGGTGATTATGTGTGAATACTATCACAGTAGTGGTCCACACACAATGCCTCTCAACACACACGCTCAAGGTTTTCTAACAAGTAGCACTGACACTGCTCAAGAACGACTAATGCGACGCGCGATTGCAACAAGTTTTCCATTAAGTCCTTGTTAGTCGAGAACGGGGAGCAGCCCACTTACACGACGTAGCCTGTGGACAGACGCCATCTCTCATAAGGATCCAAGGTAGTGTGTTAAACGTTGATGTAACACACAACAGTATATTATAATAGGAACTTATTAAAGTGATTACGAAATAACTGTCAGACACACTAAGAATACGAAACGTAAAAAAATGAACATAACGACGTAGGCTCTACAATCCAAATATATTTACAAAATCCACAGCAGCAAGTAATTATGCTACAGCAGTACTTGGTCCGATTTATTTTGTCAAAGGACAGTAAAAACTGTACGTGACGCATGAGAGAGCGCACATTTTCTTGGGCTCTGGAATATCTTCCCAATTTTGTAACATAAATAGTTGAATGATAAATCAAACTACCGACAAAGGTTAGTAACATTTGAGAATCGACATTTTCGCTCCTGAGTTATAAAAAACTTATTTGCGGTAATCGGTCTACAGATTTCATTATTTCATTTGAATATTATTTCTACAAAATAGTAAACCTTACTCCCGGCTCTACTCCTACCACAACTACCAAAACACGAGTTCAACAAAACTGACATATTTATTTCCAGAAGAGAGAAAAGGGGAGCATCTCAGAATTCGCTCAATGGATCAGGAGAACTGGACGAAAACTTGATCGAGATAGTGGTTATTGAAGCTCAAGTACATGACTTGTTCAGGTATATTAAAAAAGTTTTAAACATTTTATAACACAAATATAAACTAGTGCATTACATATCATTGTTAAAATAAATATTATTTTCCTTTTTCTTATGAATATCTATATTATTATTCGTGAAAAACAGTTCCTTTTTTTAATTTACGACATTCAGTTCAGAGACTACAAAAGTATTAATTCTGAGGCTATGTTCGACGACAGTGCCAAAGCTCCTTGGAATGACGTTTATAATTAAACATCTCTTAATAGTAAAGTAGAAGTCTTGCACCATGGAAACCATAGAACATGCACCATGGAAAACGCGACGTGTGACACGTCCCGCGGCCCCGTGGCTTACAAGTACATTAAAACAATTCATGCAGGAACGCGACTCAGCTTACCTTCGCTTAAAGTGTAATAAAACCTCTGAAAATGAAAGAGAGTACAAAAAGTTACGAAATTCCGTAAAACAAAAGATTAGATATTATCATGATGTCTTTAAAGTAAATACAAACACAAAAGACGTTTGGAACAAACTGAGAGACCTCGGAATCACGAAAGCAACTTCTTCTGAAATTTCTGTCGATATGCTCTTGAATGATATTAATGACTACTTTGTAAATGTTTCAAAACCAATACCACCTTCTGTCAAGCGTAATACATTACAGAGACTTTCAAGCAATTCACCTGCTATCAGGGATGAATTTTATTTTCATAACGTTAATCATCAAGACGTTAGTAAAATTGTTATTTCACTAAAATCAAATGCAAATGGCTCCGATGGTAACACAGCCAAACAATTCAAATTTGTTTAACCATTTGCCCTTCCGGCGCTCAAGCATTTAATTAATTTCTCATTAACAACGGGAACCTTTCCTCAAGCGTGGAAGCTTGCACATGTTTGCCCCCTGCCAAAATCTGAACTCACCTCGGCGTCTTGCAATTATCGCTCAAATAGTATATTGCCGACAGTGTCTAAAGTTCTGGAAAAAATTGTTCGAAAACAGATTGTAAAACACGTATCTGACTCAAATCTGCTCGATAACTTTCAATTCGGCTTTAGAGGAGGTAGAAGCACACAAACAGCTTTATTGAAAGTAACTGAAGACATAAGAAAAGCACTAGATGATGGCCTCGTAACTGTATTAACTCTTTTAGATTTTAGTAAAGCATTCGACTCTGTAGATTACGACATCCTAATAGCGATGTGCAAAAATCTACGTTTTTCTGATTCCACCATCTCTTGGATTGCAAGCTATCTCTACAATAGGCAACAAATAGTAGTTGACGATCTGCACTCCAATCCAAAACCTCTCCACCAAGGAGTACCTCAGGGATCCATGTTAGGGCCACTGTTCTTCTTAATTTACATGAATGACCTATCAAGCGAACTTACAGAATGCATTTATCGTATGTACATGGACGACCTGTAAATTTATATCTCCGGAAAACCATCACAGGTAGAAATGCTAATAGATAAATTAAATAATGACCTCTCATCTGTAGTCAAATGGTCAATGCGAAACGGACTCAGTTTAAATCCTACAAAGACCCAAACCAAAATAATTGGCTCTTCTCATATGCATAAGAAACTTGAATGTTCATATGTTCCTGATGTGTTTGTAGACAATGCTGTAGTACGTCGTCATACACAAGTGAAAAACTTGGGCTTAATATTTGATGATCATCTAAGCTGGGAATATCAGATCCGAAATGTCTGTCGCAAAGTTTATGCCTCTTTGCAATCCCTTAGATATATCAATAAATGTCTCCCTACTAATACGAAAGAAATGTATGTAAAAACCCTGCTGTGTCCTCATTTCGACTACGGTGATATTGTGTATAACAATTTGAAAGATTCACTCGCTCAAACCTACAGAGGGCTCAAAATTCCTGTAGTCGTTTCATTTATAACATAAAAAATACGATCACATCTCCGGTGTTTATAAACAGCACAAAATATTAACACTAAAGAACACAGTTTGTATCACAGCCTTTGTCGTTTATTTAAGATGCTAAAAATGGGTTCCACGACATACTTAACAAATTATTTTGTGCATCTTAAATCCTCTAGATTTCAGAAATCCCAATTACACTGTACTCCAAAAAGCAAAACCAACTACTACAATAAATCGTTCGCAATTACTGTAGCCCGGGAATGGAATAAATTGCCTTTCAATATTAAAAAGTTCTACTCATTAACATCTATTAAGAAGCACCTGCATGATTTTCTTACAAAGTAGAATACGTCATTTTGCAATTTAAATCACGGTAGATTACGGGTCAAATAAAACTCTTCCTTAGGAGTGTTAAGACTTGATTAACATGTTTTAGAAGTAGCATTAATGTTTCTTTTGTAAAAAATGTTAATTTCTTGCGACCTATTTGATACTGCCGGAACTGTATTTTCATTCGTAGGTGCAGAGGCGGGTTTAAACAAAAAAACGACCCTTTGCAGCATGGTCCGCAGCTGAGGATACCATTCCAAAGACCTGTTACTTCATATTAGCTTAGTTTTCATTGTATTAGGACGCAGTCTGCCTGGTGGGTTTTCCCCGACTAGCGGGTTTTCCTCCAGGATCGAGCGACGGATGATGGCGTTTTTTCTGTATTACTAGATCACAATCCCTCGGGGTGAATACCAGGCTGCTGCAGCGCGCAGATATGTAAAGCATATAATATCTTATTTGCTTCAAATTGTTTGTTTGTATGTTTTCCAACGTATCACTCATTGGCGATTTTCTTGAACAGCTTTTTCCCATAAATTATAATAATTTTCACCTTCTTGATGCTGTTGTTGGATTTATCTATTTTGGTGTAAACTTGGTAAAACCTTCACTTTCTGCATTCCTCCCAAGAGCTGTAATTTTGGATAATGAACTTCCAGTTTTTAAGTAAACCACCACGGAATTTTTTAAGTGAACGATCTTGTTTTGAGTGAATCAGTGTCTATCAAAATTACTCCTTCAGAATCCTTAAGATCGGTTTCGAATGGTGGATTTTCCATATTTTTCTATATCTTACTGTCTGGGATGTTATTTTCTTTAGTTGTTAATGTATCATCATTTTTTGTATTTTTTTTAATTTCCGTTTTGTTTTTTGGTTGTTTTGTTGTTTTGTTTCTTCATTAATGTTCGTCCCACGAGTCGCTAGGGATTAAGTGTCAATCTATTCAGAGCCCCGCGTGAATAGATGAGACAATTTACTGTGGGAGATCGCTTGGTATCCCGCGTGCTCCGTTCGAGTCAGATACTCCCAGCGCCGTTTCTAGCCCACGGCACGGGTCGCTTCACACCTTGGCTAGGGCAATTTAATAATAATAGGAGGAAAAGATAAAGTGTCGGTGAGAGAAGAGTACATTGACAATGAAGATAAATGAATGTAAAAAAGCATAGAATAAAGAAGAGAAAGTGAAGTATTCCCTAGCCCTCGTATAGCATCAGGGACGAAAAACACATGGGTTTAAGAAAAACCTTATAGAAAGGTGGAATAAATGTAGCGCAAAGTGACTAGCACCATGCTACACACGAAAGGGAACCATCGAGACGAGCGGGTGGGGGAAAGGGAGGAATTTTGAAGGTGGGCTTCAATGCATTTGGAGGTTGGTTGAAGAAATAGGACAGACGGTCGTTGTTCGACTGCCCTTCGTCTGACTCCTCAACCGAGGCTTGTACAGCGTGACCCTACCTTCGCAGAACTGATCCATTCGCCAATTGACTAGCGAGACTCCCCCTGCAGTGCCCTCCGCCACACGGTCAGCGTTCCTTTCAGGCGGGCTCTCCCGGAGGAGGAGCTGGTAGAGAGCTAGAAGAGAAGAACAAACAAAATGTATATTTCAACTCTTTGTGCGGAAAAAGGAATTATTTCCCTTTCAAAATCACCGACTAAATTGGTGAAATGTCACGTCACTTCATTCTTGTGAATCGCCGCCTCTGGGACCTGCGGCGTAAAGCGAAAAAGGAAAAATCGACTCTCGTTAAACGCCTGTCCGTCTGTTCTAACGACCATTCAGATGCGACTATTCGGATTTTCATTGTATATCCAGTATATCCATCAAGATACTTTCATAGTATCTCAGATATTGATGTATAAGGGGTATGTAGAGGATACATAATGTTACGTAAAGTTACACTACGTGGTTATGTACTAATGAAAAATTTTACGAAACAAGGAAATGGGTAGGTGACGCAAGTTTATCTGGAATCCCCGAGTTGAATGTGGCATATTACGTGCATAATATACGCTATCGTCATCAAAAGCCTTGACGAAGGTCGCAGGATGTCCTGGTTGAGCTGTTATACGGCCATTGACAAACTACAGATTTGATCACCACTGCGAGGTACACCATGTACACAGACCAACCATTTGTCATCCCGTGCAGTACGGAAATGGTGTACGATACCAAACGTACTATGCATTAATTGTGTTATTCGTACAATTCGTTGAATGATTTGTCCAATGAGACTTAGTGGAAGTCATTGTAGACTGAGTGCTAACGTGACTGACTTGCTTGAATCGTTGTAATATCCAATTTTTTTAATCCTCAATTCCTAACAAGTCTCACGAAATATTCTATATAACCAATCTTTTATGTTTTCTCCTCACTCGAATCCTTCGAATGCCATGAATAAAAAATAACTTTTTATCATACATTTACTTAAATGATGTATGTTCTAACACATTTGTAGTGAAAGCTACCCTGGAATCTAAAGGGTCCTTCACAATGATTAGCCTCGTGAATTTCCTTCTGTCACATTTGAACATACCTGAGGAACTTACTGTATCTTAATACCGAAAGTCAAAGGTCCGAGTACTTTCGCTAGTTATAGGGAGTTTTCGCTGAAGGGAGAGATTTTATTAACATATTAGATAAACAATGTTGTTAGATTAAAAAACCTAACTCAATGTCTAGATCATATAGAGCTTTTCGTTACAAATACATTCGTTATAAGTAGATATCGGAATTTTAGACACAAAACGTGGTGACTTAGGCACCTAAAATAGGTTACAAACGTGTGAAATTAGGCAAGATTAGGCAAGAAAAGCGACGTTTAGGCACTTAAAATAGGTTTAAAAATGATTACATCAGGAACTTACTCACCCTCCCCCAACAAAACTTGTACCATACAACCCATCAGAGGCACGATTTCGGACCTTTTCTTGGGGAGGAAAAGGAGTCCCTCCGCATAAGGTGGCTACGCTTACGTAGATTACATGTAATGCTGGAAAATACATGATTTTTATCGCATCGCGGCCCACGAATGGGTGTTTCGATAGACGCACCTATTTCTCGGCAGTGGAAATATTAAAAACGCTAGGATACTTGTAATGGAAAGAATTTATTTAATCATAATATATGTATTTTCCCTGCACTTCCAAAGAATACGGTATATTAAAATAAAATATGCTTACAGACTATTACATTCAATTTATGGTACGGCAGGTATGGATGGTGCGATAGTTAGAATTTTGTGCCGCTCCCATTTTGTATGCTTTTTTGCTAATATACACCAAAATGAACATAACATATCATCCGTAAGCTGTTCTTCAGCGTTTTTCTCTAATAAGATCATTTTCAATTAGGTCCGATAATTATATTCAAAAATCTACTACTACATTTCGTTCTTCCCCGGATTTGCTCTCCACTTCCGTATTTTTGTCCCCTAATTTTTGAAAGGGTTAAAACTCCACAAACTCAGTCTAATTTGAATTAACTTTTACTTCTGCAAATTTCCCTATTAATCGTTTTGTAGGCCAAATATATAAACATTAAAAGACGACTTTTTTGTATGTTGATGTGAATAAGGTATTAAGTTTAATAAGAATAAGTTGTTAGTCACATTCATTTGAAAATTAGTATTTGAACTCGTGAGAATTCAACTGTGAGGAGTCCAACGTAAAAAGTTAAAGGTGCTTTCCTTTTTTAGCATTACGCACAGTGTGGTTTTCTCCGTATTCACGTGAAGTTCTTCAAATTTAATAAGTTTGCCACTAAGAATTTCATTGCAATCTTGTGGTCGGCTCCGCAAAGAAAGGATCAGCTCCCCGCCAGGGGCCCGAGACGCGCCGAATGGGTTGGTGGGAAGTGGCGGAGCCGTGAGGGACGGATCTGCATACACGCGCACTCGCACTCACTCCAGTACTATGTGGGGAGTAGTTGGATGCGGCGTCGCCGAGGCTGTATTGTCATCCACAGCCTTGTTCAAATTAATTCTTAGTCTCTAATTGCATTGGACGTACCATCAATCGTAGTAGCTAATAATGTTTTACTCCTGTTAAAAAATGTCCAACCTCAATGGCCTTGTATGGTACCTCCATAGGGGATATGAACTGGTAATATGGCAATTTTAAAATTAAAAACGTAAAAATACTTGCAGGTACGAATGATGCTGAATGCTTATAATTTAGCACACCCTCATTTTTTACGTTTTTTTTGTTAATATGTACAAAAACGCACATAAAAAGCATTTGCAAGCTGGTCTTCGGCGTTATTCTGAAATAAGGTCATTCTCAATTAGATCCGATAATTATGATGCAAATTGTTGTACAACTAGATTTTATTCTTCCCCGGATTTGCTTAACAGTTCCATATTTTTGTTCCCTGATTTTTGAAGAGATTTAAACTCCACAAAGTCAGTCTAATTGTGTTCACTTCTATTCTCTATTCCTATTCTATTGTTCTATTCTTCTGATATTACTCTACTTTTCGTTTTGTGGGCGAACATGCCTCTCTAAATGTTTATAGTTCGTTGCTATGCTACGCGTGTTCCTTGGATTTTAACATTCTAGATACATCCATTACGTCGTATCACCCCCGAGTGACATTCTGGTATGTCACAATATAACAATTGAAAGGTGACTGTTTTGTATGTTTATGTGAATAAGGTGTCAGTTACGTTTTATTAAGAATACGTTGTTACATTAAATAGAAAATCAGTATTTGCGCGCTTGAAAATGAAAATGTGAGAAGTTGAACGTAAAAACGTAAATGTGCTTCTGTAGCATTACTCATAGTTTGGTTTTCTCAGTATTTACCTGAAGTTTTCAAAGTTCATTAAGTTCCATGAGAATACTTTAATCCGATCCGTTAATACGGATGCAAATTAAATTAAATATACCGCGCGGCAATTTATTTATCACAAATTTTCAAAACTATGTGTAGTTATCGCGTAATTTCGGCTTGAAATCAAAGCAATTAAACTGTTTCCCAAAAACCGCTCCCAATATTTTCTTTAAAATTTCCCTATTGATAAAACAAGGGATACTTTAAAGAAAGTTGGATGCTTCATTTCCGTTGAACTCTCTGAATTTACGAAAATTACGAGTTAAAAATAAGGAGCGAAACAATTACATTTTTAAGCGTCGGTTGGTTGGTACGTCAGTAGACTATCTGGGGTAGCGGTATGGCGGAGTTAAATTTGTAGACCTCAGTGGGAATCTCCGTGTGGAGAAAATCTTGTTCTTGAAAACTTTCCCAGGTTCATTTCGTTACAATTCGTTACACACATTCGTTATAATAACGCGAGAAATTATTTGCTGTTGTAGCACACTAGTTTAATCTCATTATGGAGTGCCTGCTTCAGAAATTGGAAAACTAGTCAGGGTCCCCGCTGGAAAGGAAAGTGTCTGTGTTAGCACTTGCTGAGGCTCTGATGCTTGTGGGAAAATGTGCCCCAGGTGCAAGAACTGATTGATATTATAGTGGAATGTCTTGAGTCCCTTAGACGCCGTTGACGTCATCAGTCTTCATCATATCAAATTACATTTGAACGATCCTGTTTCACTGAGGACCCCTATCAAAAAATGTCTGCGGAAATAATTCCTTCTTCAGTTATGATCATACCTTAACCTACCTGAAAGTGAAGTACTCTATTTGGAACAGCTTCCCATCAGAAGCATCCATTGTGAATTTGATTGAAGCAGTGACGAGGCTTCAGAAAGCGCATTTGAATCCTACTCAGAAGTCGGCATTACTTCATAATTACATTACGCCACATTACCACCACCATGTGCTTTGGCGATCCCATCAATATTGAATCTGAGAGAAGCGGATGTGAAATATCAAATGAGAGTGGGAGTCAAACACCCCGATATCTGCATATTCTATGTGGTAGTACTCGTAAGTACTGCAGATTGCATATTCCATGTGGCCAAGAGTTAAGAAAAAGGGATTCCTTCATAACAAACTTTCTAAACCTTGGATAAGGTGACACCAAGGGGTATGCATATCGATTTCAGCAAGAAAAAGCAGGGCATTTATTTTACAGAGAAAAAATTGCAAAAGCAAGGCGACAAACGGAATTGTAATTTTACGTGCTACTTTACACATCACTGTATTTGACGTACGCTATGTGACCAAAAGTATCCGGACACGTGGCTGAAAATGACTTACCAGGTCGTGGCGCGCTCCATCGGTAATGCTGGAATTTAATAGGAAGTTAGCCCACCTTTAGCCTTGATAACAGCCTCCACTCTCGCAGGCATACTTTCAATCAGGTGCTGGAAGGTTTCTTGGGGAATGGCAGCCCATTCTTCACGGAGAAGGATGGAGAACTGTCGATGACCACAGGAGACTTGTCGATGTAGGTGGTCGAGGTCTGGCACGAGTCGGCGTTCCAAAACATCCCAAAGGTGTTCGATAGGATTCAGGTCAGGATTCTGTGCAGGCCAGTCCATTAGAGGGATGTTATTGTCGTGTAACCCATCCTCCACAGGCCGTGCAGTAAGAACAGGTGCTCGATCGTGTTGAAAGATGCAATCGCCATCCCCGAATTGCTCTTTAACAGTGGGAACAAAGAAGGTGTTTGAAAAATCAACGTAGGCCTGTGCCAAACCCCCTCCATGAAAAATACGACTTCGCCATAACACATTTTGGTCGTGTCCGGATACTTTTGATCATATAATGTATATTTACTGCACTGTCTTCTACCTAATCATTACCATAGAATAATAACATTAACCTCGTGATATTTGAGGTATCACATTGAAAATCAACAAGGTACTTGCTAGTGATCAAAAGCGGTTCCAGCCTAATAGCATTTGACACGGGATATTCAAGCCTCACTTCAAACATTTCCTGTAAGACACACCAAGAACTCGTTTAACGTGAACTACATACCACTATCACACTTGGAACTGAAGGCGTAGGCTCATTGCTGATAGCGGCAAACGAAAAGTACAAAGCTGTGAGCCCCCACTTCGCAGCATTCGCACCCGACGTCGGGGACTCGCACCCCGGCCTTCCGACCTCGCGGCGCCGGCCAGCCCCCTTGCCAGCGTCCCCACGCAGCACGCAGCTCCCGACGACAGCGGTCGCTGCGCCCCGAGACACGCAGCGGCTCAACAATACTGCACTTCACTGCTAACCACATGGAGCGCCCAACTAGGTGGGCAGTTAATTGAGTTCTGTAGCCGGCGTCGGAAAAAAATGCGTTAACACCAAGAGAGATGAAGGTTCGAGCTCGCGGTTCGCCTAATACATTCCTATGGTAGGTGTGGTGCATCAATTGTTATTGTCAAATTAGCGTGATATTCAGCCGGTCCTATCATTACACTCACTGGTGGGATTGCTGCGAATTAAGATCTCCACATCCTCCACAATGAAGTGCTTACAATGACTAGCTCATTGTTGCCATATTCTAAGATGGTAATATACCCATACAAGAAGACGAAAAGGTTCAGGTGGTTTGAGGAGCAACACAATATCATCAAATATCTTCTCTGGCCAGCACAATTGCCAGACCTCAACATAATCGAACAGTAACGGGGCGTTATACAGCAGAGAATGAGGAGTACATTTTCAGCTTCAAAATCATTTAAAAAATTGGCGGACGTTTTGGTACAAGAATGGAAGAACATTCTGTTGGAAATTATTCAGTCACTCTACAAATCTATTACGTGACGAATTTCAGATGTTCTATAAGCAAATGTTGGCCCAATATCTTGTAAATAAATAAATAAATATTTTGTACACATCAGAAGTTCATATTATTGTATCCATCCTTGTGGTTTTATGAATAGAGCAATCAGTAGATCCTGTTCCCAAATGGCTGAGCTCGTGTCCGGGTTTCCACCAACGAACCGTCAAAGCTCACAGGTTCAGTTGGCCCTATACTGAACAGGATGTAAGGACTTATAAGAAGAAATGTGCCGATGACCGCCGATGTAGCCGCCTGAGAGAAGCTGGGATCTCAAGGGAGAACGGTTAAGGCGCTTATAAACGACGTGATTGGGAATGCCTTTTTGAAAGACTAACGTTTTCCGAAACCCAGTAATTTTTATCACGGTTCTTCAATTGAGATCGAATACCGTTGCCAATAAATGTACCCTAAGTAGGGGGATGACCAGAGAGGATGTATCTTGCAGGAAGTGCAATGCAGCGGTAGAAACCTAGAACCACATCCTGGGTCAATGCACTTTTACTAAACCATCAAATGAAGCGTCATGCCGAGATTCACAACTTCGTAGAGTAAAACTGCGCCGCACGTTGGAGACCGCAGTGGCCGCGGAAGCGACGTTCTCCGCTGGCGGTGGGCGACACTCAAAGCTGACCTGCTAATCAAAAGGCGGGGAAGGCGTCCTGGTGGTCGACGCGACTGTCCCCCACGGGATGGGTGAAACCTTCTGAAAGAAAGTAAAAAAGGTGGTAAAATACTAACTAGTCGGCCATCGGCCCCTGGCAGCCCAACTACTTGGAGTGTCCAATGCCAGAATCCTGCCAGTGGGGTTGACACTTCTGGGGCTATGCCAAGGTCAGTGCCCTCAAGATGTTGGGGATCACGGATCGAGGCAACAGGAAGAGCGCGGCCACAGCCCCACGACCTGTCGACACCCCCCAGGGGTACGTTATTAGGCAAGTAAAAATTATGAAACTGCACCTGTGTTCCAACAGCGCGTGAGGTGTTGTAGGGTGTCAAGACTACATTACGATACTTAGACAGTGAACAACGCAGAATCAAGTACGGAGACACTACGATCTCTAGAGAAGGATCCAGAGAAATTACGAATGAAAAATGTATGAAGCAAAACATTGAAAATAATTGATTTTTTAAGGTCAAAGATATTGAAATTTTCAGTTCATGCTGTTAATGAATTTTGCTGCATCTCTTTAATAATAAAGTCAATCATTGTGGAGAAACACTATTTAATTTTTACGTCATCGAATATAGTACATCTGATATAGTGAACCAATAATGTTCGTCCCCAGACGTTCACTATAACTGGAGTCGACTGTATTTAATTTACCGGAATATTATAATACAAGAGCATTTTCTGTCTTACACTTGGCGAGTACGCATGTTAATTTTTGAACATGAATATGTGGGCTTTACTTCAGAAGCATTTTTATTCTGCAGACCTCTAGTTGTAATTTGGGTTGGGCGCTGTTTTGGGGTGTAGTAATCATAGTAGGCAATTAAAAAGAAATGATTGCAGTTCTTTAATTTTTTCTCTGATTCAATTCTTCGAAGAAAATGGCTACATTTGTGTCGAAGAGCCGACAAACTAAAAACAGGTATATAATCCGAACTCTTTCTCATGTCCGTTAATTCTGTTAATGTATATAAACAATCGTGGTGTAATTATTGTAACGATTGAAGAAAATATTGCATATTTTCCATGTTTATTGTTCTATTATAAGCAGTGTGTTTCGTTTTTAGCACGTATGTTTTCAAATCATTTCAACAATCAAGACTACAAAAAATGTTTAGAACATCAAATGATGGAAACAAAACTATATTTAAGGAAGGATACAATACCTTCCAAAGATCACCCTCAAACTCATTCTTTGAGAATTCACAATTTAGATAATATGAGAGCTATTTTGAAGCATTGCATACAAATAGTACATTAAATGGAGTTGTTTTATATTTTTAGTATTGAAAACTCACATAACGTAGCATCATCTGGAGAGCAGAGACCAATTCAAAAAATGAATATTTTAATTCCCAAAATGAAGATCTTCACAAAAATAATATATTAAGGCAATTAAAAGACATTTTGAAAAAATAAAATAAAGAATTTAAGGAAGTAATTAAAAATTTGGAAGAGAAACTTGTACAACCATGAAGCGGTTTTAAATTGGTCCTGGTCAAATTTTACGTTTAAATAATCCTGGCAAAATCTGTCTTTGGTCATCAGAAAATATTGCTTCTGCAGTAACATTTCATAGCATCAGTCCCAAATACTATAGTAATTTAAGAAATACAAAAGGCTTTCCATTACCTGGAAAAACAACTCTGCGAGAATGGGTTCGACATTTTGACTTTGAACCAGGAATTTTAGAAAATGTGTTGTAGTTGATGGCAAAGAAGCAAGATGAATATACTTCTGCTGATAAATTGGTTGTTTTATGATTTTATGAAATGTATATTTCAAATAAAATAGATATGGATGTTTCTAAAGAAAATGTTTGGGGCCCACCCAGAGCTTGCGTGACCACCACGGGCCGTGGATTATTAGGAATAAGGAAACAATCAATTTTTTATGGTTTTGATATTCGTTTAACTAAACATTTGTTGTTTCAAGTGATTCACAAATTATATGATGTTTGGGTATGGAGATGTCTCTGTACGTAGGACCAACCAACTTGCAATTGTGAAATAGCCTCAACATTGGTATTGACAAAAACCACACACATTTCATTCAGCATCCCTGTAATTCTGAGAAAAAGATTTTTATTTTTGCAGATGTTCCTCATTTATTAAAACTTGTCAGAAACCACTTGTTAGATCATGGGTTTCGTATTGATGGAACAATTGTAAATAAAACTGTTTTAGAAAATGCCAAGAGACATAGAAAGGACGAAATTGATCCAATATACCTATATGACAAAAATATTTGTGAAACGAGAAGGCAGAATGATGCTGTTAGATGACATTTGGCTTATACTTCTTCTAAATTAATGCAATAGATTATTATTATTATTATTATTATTATTATTATTATTATTATTATTATTATTATTATTATTATTATTATTTTAGAGACTTCATGATAAAACACTGCAAAACGAAACACAGATTTTCCAAAAAGTGTGCAAATTAGCACAAACTGATTTGAACCAAAAACGATTTACCACCAGAACTAATTGCAAAATTTGTTAAAACTAGAATGTTCATAAGGCTACGAGAGCAAAATAAGAGTATAGAAAGTAAATAAGAAAATATCAAAATATACAAATAAATAAAGAATAGTAATAATAGTAAACTTCACTGTGACTAATATTAACGAGATTTACCTAACTGAAACAATTAAATTTGAATATATGGCTCATATTTAATTAGTTTGTAGGTATATATTGTGTTGTAAATCTTCATTTAAGTAATTCATTTAATCATTGTTGTAAGTCATTTATTTGTATTTTAATATTGTGTATTACACTGCTTGTGTATAATAATTTTTGTCTGTATGTTTTTGTTTAGTTTTGTCACTTCTATCGCTTATTAAATTTAATAATGTATTACAATTTAATATAATAAAATTAATGTTATACAGTTAATATAATACAATATCTATAATAGTCGCTAGTAAAAAAGTTGTTGATGCGGCTTTAAACACATTTAATTAAAAAATATATTTAAGAATACTGCATTTAGCTGTTTTATTCGTTCTTTCCATTTTTAATTTTTTTACTTCATATTGTACCAAAAATATATTTTTGAAAGCTTTGCTGTTTTCAATCAATAAATAAAAAATTACAGTAATTCTCATATAACTTCTTAGAAACCTATAAAGAAAAGAAACTAGCTGTTGGATAAGAATGTTATTATTATATTCATATTTTGTGAATGTAAATCTTTTAAGTTATGAGGAGAACTGAAATATACATGGAGAAATTATAAATTCATACTCGTAATATTAGTTACTACATGTTTTTTTCTTTGATAATTTGTTTGTGGCTTTCTACTGGTCATAGAGAAAATCAGTTATGTGGCAAAAAAGGCCTACCTCGCTAGTGTGCGTTTACACATACCACGAGTTTTGAATGGGAGAATAGGTCACTTGTGACGTAACGGTATTTGAAACCTAAAGTTTCCAGCGTGGCCGGCGCGCGCCCTAGTGCATATGGATCTTGGTCGAACTACGAGCGGTGCCCGAGGCCCAAGGCATCGAACCCACGCCCATTACTCCCCAGGCCCAGGATCCCCCGGCCCAAGCCCAGGCCCAAGCCCAGGCCCACGCCCAAGCCCAGGCACAAGCCCAAGCCCAGGCACAAGTCCAGGCCCAGGTCCAAGCCCAGGCCCAAGCCCAGGCCCAAGCCCAGGCCCAAGCACAAGCCCAGGCCCAAGCCCAGGCCCAAGCCCAAGCCCAAGCCCAGGCCCAGGCCCAAGCCCAGGCCCAGGCCCAAGCCCAAGCCCAGGCCCAGGCCCAGGCCCAGGCCCAAGCCCAAGCCCAGGCCCAAGCCTCGGCCCAAGCCCAGGCCCAAGCCCAGGCCCAAGCCCAGGCCCAAGCCCAGGCCCAGGCCCAAGCCCAGGCCCAAGCCCAGGCCCAAGCCCAGGCCCAAGCCCAGGCCCACGCCCAGGCCCAAGCCCAGGCCCAAGCCAGGGCACATGTCGGGCTCCAACGCCAGCCGCTGAGGCTTCGGAGCTTCGCCTCCTCCGCGCCCTCCTGCGCCCGGGAGCGCCACCGCACGCAGTTCGCAGAAGCGGCCGCCCGCGCCTGTCACCCGCGCAGGCCATGAGCGCCGCATCAATCCCCATTAAGAGAGCCGACGACTCCCACGGCCACAAGCGTGCGTCACCTCCGCCCCGCCCCCGCCCCCGCCCCGCCCCGCCCCGCCCCCGCCCGCACACGACGGCGCGCGTTTCTGACTCAGCGACCGCCGCACGCGAATCGATCGACGGCGCAGCAGGAGGCAGCCGCTCCAGATACAGCCAAGACGCGGGGGCGGCGCGGGGCGGCGCGGGGCGGCTAGGCGGGGGCCGAGCGATTCTCCGAAGAGCGGTGGCGCTGCGCGGAAGCGGCGGGGGGGGGGCAGGCCTCCGCGGAATCTGCAAGATTCAGCAGGGCCTCTTCCGGGGAGCAGAACGCCCCCATGCCCCTTTTTTCGCCTGTCCGGTTATGCAAAATTTAACCACGAGGTTTGTGAAGCGATCAAATTTTAATAAGACGGCAATTCTTGTTATTGTCCATGCGACGTGCAGGCGCGAAGACCCACATCGTAGCAGCAGGGCTCTACCCCTGGGTCCCGATCTATTCGAGGCGAATCTCTGGCGACCAATGCGGCTGCGATACGGTTCCTTCGCGTTCTCCCAATTGCCCAAGCCATTCCTCCCCATCCAAAGGGGCTCCACCAAGCAATGTTAAGGAGCACATGCTCAGCAATAATGACACTACCCCTACCACCACCACCTACTGCTACTGCCACTACTAATACTACTCTCACTGCTACTACAAATACAACTACCAGGACTACTACCGCTACTATTGCTACTACGGATAATTATACTGCTACTGTTACTCCTACTACCACTGCTACCACTACATGTCACTACTACTAGCGACACAACTACCACCACTACTACTAGGTTTACCACTAGAACCGCTACTGCATCTGCTCCTGCTACGACCACTCGTACCAATTATAACTACTACCATTGCCACCACAAGTACTACTACTACTACCACCACCAGGACTACTATTACCACCACTACCACAACCACCACTACCCCTACCACTACCACCCCTACCACTACCCCTGCCACAGCCACTGCCACCGCCACCGCCACTACTACCACCACCACCACCCCTACCACTATCACTACCGCTACCACTACCCCTACCACTACCACTGACACTGACATTACCACTATTACCACCACCACTACCACCACCACTACCACTACCACTACTACTTTTACTTCCACTGCTACTGCTACTGCTACTGCCACCCCCGTCGCCCTTTAGGTGGCTCGGGGGATCAATTGATGTCATTGCAGTTACCGGGAGGTTCTAGGGTTCGAGTCCCGTAGATGGATTTTCGGCTACATGGCCTGGCCCAGTTTAGCCGTTGACTGCGGGAAAATTCTAGCGACCAACTTTTCTGATGGCGGTTTCTCCGATGAACACCAGGCGAATGCCGGAACACTACCCACGTTCTATCCGCGCCCCTTACTTGCACACACATACACTTCCATGCATTACAACCACCACACATGTCGGGGTCATAGAGCCTGCATCGGTTGGGGCGGTGCCCCATTTTTCGGGGGATATCCCGCAAACCGACGTGTAGGTCGGCGCCGGATCTCGCCATCCAACGGGAGAAGTTAACCGCCGTTTCAGGTCAGGTAGAAGTTAGCTACAACGCTTCTAACGCTATTGGATTGTAGTAAAGTCTTCGTTTCTGCGGGCCATGCCCTACTACTCACTAAATGCATAAACTTAAACTTCGTCGTCGCAGTGGGTAGAAGATTATTTTAGGAACCGTCAACAATTTGTGTGGGGGAGGTACACTCATTGACAGAAACAATGGCAAAGGGTCTCCCAGAGATCCATCCCTTTCTTATTATATTAATAACTTGTAGTTCCATCTGTTTCTATGAAATCTTATGCATACTGAAGAGTTACACATTTATATTCGCGGGAGCCCCTCTGCATTGAAACAATTAGTAGATAGTATCAATAAGGACTGTTGAAGTGGACAGAATTAATCGGCGTTGCCTTGAATCCTTCTACATCACAAACCTTGATGTAGTAAGATGTTGTTTAAGAAACTTTCAATTACGAGCTGATAAAAATGATACAGAAAATGTAATTCTATATTAAAATATATCCTACTGTTCCGAAATTTAAAAAAAAAATAGAAATATTTTTTTACGCTAATATCTAGCGGTATTCCCATGTAAATAAAGTTTATTCACGAATTAATTCTCTTAGAATTGTTGGCAAATTTTTACAAATCAATAAAAAACAATACAATCCATTGTCTTTCGGCACTTCGACTATTGCGTCTCAAGTTTGTTAAATAAGCTCAACCCATGCCACAGGATTACAAAGGGTTCAAAACGTGTGTATTCGATATCTTTACACCCTAAACAAATATTGTATTTTGTTTGTAAAGAACTATTTTGAATTTAAACCAATCGTTTGGGTAAGCGACATGCGGATGTTGCATAGCTTCACTCTTCTATTCAAATGACTGAAACCAAAATATCTCCCATGTACAACGTCGGTTGCAGGGTCCGTGTAGTATACGCAAGACCCTCCAAATCATTATTATTACAAAAAAACAAAACATTGTTCTAATTACCACAAGTCATATACTGTAGTTCTAAGAGCACGTGGAACAACCCCCAAAAAATGATTCTCAATCGTAATTTTCGTCTTTTTGTCAATCGTTATAAGAAGGTAGAGAGCTATTACTTTTTAACGCGTATATGTCTCATTGCTAATACTTTTGCCTCAATCTTTCCTAAGTCAAAATTTCTCTGAGCTGATTGTAATATTATATTATTTCGTATAATTGTTGAAAGTTTTTCATCTAAAGGTATAAGTAGGTAATATTGCATTTTTACTTCTACTTTTTGGTTTCGTAGGTTTCTACCTAAAAGATAAAGTCCAAGGGTGTTTTTTAAACACTAATTTTTCCATTTAATTCCTACTTAATATATTTTTAGCTTGGTCAGATGGAATACACTATATTGATATTTATATTTTACTTTTTATATATTAAACTTTATATTTTAAACTAGTGGTGCTACCAAAGCATACTTTCTCGCAATTTTTCTAAACGCTCCGCAATATTATATTGATTTGAATATTATATTGAACAATTGATTTGATGTGACATACGTTTTACAAGTAGGACAAGAGAGTTGTTAACTTGTTTAAAATTTCTAAATACGAAAATGACCTTCGAGAGACATTTCCATTTTATTTATAAGCTTAATAGAATGTATATGTGAGTAGAATTGCTTCAAATGATTTTCAATAAGGTTTTTGAAATTCTCTATAGTATTCTGCGGCAAAAGAGAGTTGTGACAAGCAACTACCCCAGAATCAGTAGCCGTTCCTTCCGAATCGCTGAGTCCGAACCCGACATTCAACCACTTCAGCCCCTCGGATTACACAGAATCGGCACTTCTATAATACGTAGTCATAAGCGCCGAAAGACAGCAATTGATTTGACGGCTCATACATTTTACAAATCCAATAACATGTAAAAAATTGTTTAAAAGTTCAAAATTCGAAAATCACGCACAGACACTTCTGGTTTATTTATCTTCATTAATAGTATTTGCGATTAGAATTGCTTCAAATAGTTTTCAATATTTCATCTGTAATTATCAAATATTACCTGCGGCAACACAGAATTGTCACAAATAATTGTCCCCGGCTAAGACTCGAACCAGCCAACCTGCCGTCCGAAGAGCTCTGGCCTATTTGTACTTTTGAAATGTTTTTGTAATTTAAAAAAAAAAAAACAGTAATACCCGAAAATGAAAATATCACCATATTTCTAATCGTCCCTTATTACATATGAGGAGAAAGTTTAAAGAAAAACGGTTTCCCCTATCAAGGCCTGGTATACGCCGGAGCAGTACACTTAAAAAACAGACCGCGCGCGATCTTTCCGTCCTCTTCCTTGTCCTATCCTCACCCTTACTTACACTTACATGCACTACACAATCACACATGCCGGGAGATCAGTCGGTAGCTTAGAGCTTGACTCGGTTGGGGCGGGTCCACCCTGGCGGAGACACCTGGAGAGGGAAACTCCCGCAATCCGACCAGTTCGGCGCCTGATGCTTCACGTCCCAGCGAAGAGGAACTCCACCCCCACCTCCTCCCCCTTACACTTACACGCACTACACTTTCGGAAATAATGACCTTGGAACTTGACGACCAGGAAACAGTCAATCGAATCGAATATTCCCTTCAGAACATACGCATGGTTCAGTTTCTGTAGAAAGTCAGGAGTCTTTTTATCTGTAGGTTGACAAAGTATAAATGCTTAAATTAAGATGTACAATATTACATAAGTTAGAAAATAAAAATATTGAAATAATTTAATATTTGATAAGTATTTAAATTAAATTTATTACCGAAAGCAATTATTATAAATAAGTAACCAGAAGTTATAATATAATCCAAAACCATTTGACGGTTTGTTTAATTTTCATTTCTTTCCCTGAAATCCGTTAGTGCTTCTTTACTAAATACACTTTGACAATGGAGATAGTGCTAATTAACTTCTAAATATTAAAAAATATAAAAATATTAAAAAATAAAAAATATTAAAATATTTTTTTTATATTTTTGCATTAATATATTTTCTGCATTTAAAAATTACAAAAAATTGCTGCTTGTTCCCTTTACGATTCCAAACAATAAAAGGGGCTCCCACGGCAGATGTTCAGTCACGGGGACTCATCGCCCATCTCAGACTGACCGAACGAACTATGGCGTTGTAATGCAGTCACGAAGTTCCATGCTCAAGCAGACTCACTGGCAGAACCCAAATGATTAGAGGAACAAGCGAACTCTAGTTCGTCCACCTGCCACGCGCCAGGTCAGCAACCTATGATTCATAGGTTTTCACAATCCCCAAATCAGGCGCAGAAACTTCTGGAGATCAATACCTCAAGGCAAAGAGCAGCGAGCTCCATCGCCGATCAATGCAGATTTTCGGACGAAGATTCGGTCGCTATCTAGGAAGTTGTTACGTTATAGCAATAAAACACTAAATCTGCTCGTTCAAGACGCCTTGCCTTTTGTAGTAGTTTATATGAATGGATGAAAACCAAAACGGTGTAAGTGACATTTTATACAAATTTCTCAGAAAAACGTGATTTTTTAGGCTATATTTCAGGAGCAATGCATTTTTGTGTTTTTAATGAACAATTGAAATGCCGTAATTACAGATCCAACAAAGCACCACGACTTAACAGTAATATTTTCTTAAAGCGACAGACTTCTCTGAATTTATAAAATGTTGCTTATACCGTTCTGGTTTTCACCCATTCGTATTATCTTCAAATTTGTACAGTGTCATCACTGTTTTACATTCTGAAAAATCAGTGTAAAATATGTTGGCATTTAATGACGCTTTTATGGTAATTATAATTTTCATAAATATTTTCTTTTCAACTTTATCGGCAAAGATGGTTCAGCGACAAAATACCATTGCCACTGCTACATCTCTGACGGAATTTGGTGAATTTTCAACACTACCCATATATCTAGGCCGAAATCAACCGATGTCTGATCAATTCTAGCGGCAGGTTGCTCTGATCGGCTGTTTTGTGAGGTTTCTACAGTTAATACCAGGTGTATGTTAGAGGATTACCCAACAAATGGGCCTCGGATCGCGTGTAATACTCCCTAATAATTAAATAAATAAATAAATAAATAAATAAATAAATAAATAAATAAATAAATAAATAAATAAATAAATAAATAAATAAATAAATAAATAAATAAATAAATAAATAAATAAATAAATAAATAAATAAATAAATAAATAAATAAATAAATAAATAAATAAATAAATAAATAAATAAATAAATAAATAAATAAATAAATAAATAAATAAATAAATAAATAAATAAATAAATAAATAAATAAATAAATAAATAAATAAATAAATAAATAAATAAATAAATAAATAAATAAATAAATAAATAAATAAATAAATAAATAAATAAATAAATAAATAAATAATAAATGAAGATATCGGGATATCGAATCTAGGGGGAGAGGGGAAGGTGTGACTGCAGCAACTGATGTAGCAGCAGTGCCTGTGACTGGGACGTCCAAGGTTCGAGTCCTGACAGCGGAGGGTTTTCATCACTAGCTTGGTCGAATTCGTTCGCTGTCTGAAGAAAACTTCAAGCGCCCGGCTGCTCTGGTGGTAGTTTTTCGTGTTTTGCAATCATTGCCATCTTTCCTTCCCCTTCCTTGCCTTACCACACCTTACACACCCTTTCATGCACTACCCTACTGCACAATCCGGGAGACCGGTCGGGAGGCTAGAGCTTGACCGGGTCGGGGCGGTGCCCCGCTGGTGGAAGATACCTTGTTGAGGGAAACCCTACTAGTCGACAGTGACGGACCTCACCAAGCCAGCGGGAGATCACCTTCACCTCCCGAGCGAAAAAGGCAAAAAGGCGTGCAGGGACTAATGACTTGGCACTAATGACTTGAGCTGACGCGACCGGAATCACTAATTACTACATCAATTGAATGTAGGGCAATTGCATGAATACTCTAGGAAGGCAATTTTGAGAGAAAAATAAATATGATCAATGATGTCTAAGAAATCAATCATGTCAAAGGTTGCGAGTTATCTAAAAACATTCCAATAAGCGCTTTATTTTGATTCAATCTTAAAGGATAACTTGAAAGAAAAAATTGCAGTTTCCGTAGATTATATTTTTTATATCCCTGCTAAGAGTCTGAAAACGTTCGTTGTTCCTGAGAAGAGTGATTATTGCAGCAAGAAATGCCGCTCTAGTATTTTTAAAATCTAGAATATTGAAATTGGATGATCATTTTGTATTTCATTTTTGTAGTCTTTTTTAAAATTGACTTCATATTTGGTTTTGAAAATATTTTTAAACACTCCTGTGCATAACGGGAAATTCATTTAAGCCAAAAAATATTTAACTTTGAGTTCAACGACTATTCTGAGGACTTCACTGGAAAAGGTTTCGGAAATCAACATTGTGTTGAATTTTTTTTTTTTTTTGAGAAATGTATAATACTGTGTTATTAGTCCCTTAGTGAGATCAATTCAACAAAAATGTTTTAAGAGGCTTGCAACTTTCACCTTTTTTATATCTGTTATTATCCATTAACACAACATTCTCTATAGAGTATTGATATGATGTGATCGTGATTTACGATATACCACATAGCTTTAGTTTTGTTACTAGTATTTAAAATAACTTGATTATTCTCATCATCCTGATCATACTAACGATACCACTGCTACAGAAGATATGCGACATAACCACACCAAAAGTTGGAGAGTATCTGTATATTATTTATCAATGCACCGTACTTCTCTGAAAGTACGCTTTGTGTTGCGCAAGTGTCTGTCTAAATATAAGAAAGGACTGAGTAGTTCTGGATCAGAAAGTTCTACTATTTTTAAGACTTTATTGAAGGTGTGATAATTGCCATCAATTATGTTTGTAGATGTACCGATCCTGAAAAGTTGGAAACAACCCTCAGATTAATACGAAGGTAAATTAAAAATAATGTTTCATTAATTAACTTATTACTACGGATAGAACATTTCAGATAAAATTGTTACATCACATCCTTACGAATTTTTCATAAATAGGCAATTGGTCTCAGTACAAAACAAACAGCAAAATTGCATTAAAGAAAACATTGTAAAAATGGGCATTGTTAAACAGAGAATGCATTGTATCCTTGCGAACCAAATAGTTTTTCCGATTCAGTAATTTTTAGATGGAAAACAGTAGAAAGGTAACATTATATAATTATAATATCACCATCTAGTAATAATATTACTAAGAGTTTATTTCACATTAAATCGATTTCTTTGTGTCCATTTTCTTTTTTATTGTGTATGCGAGGGTGGCAGCGTCGGCGATGGTCTAACGGTTAGCGTAGTGGCTGCTTATACCCAAGTTCACGGGTTATACCCAAATTCAAGTTCACCCGACTAAAGCCGTCTATGTTTAAGGGCGAAAATATCCCTCGTACGCCTTCCTTCGGAGGGGATGTAAAGCCGTCTGTACTATGTTAGTAGATTTACTGCATGTGTATATATATATATATATATATATATATATATATATATATATATATATATATATATATCTTCTCAGTTCCTACATACAAATCCATTGTCAATTATTTTTTTGTTATTTGTTTAACTGTGTAGAAAGGTAATGGTTAATAAATATTATCTATTAATAACAAAATTATTGCTTTCGGGGAAATTATGAAAACAAATCCGACAGAAGGAGATAAAAAGCCTCAAAAAGCAAGTGGAAAAAATATGATTCTACAGTATTTAAATTGTCCAAAAAGATTAACACAATACAATGCTGTGAACATTGTAATAAGTTGTGCATTTTTCATTTATCAAGTTATTTTTGAAGAAAATAAATTTTGGTTTATTAATAAATGTGAAATACTTATTCATTCTTCCATATTCAATAAATAAATAATACAAATTCTTGGTAAAATTAAAACAATGATATTTGGTATACAATGATACTAGCAACAAAAAGCCACGTTGCGTTAGGAGTAGAAGAATGTTTCTCTTGAAGGAGAAGCACAGACGGAAATTTCAGCATTACTTTCAATGTAAAAGTATATGAAATTAATTATCATGAACGCACATTAAATATAATGTACACGAACAGTAAGTTGAACAGTAATGTACGTGTGTAAATTAAATTTAATTGTACTTGTAAAGTTACTGTACGTACGTGTACATTAAATGTAATGTGCGTACATGATAATTAATTTCATGTACTTTTAATTAATGCAGAAATTTCTTACAGTGTCCCATTCATTATTTTAAAATTACCGACGAAAATAATCACATGAACATCACCTATGCCATGAACATCTGCACCACAGGTACAAGTAAAATTTCATAGAACAAAAGGATTAAAAGGAATAAGCACGGAGCGGCTGCTCTTGGGCTCCCGCGCATTTCATAAAATTGGAGAGGAAGTGCCCGCCAAAAAAAGACATAGAAGAGAAAGACAGGAAGGGAAAAGTGATGAAAAGGGTGATCAAATACCGCATACTCTCTATCGTTCCCATAAGCGAGAAACGCTACACGAGTCTGAGGCCACGAAAACATTTTGCATCGAGAACGCCCCCGAGAACGGCGGTGCGTTATTCTTAGAGGCAGTTATCTTTATGCGAGGAGTTTCGCTATGCAATCATTATTTTTGTGCGCGCCAGTGTACGGAATCTGTCTTCTCAGATATAAGCAATCAGATAGTGTCATCATTGCATGAGGATCCCCCTACGGGCTTTCAGCAAGGGTTAATCCCGCCTTGGCAGTAGGCGATTCTACAGCGATTTTCAGAAATATGATCAAGTACCCAAAAATCCAGAACCTTGGCGCCAGTCTAACTGATACTGCTGCCACCAATAAAACGTGGTATGCTTGCAACTCACTTTTCCATACATTAAAAACCAACAAATGGAGGTAAGGAAAAATGAGGCAGGGGTAAGGAAAAAGCGAAGGCTTTTTCTGCCGCAAAATCGCCGTTTTCCGCCACACTATTTCAGAACTTTTTCTTAACTATGTAAGAACATAGGAAGGTGAGAAAGAAAAATGGTTTTGTTGACGGTAAAAGATCCAAACCGCTTCCTCCATGGCGGCAATATTAATCACTAGGTATAACAACAGTGATTCACGTGTGTGGACTATCAAATGAAGGGAATATTAAGGAAGTTGCGACGCGTATAGCGACCCTCTGTTTACAAACAACTTTAAACAAGGAAACTCTCTTCCAGGAAGACGCAGTGACATTCGAGGAAGGAAGAAAGACTTTCAAGGAAAGATTCCGCAAGAAATTACGAAGGAGGCGGAACGAGGAAAGTTGGCGCCTCAAGGAAAAGGAGCGCGTGGGCGGGAGCGGGAGGGGCGATGCCGCGTCACCGGAGGTCCGAGCACCGGAGGACGCAGACGGAGAGCACGAGAGGGCGGAGGTGAGGGCTCAACGGGCAGCGGAGAGGACAGGGCGGAGGCAGAGGCGAAAGCGGAGCGCCCGCGGAAGAGGAGGCGGCGTGGACGAGGCGGCCACGCATCCTCCTCTTCCACTGCAAACAACCAACTTCCGCACGGAACTGTAGCACTCAGCGCCTGCACCAACAAACGAATGCGCGCCCGCGCCCTCGTCCTCGCCCTCGCCCTCGCTCTCGCTCTCGCCCTCGCCCTCGCCCTCGCCCTCGCCCTCGCCCTCGCCCTCGCCCTCGCCCTCGCCCTCGCCCTCGCTCGCGCCCTCGCCCTCGCCCTCGCCCTCGCCCTCGCCCTCGCCCTCGCCCTCGCCCTCGCCCTCGCTCTCGCTCTCGCCCTCGCCCTCGCCCTCGCCCTCGCCCGCGCCCTCGCCCTCGCCCTCGCCCTCGCCCTAGCCCTCGCCCTCGCCCTCGCTCTCGCCCGCGCCCTCGCCCTCGCCCTCGTCCGCGCCCTCGCCCGCGCCCGCGCCCTCGCCCGCGCCCTCGCCCTCGCCCGCGCCCGCGCCCTCGCCCGCGCCCTCGCCCGCGCCCTCGCCCGCGCCCTCGCCCGCGCGCTCGCCCTCGCTCTCGCCCTCGCCCTCGCCCTCGCCCTCGCCCGCGCCCTCGCCCGCGCCCTCGCCCTCGCCCGCGCCCTCGCCTTCGCCCGCGCCCTCGCCCTCGCCCTCGCCCTCGCCCTCGCCCTCGCCCTCGCCCGCGCCCTCGCCCTCGCCCTCGCCCTCGCCCGCGCCCTCGCCCTCGCCCTCGCCCTCGCCCGCGCCCTCGCCCGCGCCCTCGCTCTCGCCCGCGCCCTCGCCCTCGCACTCGCCCGCGCCCTCGCCCCCGCCCTCGCCCTCGCCCTCACCCGCGCCCTCGCCCTCGCCCTCGCCCTCGCCCTCGCCCTCGCCCGCGCCCTCGCCCTCGCCCTCGCCCGCGCCCTCACCCTCGCCCGCGCCCTCGCCCGCGCCCTCGCCCGCGCCCTCGCCCTCGCCCTCGCCCTCGCCCTCGCCCTCGCCCTCGCCCTCGCCCTCGCTCTCGCCCTCGCCATCGCCCTCGCCCTCGCCCTCGCCCTCGCAATCACCCGCGCCCTCGCCCGCGCCCTCGCCCTCGCCCTCGCCCTCGCCCTCGCCCTCGCCCTCGCCCGCGCCCTCGCCCTCGCCCTCACCCTCGCCCTCGCCCTCGCTTTCGCCCTCGCCCTCGTCCGCGCCCTCGCTCTCGCCCTCGCCCTCGCCCGCGCCCTCGCCCCCGCCCTCGCCCTCGCCCTCGCCCTCGCCCGCGCCCTCGCCCGCGCCCGCGCCCGCGCCCTCGCCCTCGCCCTCGCCCGCGCCCTCGCTCTCGCCCTCGCCCTCGCCCTCGCCCTCGCCCGCGCCCTCGCCCTCGCCCTCACCCGCGCCCTCGCCCTCGCCCTCGCCCGCGCCCTCGCCCTCGCCCGCGCCCTCGCCCGCGCCCTCGCCCTCGCCCGCGCCCTCGCCCGCGCCCTCGCCCTCGCCCGCGCCCTCGCCCTCGCCCTCGCCCTCGCCCTCGCCCTCGCCCTCGCTCTCGCCCTCGCCATCGCCCTCGCCCTCGCCCTCGCCCGCGCCCTCGCTCTCGCCCGCGCCCTCGCCCGCGCCCTCGCCCTCGCCCGCGCCCTCGCACTCGCCCGCGCCCGCGCCCTCGCCCGCGCCCTCGCCCGCGCCCGCGCCCTCGCCCTCGCCCTCGCCCGCGCCCGCGCCCTCGCCCTCGCCCGCGCCCTCGCCCGCGCCCGCGCCCGCGCCCTCGCCCTCGCCCTCGCCCGCGCCTTCGCCCGCGCCCTCGCCCTCACCCGCGCCCTCGCCCTCGCCCTCGCCCTCGCCCTCGCCCTCGCCCTCACCCTCGCCCTCGCCCTCGCTTTCGCCCTCGCCCTCGTCCGCGCCCTCGCTCTCGCCCTCGCCCTCGCCCTCGCCCGCGCCCGCGCCCTCGCCCGCGCCCGCGCCCGCGCCCTCGCCCTCTCCCTCGCCCGCGCCCTCGCTCTCGCCCTCGCCCTCGCCCTCGCCCGCGCCCTCGCCCGCGCCCTCGCCCCCGCCCTCGCCCTCGCCCGCGCCCTCGCCCCCGCCCTCGCCCTCGCCCTCGCACGCGCCCTCGCACGCGCCCTCGCCCTCGCCCTCGCACGCGCCCTCGCACGCGCCCTCGCCCGCGCCCTCGCTCTCGCCCTCGCCCTCGCCCTCGCCCGCGCCCGCGCCCTCGCCCGCGCCCTCGCCCCCGCCCCCGCCCTCGCCCTCGCCCGCGCCCGCGCCCTCGCCCTCGCACGCGCCCTCGCACGCGCCCTCGCCCGCGCCCTCGCTCTCGCTCTCGCCCTCGCCCGCGCCCTCGCCCGCGCCCTCGCCCCCGCCTCCGCCCTCGCCCTCGCACGCGCCCTCGCACGCGCCCTCGCCCGCGTCCTCGCTCTCGCCCTCGCCCGCGCCCTCGCCCCCGCCCCCGCCCCCGCCCTCGCCCTCGCCCTCACCCTCACCCTCGCCCTCGCCCTCGCCCTCGCCCTCGCCCTCGACCTCGCACGCGCCCTCGCCCGCGCCCTCGCCCTCGCCCTCGGCCACCCCCTTTCCCTTTTTATCCCTGTACTCCTGCCCTTACGTCCTCCCACCCTTATGTGAATCGATTGGGCAGGGAGCACGTGTTGCTCTGCAGCGAGCCGCCAATCCGCCGAATGGGGCCGCGGCGAAGGCAGCGAGGGTCTGCAGAGAAACTGCCGCAGGTGTCACAGTGTCGCGAAGTGGGGAAAGAGCGCCTACTAATAGAAATACGCGGGATGCACAGGGCATTAGTGAGATACAATTATCACGCTCCAAACCAAGATCCACAGACACTATTCTGGATCCAACGAGAGAATTGGATGCAATCATTGCCACGTGGGTTCCCTGACGCTGATTGTTTTGCAAGTCCCATATACACTCCTTTCCGGATTTTAAGTATACGTATAATAAAATAGTTGCGAGAAATTCAAGTAAATACCTATAGAAAATCAGACATAAACGTGTTCAAATAAATGTAAGTATTCCTTACATAATAATTGTTCAAACGAAAGGGGTAAAAGAAGATACATAAAAGCCGAGAATTAGATCATTATAATGGCAGGCACAGTAAAAAATTCCTTATCGCGTAATGATTTCGCAATTTTTTCTGCAGAATGAATGAGCTTCAAAGAAACTGTACATTACTAGCAAGATTGGGTGTTTAAAATTGTGTGTATGTGATTGTCATTGAGTGTATTCTGTGTAGTTCTATTTTCACAAACGTTTTATGTCTGAACAATCATCACTGCCTAAAATTGTAAAACATCACGGGGAATGCAGATAGAATGTAGTTAAACAATTTTTATATTTAAAGTGTTCAATTCATTGTGCAAGAAGAATATGTAAATTGCAAATGATATATTAAATTGAAGTGAATACGTAATTGGAAATATGTAATATACGTATATCCCATTTTTGTGGCGCGCATAAATTTTGTTCCGGTTTATCAAAAATTATTTTGATAACTTTTAGAAATAATAAGCTCAGTGAATGTATTATTAGCCTCATAGATACATAGATAGACAGATAGATAGGTAGGCAGATAGAAGGATAGAGAGAGCGCAATAGAAAAAGGTAAAAAACGTGATGCACCGCTGGCTGAAACGCTGGGACAGAGAGAAGACCGGCAAATGGACTCATAGGCTCATCCCGAATATAACCAAATGGATAAGCCGCAAGTACAAGTCCGGGTCATACCATTTAACTCAGGCATTCACATGGCATGTATGTTTTGAGGCAAACTTTAAAAGATTCAGAAAGGCAGAAGACGCGGTATGCTTATACTGCAGCCATGAAGTGGTCAACACCGAACATACGCTGTTCCATTGCCCGTCCACGCTAAGACATCGCATGATATGGGAGGTCGGGTTTAATGTCTCACCAGAATACAATGTTACACTTATGATCTGTAACAAGGAGAAGTGGACAGCAATAGAGAAATATATCACCGCCATTCTCAAGAAGAAGGAAGAATACGAAAGGAACCAGTCATAGCTGAACCTGAATAGCACCTCGAAGTAATGCAGCTGGCACCATCCTGAAGTAATGCATAAATGCGGTTCCAGAATGGATAACGCCAGGAATATCAAGGGTTTGTGGATTTAGTGGGTATGAATCTCACACTGTTGAGGAGTGCGGCCTCCTCTTCGTCTTTTGAAGATTTCCACAGTTCCCCTCGTAAAAAAAGATAGGTAGATGGATAAATAGATAGGTAGATGGATAGAGAGGGTTGGTAGCACTGATCTTGCCGTGCGAACGCGCTGCATGTGAGGTGCCGCTTCAACCCGGAGATGAATGAATTCTGCCCGCAAATGAATTCTGAGCAGGAGCGAAATAAGGTATGTCCTCGCAAATCACTAAAGCGATGCCTAACGTGTGGAAGTAAGGGCATGATCCGGGATGATTGCTTAAGCACTCAGCACTGAATATTTTACTTGCCATCTACCCTCTTGCGGCGGCATTAAAGGGCATGGCCTTGAAGCGCCCTCCAAATCGACAGCGCTAAGCGGGAGTGGGTGGAACCTTGACGCACAACTAGCGCCCTCTAGCAGTGGTGGCCTAATACTGCAGCCTCAGCGCCCCCTGGCGTTTCGGTTGCCACCCTGTCGACGGTAGAGCCCGAAGGAAGTGGATGATTTGCCAACCGTGGCGGAAATGGATGATAGCTCTCCGAGACCGCGATACCGCGCGAAGCAAAGAAGAAACAAGAAACCGTGACGAAAATGAAAAGTAAGCATGGCCAAAGGAAAAGAAAGTCACCTCAAGCGGATGGCCAGAGAAGGGAACCTTCCGAATCCCGCACAAGGGAAGTAGATGAACTCAGCGCACACGGAACAAACGAGGAAGTTGAACACCTCTCTCTGGGAAGCGAGCAAGAAGAAGGCTGGCAAGAAGTCAGGAAGAAATCAAAAAAGAAGAAAAAAGAAAATAAAAACGATGCCATCAACGTTGAAGCGTGTACGTTGCAGTGGGTACGTCATACGTTGACATCTTTTAAAAAAATCAGCGCAAAGATGAAACCCAAAGAAGGTGGGGTTGACGATAAGATGGTGGGGGAAACGAAAAAAAAACACCTATTCTTCCTTCAAGAGCAAGGAAAAACAGAAAAATCCCAACATCTTCAAAGGAATCCTGGAAGGTAAAGCGGATGTAGCGGTCCTAACAAACCAGTCGACCATCGTCATTAAAGACGTAATGGAGTTTTCCACATAAGATGACGTGAGGAAAACCATCCGAAGAGAAACAGGAGCACCAGATCAGGAGATGGCCTGCTACTTAAGGAAAGGGTACACCGGTCTACAGTCGGCAATAGTCAAATCGCAACGTGGCCACAGTTCTTCTCCAGAAACAGAAAATAGCAATAGATATTGTCTACTGTAGTATCACTGTACGGAAGAAGATGGTCAGATGCTACAAATGTCCCGCATTTGACCATATCGCCAAACGATGCAACGGCCCAGCAGGAAAAATCTCTGCTGGAACTGCGGAGAAGGAGACCATGAAAGAAAAGAGTGTAGTACGAAGAGTGTCTGCTTATCCTGCAAGGACAGCAATGCGAACCACCAACATCGTCCGGGCAGTAAATATTGTACGTCATTCCATAACGAGCCAGCGAAAAAAAAGAGACAATGGAGCTGAAATTCCTGCAAATAAACCTGGGGAAAGGCAGGCAGGCACAAGACCTACTCCTGCAAACGGTACAAGAGAAAATAATAGATATTGCCATAATATCATAACAATACAGGAAGCCAGTCTCAGGAACATGGTACCAGGACCTATGCGGTGAATCCGCTCTGCAGATTCGAAGAGTCGAAGAAAAGAACAAGGGCTTCCTATCGAAGTAGGTTGTGTTCGAATCTATAGCTGCTACTTCTCACCGAATGACCCCCTTGATACATTCGAATTAGAATTGCACAATCTAGAAGATAATATTCGCACCGCTACAGGAGAAGTCTTAATAGCCGGGAACTTCAACGCGAAATCCTCGGAGTGGGAGTCATCAAGAAGAGAAGAGGGTCTCTTGGCACAGGCATGGTAGCGAGGGGAAACCTCGTGGTGCTGAACAACGGAGGAGTAGCAAACTACGAGATATACAACTTGATATACTAACCCTGTCCTCAAGGAAAACCGCGGGACAAGTACACAACTGGACGGTTCTGGAAGACGTCTCTCTCAGTGATCATAAATATATTGAGTTCGGCATACAAAATAAAACGCAGGGAATTAAAGTACGGGAAAAGAAGTTGAAACCCCCATGGAAAATGAGCAAACTAGACCAGAAAACTCTAGAAGAGTTCCTGAAGGAACAAGCGACCCTGAACGAATTGAATTGGACAGAAGGCTCAGGAAACAAAATACTGGGTATAACGATTAATCCAGTCAAGGAGGCCTGTAACAGATCTATGCCAAAGAGGTCGAAAACCAACCCCACTCGGAAGCCGATGTACTGCTGGACGGACGAAATCTCAGAACTGAGCGAAAAATGTCAAAAACGAGACGTCAATACACGCGCTCCAAAGGATTGCAGACACTAAGAGAGGCTCTCCGACAATGCAGGAAGGACCTAAAACACGCTATCAACAATAATAAAAACCACTGCTGGACGGAGCTGTTAAAGGAAATAGACAACGACCCATGGGGTAAACCGTACCAAATTGTCACAAAACTAAATTGCAGGCGGAAAATTGCCGGATTGGATGACTCTACATGGGTAATCCAAATCATAAAGAATTTGTTTCCATCGCATCAGAAAACGTCGATGGAACAATGCCAGCTCTGTAAATTTACAGAAGACTAAATGTTTTCCCCAGAAGAACTACAGAAAGTATGCAGTAGCCTTAAGAACAAAAAGGCCCCAGGACTAGACGGGATACACAACGAAATTCTGAAAACTGTGGCAAAGGTCTACCCCCAACTTCTTCTGAAAGCGTATAAAAATGCTTGAGGGAAAAGGTTTTTCCGAGTGTATGGAAAAAGCAGAAACTTGCTCTCTTCTTACAAGGCAGCAAACCACAACACGAGCCCACATCTTACAGACCAATCTGTCTACTAGACACGCTGGGAAACGTATTCGAGGGCCCGATACTGCGAAGGCTACAGACATGGGTAGAGGAAACACACGGTCCGTCGAACATGCAATATGGCTTTCGAAAAGGTAGATTGACAGTCGATGCCGTAGAAAAGGCAAGAGAAGGCAAAGAGGGAGCAAAAAAAGAATTCTAGGCCCTCGTAACGCTCAATATGAGGAATGCCTTTAACGCGGCCAAATGGGAGGAGATTATCAAGGCTCTGATAGAGAAGAACACCCCAGAGTATCTCACCAGTGTAATAAGGAGCTACCTAAGCGACCGAAAGATAATTCACGAAGGCGAAGGAGAACCTATTGAAATCGAAATGACCTGTGGTGCCCCACAAGTTTCGAAACTTGGTCCTGTCTCATGGAATATTATGTACGACAGTCTACTGGGCATAAAACGCCCGCAAAATGTCTCAACAGTGGGCTCCGCAGATGATGCAATAAAAGTGGCAACGGCGGAGACATCGGCTCGACGTCGTGAAGGACACCCTGAGAAGAGCGATGGGCTGACTAACGTCCAATGGGCTGGAAGTGGCAGCCCATAAAACGGAAGCATTCCTCATCACGGACAAACGATCCAACCCCAACCCCACATTCCTAATAGGCAAAGGAAAAATACAATGTCGCAAGAGCCTTCGCTACCTCGGAATGGAAATTGACAGGAAGCTTTGGACCACACGATTTCCGAGACGACGTAAAAAGCACTAGGAATAGCAGTATCGCACACCATGGACCGCAGCGACAAGAAGAGACGATTTCTAATGAGTGTGATACACTATGCAAAATGCACTATGCAGAACCGATCTGGGCAGAATCTGTTCAAAACAATAATTTGAGAAGAAAATGCAGTCTTTCCACAGGAAAGGAGCTCTACGCATAACATCGGCGTATAGAACTGTATCCAAAAGTGCTGTTCTTGTGCTGGCGAACGTTCTTCCTGCTGAACTGCTGGCTTTAGAAAGGAAACAGGTTTACGACTACTCCCAAGAGCAAGAAGGCAACGGACGGCGAAAGCACCAAGATATGAATAGCGCAATCAAAACAGCTAAAGATGCACTTGGGCAGAAGCATTGGGACGGACAGGAGACCAGCAGATGGACCCATAGGCTCACCCCAAACATCTAAATGGATAAGTCGTAAACATGGGTCCGTGACATGGGCATGGATGTTTTAAAGCATGCCTAAAGAGATTCAGAAAGACAGAAGACGAGGTTTGCTTCTACTGCAGCCATGAATTCGCCGACGCCGAACTAAGCTATTCCTTTGCCCGCGATAGAACTCTGGGTACCAAGGAGAAGTGGAACCTGGAAAGATAGTTTCCAGCAGCAGAAGCGTTCTTCCAGTGCGAGTCTCTGACTCAATCCATGGAGTTAGCCCGCCCTGCACATCGCGCTGGACCAGGCAGTGGCCATGCTCACTTTGGCCGTCGCTCACAAACATACTTCTCTCCTATTATTTCCAACTAGCAATTATCGAAAATTCAGAAAGTTCATTGCATTCAATTCGAAATTCAGAGTCCTGTGCAATTCATTGTTTTATTCGTTAAAAAAATGTAAAGAAAACATATGGTGCGTTTTTTACAAAATGTTGAGCTGAGGGCAATAAAAGATCACATTATTATTGGACTCGACAGCGATCGGTCGGCTCTCAGAGAGACCACGTTCTTGACTTAATAGCATTAAGAGGTAATAAATGATTTAACGGAGACAACAGCCATCCAACGCAGGATCGCTGTTCTTCACACGCACCGACATGCCCTCACTCAGCATCGGAATTTATTCCCGACGCCGGGCTGGGATTCTACGATCAACACCCTAAAATTATCCGTGAGGGTGTGCAGCCCGGCCACTCGGCTGCAAAACACAACACGCGGTCCAGGCGACGTGTCACGGCCCGTGACCTGCACATCAAAACTGACTCATTTCGCGGACGGCCACGGATGATCTTTCGCCCAGCCTGATGTTGGACATCCGCGAGCGCTCCTGCCGACTACAGGGGACTCTTTTGGCATTTCAACGGGTCCTCCGCTGCAGCCGACGGCATTGGACGTGTAATCCTTTCGGGGGGACGTAGCTACACCACAATCATCACCATTCTGTACGTGAATTCACGCCCATAATTATCAGCCAGAGGAAAGCTCAACAGATAATTGTATATGAGAGACAATTTATCCATAATAAACGTGTCCCCGCCATTTTGAAGGGTGGGAACACAAAGAAATATAGCCTGTGTATTACTTGTAGTCAGTGAGCCAAATGCAATCCCTCGCCCCAGGGCGCTCCCCCCTGAGATGCTCAACGCCGGTGACCGGAGAGCAGGTAAGACAGCGCTAGGCGCCCTCTAAATAAATTCAGCGCGTGCACCCTTGTCTGAAAATGACCGTCACACCATAAGTGTGACGGCAATTCCCCCTTATGATAGTGTAACTCGCAGGTTGCATTACAATACATAACAGGAGAAAATTGAAAGAAAACATTTGGAGCCGTTTTTGACAAAAAATGTTTTACAATTGCCTGTATTTCACATAAATTACGCAAAAACTACTAATAGTTCCAAAACATCATACCAAATGACCTTGTTGTCTTTCAAGAACAGATTTCATTCAGAAAAAATCTATAACTTCAATACGGTAGCTGCAGGAATTCGATATACTTTCAGATTTCTTTCAAATTCAGTCAGCCTTCATACTGCTCGTTGTGTATTTCGCGAATGTTCTTTCCCGCCTGCGATATGACCTAATATGAAAGGAAACACATCCTACATCTCCCAGACTTTTAGATTGCAAAGACGAATTGTACGAATAATAAGGAGATCCCACCCACGTGATTCCTATTACCCTCTCTTTATTAATCTAGGAATTCTACCATTACCTTGCCTCCTGATTTTCTAATCAGTGTTTTTTGACAAAAACGGCATACTAAAGGGAAGGGACATATTTCCAGTAAATACCGATTTCTATAACTATAACACTTGACGTACTAGTCATATTAATCAGGTGTCAACATCTCACAGCATAAAATTCACATGAAACATACGTAAATGATTTTGCCAATCCATTGCCAGGTAACATTAAACGATTAAATTCGATACAAAAGTTTAAGACGTTTCTGCTGCGTAACTGCTTCCATACAGACACTACGAGCGGAACGCGGCAGACGTCCTGTCCTCCATCTCATTGCCCCTCACTCCGTCTCTCTCTGCCTTTGTCTTTCTCTCTACCACTGTCTTTCTCTCTGCGTCTGTCTTTCTGTTTCCGTCTCTGTCCATCTGCCTCCCCTGTCCGTCTCTGTCCGTCCGTCCCTGTCCGTCCGTCTCTGACCGTCTCCGACTCTGTCAGTCTCCGTGTCTGTCCGTCTCCGTCTTTCTCAGTCTGTCTCCCTCTGCCTCCCTCCGTCGCCGTCTGTCTCTGTATCTCTGCCTGTGTCTCTGTCTCTCTCTCTCTCTCTGTCTCTCTGTATCTGTCTCTCTGTATCTGTCTCTTTCTCTCCCTAAAAGTTTGCCTCTCTAAAAGTTGGGGTGTAAGGAAAGGAGAAATGGTGAAGATGCAATAATACATTTAACTGATCGAATAACAAATTCGGTAGACAAAAATATTATTGTTTAGTATTGTTTTTAGATCTGGCTACAGCTTTTTATACTATTGAACATGAGATTTTGTTGAGAATGTTATATAAAATAATGGGGTTTAGAGGTAGTGTACATGACTTGATAGTGAATTACCTGACAATACAAGACAGATTGTTAAAATTAACTACATGTTGCCCAGAATGGATTGTGAGGAGTGGTACACCATAAGGGCCCACTTTCATATTTTTATCTATAAAATAAAGGTTTAATATTTGCTAAAATGTGAAATTGTGTCATTCACTGATTACATACGTGTATTGTATCAGGTAGTACTTGGGATAAGGTATTCACAAACGCTGAAGATGAATCGAGAGTGATTGCAAATTAGCTGAATAAAAATTGTTTGATCTTTAATACTGATAAGACTGTGTCGGTAGGGATTGGAAGTTACAATGATAGTGTGCCTGTAAATGATATTTTAAGACATAAAATTGACTCTTAGAAGTCTACATAAAATTGTTTCATGGAGTGGAAGTTATCAAACATTTGGGATTACACATAGACCAAAATAAAATGAAAGACTTCTACATGGAAATTGACCATTAATGTAAGGTACTTGGATTTTGAATTTTATAATATGAGATTTACCCTAAGAGAAAAACAATTATTGATGATTTATAGGGATATTTTGGTTAGTGGTAACATAGGATCACCGCTTGTGAAAAGATACATAAACAAAATCGTAACATCACTACTAAAAGCATGATATAAAATTATTAAAGTGATTTACAAAATAGACCTACTATTGCACTTATCTGAAATATTATACAAGATAAAAATAACTCTTCATGCACCAAGGGCGTATTAAGGGTTCTAGTGATCGAGCGGAGAGAAAATACCAGAGAGCCGTTGACCACGAGAGCCACTTAACGCCAGTGGTACATAAATCATTTCATTACTTACCTTCTTTCTTCGATTTAGATTTAATTATTTACTAATTAAGTAGATGTTAACTTGACTCGCTTTGTCTTTTCATATTTCCATCTCATAATTCCCTTTCATAATTCCCTCCATAAGAGAACAGGAAGCATCATTCATCTGTTTTCATATTTCCCTCGTAACCACGATTCTTTCAATCCAGGTAAGTTATGATATTATGAAGGAATTTGAAATAATTTGAAAGTAAGTGAGATGTACATGTTTTGAGCACAGCTGGGTAGCGTCAGCAATGCAATTAACATAATATATTGGGTAAAACGGAATGTTTGCAACATATTTAATAAATTAGTTACTGACTTCCCTACGCTCTTTGTCCAGGCCGCGCTCTTATCGCCGGTATCGGCGCTGGGGCGAGCGCCGTCTCGTGGTTTTCCTCCTCGGAAAGGGCGCTGACCGCGCGATTTTTTTCGCTCCCTCCACAATTGCTGAGAGCGACTGCAACGCAGCTTCATCGCAACTTCAGCCACCCACGCGGCCACCCATGACTACAATGGCGCTCACTTCCTCTCGCGCAGAATACTCGACATCACAACGCCGTAACACCTATTTCCTTTTCAACGGCAGAAGGAAGGCACGGGCCAAAAGGAGGGGGAGACACGGAAAACGAGAGACGATCAACGGACATGCGAGGGACGGTATGCAAGACAGTTGAACGACGCGAAAGGAGAAACGTCAGGAGAGGAGTGAAGAAAAATCGGAAACAAGAGCGCGTAATGACAAACCAGAGATTGCCACGGCGAATGGATAAAAGGAACAAAATAATACAGCGAAGGCGCAGGTGAGCGGGGAGGGGGCGGATCCGGCCGGGGGGAAACCGGCGGGAATCCCTGCGCACAGAATCCGGGTCGCGGCGGCAGTCACGCGACGCGACGCACGGAGGCCGCTGCCCCGCTCCACCCCGCCGCCGCCCCGCCGCCGCCCCGCCCCCGCTGCCCTTCGCGCCCCGCCCCGCCCCGCCCCGCCCCGCCCCGCCTGCCCGCCTGCCCGCCTGCCCGCCTGCCCGCCTGCCCGCCTGCCCGCCTGCCCGCCTGCCCGCCTGCCAGTTTCTTGTCCCTGAATGTTTTTATACATATTTTTATATGTATCACACTAGGAAATCGACGAGGTATGCCTTCGCTTACAGCATTGAAATCACCGGCATTACTATCTGAATATCAATTAGTTCGGTTGATGAGCGTTCCCTGAAAGACTCCGTGAAAGGTCCGCGCGCCCCCGCCCCCGCCCTCCGACGGCTGTTCGCTCCCCCTCACGTTCCAGCCGCCCACCTGCGCCTTCCTTTGGCGCTCTCGCGGCTGACGCGGGAGGGAAAAAGATATGGAATGCACGAAAACACAGCGAACATTTCACCGAAAAAATCTTATTACAGGCCCCCGTAACTAAAAAGTGGATTAATCCACTTTCTAATTTCGGAAAAGAATCCTCTCACACGTGCTGTGGCCACAATCCATGTTTTGTGGGTTCTTGGTTCCGAAAAACAAAATGACTGCAGTCTGTCAGTCTGTCCGTCTGTGAACAACGCCAGCTGCTAAATCGCGCAGCCTATTTTCTCTGGAACGGGAAGTAGAAAGCGAAAAAAGGCACCGAGCAAGTGAGGCAATCAGTATTAGTGAACTTAGTAAGGGCATTACTAAATAAGGAATACCGGAAATGCCAAATTTCGTCAAAATACCGGAAATGCGAAATTTGTTCTTTGCGGCAGGTTACGGTGAAGACACGACTGTCCTTAAAATATAGGTACCATGGAACAACAACCTATACCGTGGTTTGACAACCGTGGTGTACGGATTGAATCAGACGCACAGAAAATAGAAACATGGGCAACGAAATGGAATATCAAAATCAACCCCTCGAAATCTACAGCTAAAATCTTCACCGCCAGACCATAATCCTTCCCCACTCCGTTTAAAATGAGCAACAACAGAGGATTCCTCATAACAATACCATTAAAAACCGTAGTCTCCACATGGACGCTACACTCAACTGGAAAATTCATAAACAGACACCGAAGTTCAATGAGCCAAAACCAAAATACAACTGATAATGCTAACTATAAATAACAGAAAACTTAAACTAAATAATGGTATCACCCTATATCAAACCATTAAAAGACCTCTTCTCTAGTACGCTTGACCAAGTTGGACACTTGCGGCTAAATACAATGTCAACAAAATACAGATAATACAGAACAAATACCTATGAACTTTTACCCGAGTCCGCTGGATTACATTCAATAAACGGTTACACGAACATTACCTAAACCCCATCGCAAACCGAATGGCCTTTCTTGCCAACGATTTCTGTTCAAACCTACACCTTATTAATCGAGATAGACATAGGAAAATACGAGATATGACTATGGTTTCTGGAAATCCAGAAACAATAAAGCAGATTCTATTTTGTTTCAAATGCAAATATTTCATTGTATTATTCCGCATGTACTTCCACTGCGTATAGCGACTGAATTCTCGTACTCAGTGCCTCACTGCTTACGACACACCTGGTGACATTCAACAAGGTTCCAAGGCTACCCGCCGTTAAACATTTGCTAGTTTGCAAGCTTTTTGACATTCTTGATATATAAAGAACTGTTGTACTGTGTATCCTTCTACAGGATTATTCTAGATATATTGCAAAACTACCTGATGCCACACCTTGAGGAAATGGGTGAAATAATTTCCAACAAGACGGAGGGCCCCACCAAGCGTTACCACCAAGAGCAGTGGCGGCTCCTGAACAAATGTTGAAGGCAGGCAAAGCAGATACTGAACAGCGGCTGATCCCGGGAAGGGGCACGGGACCCTGCCCCGCACCTCCATCCACATTTTCGCCCATTTTATTCAATTTATTCAAGGCAATTTTCTCAAGGGTATCATTACATTCCAAAGCATGATTTTCATGAAGAACGTGCAGACGTGATTTCAAGATAATTAGATTCTATAAGTGTTGCGAGTTTCTGGTGCTAATTCAAAACTCGCATTAATTTTTTTCCCCCAGACGTTTAAGATTCACTGAATTGCATTTGCGATCATATGCGATATGATTGACATTTCATGTTTTTGAATAGATTTTGATGTTTTATTTTAAATTATCCATTTCTTTTCCAAGTACTTTCCTTAATTGACAATAAAAGGCATGGCGAACAATAAAGCTTAGCTTAAACTTCATTAAAATTACCTGTTCGCATGGCGCGCAGGCTGTTAGAAAACGCTTGAAATGGTCGCCATGAGTAGTGATGACGAAACGTTCGTGAACGAAATGTTCATTATACATTTCCAGATGAATAATGCTTATGCCATATTAAAATTGTAAGAATGATTGAATTTATTTATTATTATGAAATGTGTTAACGTAGTACATATTCACCAGGGTAGGCAGTGCCTAACTTGCCTACCCCAAGAGCTCCCAGCGTACGCATCACACTATTCCTGTTTGGACTGGACGAGTTGGACCATAGCTCAGCACCACGATCTCCTGATCTAACGCCCATAGAAGTTTGTCTGTGGAGATAAGTTAAAGGTATACACCCATCCACTTCCTTCAACTAGCTATCCATGAGCTTCCTAATGTATCAATGGTGCGTTGGCTGAGGTAGATGCTGACAAGCTCTCGCTCATCTCGGAAGAAATTTCGTACAGACTGGATATCTGCCGTGTTGCAAAAGAAAGAGCAGTTTGTACATTTGTAGGAATAAATTTGATCTGTCAATATGTGAGCTGAGAATAAATTATGATAAGTAACTAATATTAATAATATCTCAAGTGAGATTGATACCTTCTAATAATTAAAGAAACGTCAGGTATCAATATATTTTAATCGTAAGATCTTTTCGATTGCGTAGAGCTTATCTGAAAATATATACTTGATTACTGATTACAATACATGAAATATAAATTGAAAATTGTACAATTTATTTACAACTAGTGGTGGTAGAACAGCACGTACAATCTCACCAGTATTTTCCACGCAAAATTACTCGAAAAGGACTCAAATTGTGAAAAATTTTACATGACCTTACTTCAAAATCTAACTTTAGAAACAGATTTAAGTAAGGGGGAAAAATATATCTTCATAATTGTAGTTGGATGAAGATGCCGAAAAACTTTTGAATTTTGGCCATTTTCGATAAATCTTTTTCAACGAAATGAGACCTGCACCATTCTCCTAAACGTCCTTTTACACTTTATACAAACAAAATGTAATCAAAAACAATGGAGCCATTTTTTTAAATGTCCCAGGGACTTCATGCAATGCACCCCCAAAATTAACATTTCGGTATTAAATTCAAGGAACTGCGACATCGGCCAGGATAATAGGGGAAGATCAATTTTGGAGAAAATGAGATGAATAGTTTCGACGCTATTGTTGATTGTTGGTCACAGACGAACGGACGGATGTGTTGCCGTCAAGAAGCCACAAAACGGATTCCAGCCTCGAACGTGATAAGCGATTTTTCTCCTAGATTTAACAACTGGATTTATCCAATTTTTCGTTCCCAGGATCCAACTATAGGAGTTTTTCTGTCGAAAATTCGCCGTTTTTTTCCGTTTTCCATAATTTTCTTTCTACTGCGTAAGCGGTAGCGAGAAAGTAAAGTACTGGAGCTAAAACAGCACATACCCTCTCGCCTTTAGTAATGGTTATGTAGTACTATTTATACTACAATGTCTCTCCGAGTCAAGACACTTTAATTATCATTTTTTTGTAAAACTCATGACAAATTGTAGAACACTTGGTGACAAAATTCAAGTTTCAAGTAATAGATTTTTTATTCAAAACTTTAAATGAAAATTACATTATCTGACATTGTATAACAGATGCAGTGTATTCACGAACATATCCGATGAGTTTTTTTTAACTTTACAATACTCTGCGTAAGCAGTGTGCGAAAAAGTAAAATAATTAAAACTTAAACAATACGATCTCCTAGCGGCGGCTTACGCTTCACCAACGCTGCTTCAAAGATCCGACGGGCGGTTGGCAGGAACACTAACAGCGTTGGCAAACAAATCGAAATCGACTGAAAAATATATAATAATAATTGTTAAACACTATAATTTGTAATATTATCCATGCTCGTTATAACACGGATTACACGATATTGCTTGTCTTAACTTATAATGCTAAACGCTTTATACGTTTTCGCACCTAAGAATCGAAGGACAACAAAATTTAGTTTCCATCAGCATTAAGAATTCAACATGTAAATGGGTTAGAGTAGGGATACCAGAATTTACGAAAATGTTCACAGAATACATTTCCCCCAATAGTACGTTACACTCGGATTTTGTTTTCGACATTAAACAAAACTTATAAATAAATAGAACAATGCCTTATAATGGTTGCAAATCAATGATAATCTAAGAGAGGAATTCAAATGAATTTAACATTTCATTATATTACCTCGTTGCCGTTCAAAAATGAACTCAAATCTAAATTGCTGCATTGTATCCCAAGACAGTGTAAATAATAATACAAAAATGTTGGCAAAAATGATGGTATTCAATTTTTCTTTCATGTAAAGTATTAAAAATAATGCTAATATAATCCAAACCCAACCAATTCAAAAGGAAGCTCCTGTGGTGGACACCTGCGTTTATTTCGATAACCAGGAACAATAGTCATTTCTGTCAGAAATGAAACATACCATATCAGCGATCAAAATTTCTTGGAGTAAAGAAGTAATATGTTTGTTCTTAATTAAATTGATTACCTTCCTTCAATCTACTTTCTTATATAAGAATAACAATAGCTTTCAAACACCTCTCAACACGAAGCGTAGTAAATTCGGAGCGGGCGACTTTATTTGTAGCCAATAGCGCACACACACAAATATTTTTAAAAATCAACATGACCTTATTTGAAAATCTGTTTTTTATCAATTAATTTCATTAAGAAAATAGTATCTTCACAATTGAAGTTGTAGGTAGACGTCAAATAGTTTTTGAATTTTCGAAAAATCAGGGTTTTCAACAAATGTGAGACCTGCGCCATTCTCTTCAACGTCCTTCACACTATCCGATGACAAAGTTTAAAGTAAAGTACCCCCCAAAATTAAAATATCGATTTCAAATTCAAGGGGCCGCGACATCAGCCAGATCAATTTTGGAAAACATCGGCTGAATCGCTGGCTTTGTACACAGACAGCGGACGGACAGAGGTTTTGGCATCTGAAGATTTTTCGGTATCAAGAATGCACAAAACATGAACTCTCAGGACACAGTGTGTTAGAGGAAGGCATTTACTACATATAGGAATAAGATTTATCTTCATTGTTGTTACCAGGACCTTGTAATAAGTATTCTGCCAAACAGTCGCAGTTTTTTCGCGCGGCATTACACGACTTCCTCTCTACTGCGCAAGCGGTGGCGAGAAAGGAAGGCGTAACGCAGAGTCCTGACGAAGTGGGCTGCGGCGCGGCAGCTGAATGGCGTTTGTTTACGGGGTGCCGCGAAGGAGCTTTTATTCAAAACTTTAAAACCATTGAAGATTCCATGATTAAATTTTCAGTTGTGAGGAAATATATAGTATCGCAGGCTTTCACGGCCGGAGTCAATAGAAGATAGATTTTCCGGGCTGGTAGGCCGTGAAGGGCCAAACGTTTCGTCCACGTCTGCGGTGGACATCCTCAGTGGCTGGCTGGCGACTGCGCCCTGGCGCCACTGAGGATGTCCGCCGCAGACGTGGACGAAACGTTTGGCCCGACAATGCCAACTGGACCACGACCTACCAGCCCGGAAAATCTATCTTCTCTGTGAGAAAATAGTTTCACCAATGTTTTCCAAAATTTAAGAACTTAAAAACATTACAATTCCATATACTGCACTTCTTGGAATTTGTTAATTCCTAATTGTTAACGACTCACCGTAAAAGAAATATCTTTAGAGAGAAATTATTCTTCACATTTCTCCTTTAAATACGTGTAAATTCATATGTTTGCTTGTTTTCATAGCATCGGGGGGGGGGGGGATATCATACAGGAAGGTCTACATACTGCTTACGTAACATTTCAAGTGCCCATTGTTGCTAAACAATGGCTGATGGGACAAAAATATTGTACCTGATTGATGGTGGTATGGCAAAATATTTTTAAATTCTGAGATGTGATGTCAGAGTACCTACTTTTTGGATGGAATGACCCATATCCTTGGTGATCAATTGTACATAGCGATATAAAATTAAAAATACACACTTGGTCAAATAATAGGAATGAGATTTTTTCACTTCCCCTTTAAATATTAACTTCCAACTACATTCCCAAATCATCAAAAAATGAAAGATCATTGTGAGAAAGAGAAACTTCAACTTATCGATAAATTTAATTAATTTCCATGATTGGAGGAAAGGAAAACTTGTAAAATTTTTGCTTTGTGAACTCCAGAGCTGTAAAGATTTGAGAGAGAAGAACAGCAAGGAATTCTGGAAAAAGTAACAGAATACTGTACTTTAAGGCATTGTAGCATTTATAAAAAAAAATTCATATACAATTTATTACAACATTTACAAATTAAAGCATAAAATCTTCGGGTCTTTTTATCATTTTATCTTTTCTAAAAAAAATAATAATAAATAAAAACTAACAAGACTTCTGGAGACCTGTAAAATAAAAAATGGTTTGCAGGCTACACTGCATTGAAATTATCCACTTAATGAATATTTCCTCTTCATAAGTTTAGTTTCAAGACATAATTCCTGTTTATTCTTAGTAGGTTCAAGTTTCATTTTCTTTGATAACTAAGAGTTCAGAGGCTTGGAGTTTCTGGGGTACTTCCCATACATTGCCTCTTTGCTTTTGCTCTTTCCACACAGGATCTTCACCAATTTTCAACACCAAATGCATTTGTCTAAGAAACAGTACATATGGTATTGGATGGAATGGGATGCATCGCAAAACATTTGACATAAATTATTACAATTTCGTATCTGCCTACCGATATGCATATGTACATATAAGATCGCTTCAAAGAAAGTAGCCAAACACATGTATTCTATATTTACATATAAATGTCGGTTTTGAACACCTAATACCCAATCATTCAGGTTAGGTATTGATGATCCTCTGTTTTGATGGAACTGTGAAAACTGCGTGAGTGAGACAGTTCACATCCATTGACATACCTCATGTCCAACAGAGCCGTGCTATCGAAAAAGAAGTTCGCTGCTCCAAAGGTATGTCTTAATTGTATGCCAAATGTTAGTATGTATGTTAACTGTGCATAATAAGTAATTTTAGAATAAATTGAATAACCATCTTAGAAAGATAAATCTTACTACAAACAGATCACAAAATTCTTTAATTTTATCAATAACAAATGAAATAACAAAATTTTACAGATAAAAGAAATTAAGGGTACTGGTGTGAAACATACAGCAAAGTTTTCGAGTTACAAGCAAAGGTACATGTTGAATAAAGGAGTTTAAGTGGGTTGCATAAAAATGACAACTGGGGAGATCTACAACCCATAAAATGAACCAACAATCACAACACATGGACAACATAAGATGGGAGTCGAACATTATAGGACACACAAATTTTGAACCTAATCATTTTTACACCGAAGCCCTTTAAATTTGAAAGTATTGAAGAATACTTTCTAACTTTCATTTTGTTCCCAAAAATTTATTGAAGCATTGGCTATTTTTGTTTGAAGCACCATGCAAATGTACGTACTATCACGCATGCAAACAGATATATACTTCATACAAATGAGTAAAACATACTACATACATCTGCATGTGCACATGAACATGCATATGCTTCCACATACATACACACAAAATACATACATAATACACACAAAATACATACACACACACACAAAAATTTTCATACAAACCTTCAGAAATCAAAGAAGTACAAAACAAATGTCACAGTGAACATACATATTTTAGTCAAATAACTACAAATGAAAATATTAAATTGTCAGGAAGGTAGGGGAACAGCTTTCAGTGCAACCCAACAAAAATACAGCAAAAATGTTTGATTACTTATATTTTTAACACCTTAAAACATCAGTCATGGTGTTCCTATAACAAATTTTGTTGCATGATTGGTTTGAAACAACTGTTTCTGTGAGCAGAATTCAGATAATTTCTTCAGTTACCTGATATCAGGAATTTCATTTGTGCTATTCAAATGGGTACAGGAGACAGGTACTTGGACACAACCCAGCACCAGAAATTCACAAGCATCAACTATGTTTTATTTATGGAAAAATTAATTAACAAAATATACTACATAACATTTGGCTATACTGCAGCTTATTATTTTGTTGAATACTGTTGTTGCTGCAGATAAGCCCACTCAGTCATTTTTCCCTGAAAGGCACAATTTCTTAAAAGAATGCTGTGACAATGCGACAATTCTGTCATGCTGGATCGGTGTCACTGGCATAACAAAATTAACAACAGACCAATCGTATTGAATTTTCACCATGTCTTCAAATCTTCCTTCACTTTAAAAAGCATAATTTCCATTGCAGCACGTGCATCCTCAGCACTGTCATGACCACCATCTTAAAAAAAAAAAGCAAAAGAGAAAATTTTAGAATTGTTAATAACAATACTTAAATCTTAGCATGTAGAAGAGAAAGTGTTCCAACTTCAGTTAGACAGGGTACTGCCTCAGAGTAGTGCTCGTGTAGCGATGGACATAAGTTGATTAGTTTGTGGCTTTTATCATGCTTTATTATTGTAATCTTACAGTAAATGTGTGTGTATTAGGTACATTTTCTGCCAATATGAATTAATATACACAAGCCTAATGAAAAAGGTCGCATGAAATTGTATTTTGGCAATCTTGAATATCCTCTACCCAGGGATTACTGTATCCTTAAAAAGAAATCTGATCATATTTTCTGATAGTTACCATGAAGCAGAGGGAAACAACTGCATCATCTTTATTTAATTCCAAGTAAAGTTATAAATTTTTTTGGCCAATTTCTGACGGTTACTCCTATTTACATTACTATTATTCATAAATTTTTTTTTACATGTATTCAATAATTATACAATTACATGTTTACATGTATTCAATAATTATAAATTTGAAAGTTTGTTGATATGATTATTAGGATAATATTACTTACTACACACATTTTAATTATTAGGGTAATTTACACGGAAATAAAATCTTAATACAACAAAATATGTTCTTAGAATGTTGGCATGTTGGAACATCTAAGTAAAACTTTAATTCACAATAAACCAGACTAGACCTCCCTTTATAGTATCAATTACAGCATTCACTTACATATTAAATAAAACTTCAAACCAAAGAAAATCAATCACAAGATAATAAAGCATTACAATAAACTATTTCCATTCGGCTTTCTGTTGATCTGCCCAAAGCGATCATCATGCATTTTGGTTTAGATGACCACCACCAACAATGGCAAAAAGGTGGGAGCTAGCACACTTTTTCTTCCATTCACTCTGTTTGAACTAAATAATTAAAGACTGAAACAGTGCGAAAGTCTTGAGTTCATGTTTCCTCAAAATATGCAAGAAATGAATGATGTGCTTTTGCTTCAAATTCCTGCCTTCGTACTTACCATGCTCACATGTGGCAACAAAACAATTCAATTAGGTTTTAATCTTTATGTAATAGAATCCTTAATGAGTATTCCAGAAAATTGCTTGTGAAAATCATTACACACAGATATTGACAACAACTGATATGATGACGTTCCCAAATTATACACTATCAAATCAATAAGATAATTTCACATTGCACACCAATATGATTATATCATCAATTCATTTGATGTTTCAATACAGACTCCCAGTACTTACTCTAATTTTTTTATTATTATTATTGTTTTATTATTTTTTTTATATATAATTAAAAACACACTAACTTTTACTTCATATTATATACTTTCATACATTTCTTACAATCAATATTTTCTAAATGTGTATATAAATATTTTGAAAGTGAGAACACAATGAAAAATTCTTGAGATTCATGCTCTTATGTGCAAGAATATCAAGAATTAGTCTCTACTGAAGTGTCAAGACTCAAGTCCTATTTCTCTACTGAAGTATTTGATAGGACAGTATCAAAATAAGGAGCAGGGAATTTCATGAAATTTCATACTGCCGATATATTACTGGGAAATAGTTTGTTTAACACATGACACTATTACTTCAGTTATTGGGCCTATAGGCATTTAACTAGCTTAGATTTAACTAAGATCCACCAATTTAATAACTTTCTATATATTAATGAGATCTGTAGTGAAAATAGAAGTAACAAAAGACAAATCATACTAAAAGAAGATTTTGAGAAGTTGTAAAATTCAGAATATTATAACCCTTTTAAAATGAATTACTATCAAGCATTTTCATGCATCTTCATGTTAATATACTTCTACATAACGTGATAATAGCTGCAAAATATGCTTTTATGTTTTGCTGTAATTTTTAATCTTGGTATTCAACATTTGTATCACTGAAATGTTTCTAAAATGCGGAAACTTGCATATATCATGCCAGTTCCCCAATAACTCACCATTTTCTTGAATGATTTTCTGTAGAAGATCTCTACAAAGTGTCTTCAATGCCCTTTTCTTTGGTGGGCCCATTTTATGAGGATAAACAACACTTGTGTCTACCACTGTGTAGTGAATCAACTGAAACAATGTTGGAACATGTTACATGTACAAAGAGGAGGTATCCAAATGGCTATTCCTATTCTGAGCTGGAAGGATCATAGGGAACTCTGAGGCACAAAAACACTAGAGGCACATAGGGGCTACAAAAGGGAAGAAAAAAAAACTAATTTCTGAGCAACTAGATCAACAGCAGAAGCCAGTCATTTCTGCATATCATGGAATAAAAATAATTAAAAAATTCAAAATTGATTTTAAACTATAAAGAAAATTTGATATTATAAATGTTAAGAATCGTAGGAAAATAATAAATTGAAATACAAATTATTTGTGTAGGGTTGAATCATCTCAAAAAAAAAAAAAAAAACTTATTACAGTATCCTCATAGTTGACATTGTACCACTTGTAGCTTGAAAATTGGTGTGCTACGGAGAAGTGCCTTGATGTAATGTACAAGTCAATCATTTTGTAATTTTTTACCACCATTCGGTGTGTACATAATAGATGACAAAAGGCAAGGGGGCAAAAAGGAGAAAGAGGTCCACTTTGTCAGTCAAAATAGAATCTTTTTACCTTATTTACACTGAAAGCTATATTTTTACATAAATATATGACATTTGCATTTAGCGAAAACACACGAGTCAATCACATAAAGCTACTTTACATGGTGTTTTAGTGGTTTTAGTGGTCTTAAGGTCATTGGGAAAACAATATCAATATACTCATGTACTGGAAGAAATGGGTTGAAAAACTAAAAGAGTAGGCTTCCGCGGCTAGAGTCAATAGACACTGTCCGGAAGACACCAGATCTTTTTTAAGCAAAGATGTTAACATTGGCAACAATGCATAGGATGCGGCGCCACCCTGACAGCCAGGTAAGAACTGAAATCTTTCCAAAATCACCTGACTCTTCTTAAAACTGCTAAGACAATTTGTTTTGCCTACATTGAAACAGACAGAAGTGTGGCAATGTGTATAACTTAGTTGCATATGCACCTTGGATCACATCAAGACACACATGTAAAAGTTGGATGCCTCAGAATCTGCCATGAATAAAATCAACTTTTGTGTGGTGTCTGCTGCTGTTCATCCAGCACAGGCAGTCTCATTCCCTCTGCTAATGAGTGAGCCACATTTTTCACTGTTGTATTATAATGTGAAGTAAATTCTGAGAGTGTACCTTACATATCTGCACAAATCTCATTTACAGTTAATTCTCATAATTGCTTCATACAATCATTGCTGGAGCCATCTTGTGGCTCAGAGCGACATTCACATCACTTTCACCAAGGAGACCCAGGTTTGATTCCCAGGCAATTGCATGTGAAGTTGGTTACAACAAAATGAGCTTGGCTGCTTCTTGGGGGCTAACTCAGGTCCAACCCCTGTGAAGTGTCCTAAATCCTACTACTGTCCTAAGTCCTTCCCAATTCTGGCCGTTGAGTAGTGACGCCGGAGCACGTAGATGCTACCTGGCGGTTCTCTTGACAACAGACTTGCGAATACACTCGATACTTTTACGGATACCTAACGTTAAAATCAATAATGTCGCTAATGACCTAGCAGTTGTCGCATGGCATAGTAGTTGGCGTGACCTTAAATTTAAAAAAAAATAAAAATCATTGCTGATGTTGTTCAACCAATTTACAAATCCACCAACAGCATACACCTGACTGATAAAATTTGGGAGCCGAAATGAACTATTGTGCTCAATAGCACATTCGTTTTCGCATCATTCGATACTTCCACAATTTTCGAACATTCAGGTAGTTCAGAGAAAATGAAACCTGCGCCATGAACTTCTTTGTTCTATTCGAGTGAAAATTGGAAGATTACAAAAAATATATATATATATATATATATATATATATATATATATATATATATATATATAAATTACCAGTATTTCAAGCAAAAATTACGTGCAAATTACGACACGTTTTTAATGTACATGATCTTAATTTAAAATTTGGAGTAATTTTGAAAAGTAATTAAAAATATTAAGGATTCATGTAAAGCATCCCCAAAAATAAAATACAGCTTTCAAACTTGCAGGGCCTTGAAAATCGTGATTGGTTTGGTCGTTAGCGTTGACCACTGACACATATTTGGCACAAACGAATTTTTAGATATCGAGAACTCACTAAACGTGAATTCTGACTGCACACCGTGCACGATGAAGTAATTTTCTACATAAAGGAACAAGATTTATCAACTTTTTCAATATTATAACCCCCCAAAATTAGCTTTTTGTCGCATTATAATATTACGTAAGCAGTATTCGAGAAAGTCAAAAGATATTTGGGGGTTGGGACCCTTCTCCTTGATGTTGAGCGGTACAACCATTACTAGCGCAGATGGTTCTCATACACATTTACAATGTATGAATTTTATATTTCGCGTAAAACTTGTGTGGTAATGACTAATTTTCAATTCTGTTGGGATACGACGTTCCTTCGTACTGCGAATCTTCTTTCAAGCTCGACTCAAAGAAATTTGCTGTTCGAAAATAAAACTAGTGGTGCTACAGAATGGCACAGACTTTCCTGTTTTAGTTTTCTATTTCCTTTGGTTTCGGTTAGCAATTCGAACTTGCCACATATTCATGCCTGCTGCCATTTACCGTCGCCCAAAGCACATTTTTGGAGTTTCTTAATTTTCCGGTTTCCTAACAGTAAAACAGAAATATTATTTTAAGATTATTAAACAACGGTAAAACCTTGTCCCAAATGGCAATTTTCTTTGAAAAATTTGGTGCCGTTTTCAAAAAACTGACGTTTAAAAGCTACTGTATATTCGAAATTTGAAGCTGTTTTCACAGATTTTTTTTTAATTTTCGAAAAACTTAATTTGAAGTCATTTTATGTACTGTAACTCACAAATACAATAGTGTTTACAAAGTGCTGGAAATGTGCATATCAAGGGCGTGAGACATCTTTCAAATAATTTACATTTGTGTATTTTTGAAAAAATTAAAAATTCACCGAAATGAACTTTACGTCATATTAAAGATAGTAATTACCACTATCCATTCGAACTGTTTGAAGAAAATGGAGTTTGAACTTCTCTGAAAATGCAGAGTTTTGTGCTAGTTATCACAGAAAACTGTAGGGTTTTCGAGAAACCTTATGACATTATTTAAACCACATGTACTCATAAATACAATAATATGAATAAATTGCCGCTAATGTAAATATTAACATGAGAGGCAAGTCAAAAAATTACTTTTTCTATTTTTTGAAAAAACAAAGGCGTTTGGCGTATGGCGTTTATGTCATCTTGTAGAGTACATTTAGCACTATCCCTACCAAAAATTTAAAGAAAATATATGGAACCATTTTTGAGAAAATCTTGTTTTTGTAATTTTTAAAATTGCACATATTAGACGCAATATTGCGCGAAAACTACTAAAATGTATAAGATCTTAATGAAAGAACTCACTATGGAGGACAACTTTTATTTGAAGGAAAAACCTCTATCTTTAATTTTGTAGTTGTTAGAAGGTAAAAATTCAAACTTTTGAAATTCTCGAAAATTCAGTGTTAACCGTGAAAATCGGACCTATCCACCTTCATAAGCGTGTATTACTCTCTCTTACAATCAATTTAAAGAAAACATGTGGAGCTATTTTTAAGACCATTTTGAAAATGCACAAGGGGCTTAATGTAAAGTACGCCCAAATTTTGAAGAATTTTTTCAGAATCTCAAAGATTCCACTCGAGCCAGATCGACATGGACTTCTTAAATTTGGAAAAAATTCCTACGCATGGTTTAGGCGCGATAGTAGTGTGCACAGACATCGGACGGATGGGATCCCAAAACGTGTATTTCCCTCGAAATCTCGAAATCGATTTTCCGCAGCATTACATAACTCTCCTTATACTACGTATATTACTCCGTATATACGTACGTATACGGGAAAAGTAAAAATATTTGCACAGAGCATTTTGTAACACAATTTTAACACTAACAAGGTACTAGGCAACTGCAGGAAATAAGGTAGCAAACCAATGCTTTCACCACTTCCATCGAAGCCTTTACTTTAGTGTAGTACGTTACATCAGATCGCTCCACATAACATATCAATATGGAACGGAATTTATTGTAATTGAAAATGCAAAATAATCGCAAATGAGTAATCCCACGTCAAATCGCACACTCACAAATCACTATTTTTAGTGACTTGAATTTTTTTTATGAGGTCTAGGGTTGAAAATATATGACTCTTTTTCCCTTATCACACTCCTCTCTGATATATTGCCATTTTTTGGGGGGGGGAGGGGAGAATTCTGAGCGCTCAGAAAATGTATAATCATTTTCACGCAGTTTCCTTTTCCTTCAAAAAAGTACAATTGCCTCGCAATTAAGCCTAGAACGATGCACGCCCATCTGATATAAATATAATTTTCGTAAACATTTATTTCAGTACTTCAAAAAAAATTAATTTTTAAAATAAACCTGATACATTAGGCCGATACTTAAATTAATTTTAAGAACTACTACTGTATTTCTACGCTGATATTGTACATACCTGCCAAATTTCAAAATGTGACACAAAGAAAGAACATTTAAAAAAGTGTTTGTTGACCGGAGCACCTAGGCCGCCCGCCCGCTTAGACGCTACTATTGCTATTGCCATTCTCTTCATACAGCGTGCGTTGCGCTGTCACAGCCAGAATTCCTAAGAAATTGACAATTGACTATTTACGAAATAAAATGTTAGGCAATATATGTAGAGCCTGTTTCCAAAATTCTTTCGGTGACGAGTCAAGTGAAGTTTTTTCAAGGAAGTGAGAATCGTCCAATTTTTTTACATTGCAAATATATCTGTCACTGACAATGATGAATAAACGTTCACAGCTGATCAGTGGTAGAGAGATGCACACCCAAATGAATCACCCTACAATACCGGTAGCGTATAATTGACTCGGAAAGTTCTCTTGCCTTGCGTTGTGGTACGTCATGTGATCTGCTCTGAAGCAATCAGCTTGCAACGATGTTTACTTTTCTTACGACTAAGATTCAACGTTGCCGGTCAACTTACTCACGAAGTCGCGGAGGCGATAAGGTTCGGCTTTGCAAAAGTTATGAACATGATATCCAGACATGTCAGTAAGTGTTTTATGTTTTGAAATTTAATTTATCTGTGATATAGGTGGTGACATGCCCATACTAATTTAATAATTTTATTTTTAAAGTTCTTAATCTGTTAACTTAAATTATTAAATTTAAGTTAAAAGGTTTTGAATCTGATGATGGAAAGACAATTCATCTCGAAACGTCAAATTTCTTAAAAACAACATTATGTAATAAAAATGTATTATGAAAGAAAGAATTTGAAAAGAATGAATTGTCTTTGAAAATTTGCCAGTGACACATATCAAGAGAATTAACAGACAATTAAATTAAAAATAATTGCATTTTCTTAAAGCAATGAAGGACATACGTACATTTACCGCATATTTTAAGATGTGAAGGGATATTTTCATTTACTGATCTGTGGAAGTATATCGATGGTAATTATCTACTGCTCACTGGCACGTGATGCTCTTGTAGACGCTGCAGCTAAACAGCAAGCACATATTTCCTTTATATTTAATTTCTCACAATACTCTCAGTGTCCCACTCTCAAACTTACCAGACTAATATAAAATACTTTGTGGAACTCAATGTAATTTTTATCTTCGAATTTTTAAATTGTGTTGACGAAATATAAAATATAAAAATTAAGTAAAAAATATTAAAAATAATGAATACGTCAAATGAAAGAGCATCCTTTGTTCTTTAATGTTGCAAAATATTATATTCCTGCCACAATTGCAACGCGAGTTGCAAACAATTAACTTAAGCTATGCAAGGATTTTTTAAAAAAAAACTGAAAACTAATATCGCATCGAAAAATATATTGGGTGAAAAAATTAAAAACACGTGTTCCGCATTGTTGCTGGGATATCAAGGTCAAAATCTCGTATAATTTTTGTATTTTCATAAAATTTGACGCAGAAAGACATATTTGTATTTATATTATAAACTAGTGGTGCTGCCAAAGCACATACATTCTCGCAATATTTCTAAACGCTCTGCAATATTATATTGACTTGAATATTATAGTGGACAATCGATTCGATGTGACATACGTTTTGCAAGTAGGACAAGTGAGTGGTTAACTTGTTTAAAATTTCAGAATACGAATATGACCTACGAAGGTTGCCTTTTATGTTTCGGGATGTGGCAACCCTGGTGTTGCAATCTGGCAACTGACAGCTCTATCGTAAAGTTGGTTGTTTTGAGGTTATACGTACTCAGAACGTTTTGACATACGTGGGCTATTTGTGTTGTTTACAGTAACTTAAAATATTCATCTTGGCCCAAAAATGGAATTAAATCGTGAACATTTTCGTGCAATTATTTTTTTACAACTTTCGACGTGGATTAACTCAGCAACAGTGCATGGATGAACTTAATTCAATTTGTGGCGATGAAGCTCCATCAAGGACAAGTGTTTATCGATGGAATGGTGAATTCAATCGTGGTCGTAGTTCACTTCAAGACGCGAAGGTCGTCCAAAATCAGTTGTTGTTCCGAAAACCATTGTTGCTGTGCGTGAACAGATATTGCAAGATCGTCATGTGACCTATCGTGAGATTGAGACAACCTTAGGCATTAGTGGGACCAGCATACATTCAATATTGCATGAACTGTCAGACTGTCAAAAAAATTTATTCGCGTTGGATCCCTCACAATTTGTCAATCGCTAAAAAAGAGACTCGTGTCGATTGGTCAAAAGAAATGCTAAAGAAAAACGATCGCGGTGCTTGGTCGCCTGTTTTTTCGAAAAAACTGGACATGTCGCAACCGTACCACTAGGACAACGCAGAACAGTCAATTCTGAGTGGTACACAACGATTTGTTTGCCAGCTGTCTTCCCAGAAATCAGGAAAACCAACCGCCGAAGACAGATCACCACGACAATGCGAGCTCTCACACGTCGGCTCAAACAACTGCATTTTTGAGCACCCAAAACATCGATTTGATGAGTCATCCGCCGTATAGTTTATGGCACCTAATTACTTCTTTTTATTCCTGTACGTAAAAAAGAAACTGAGAGGTCTACGTTTTTCGACACCTGAAGAAGCGGTTGCTGCATTCAGAATGCATGTTTTGGAGATACCTCAATCAGAGTGGCAAAAGTGCTTCGACAATTGGTTCACACGCATGCACAAGTGTATAGATGGGGAATATTTTGAAAAACAATAAAGTGATTTTCGATGATTAATATTTAGAATTGCTTCAAATGATTTTCAATAAGGTTTTTGAAATCCCCTATAGTATTCTGCGGCAAAAGAGAGTTGTGACAAGTGACTACCCCGGAATCAGTAGCCGTTCCTTCCGAATCGCTGAGTCCGAACCCGACATTCAACCACTTCAGCCCCTCGGATTACACAGAGAATCGGCAATTCTATAATACGTAGTCATAAGCGCCGAAAGACAGCAATTGATTTGACGGCTCATACATTTTACAAATCCAATAACATGTGAAAAATTGTTTAAAAGTTCAAAATTCGAAAATCACGTACAGATACTTCCAGTTTATTTATCTTCATTAATAGTATTTGCGATTAGAATTGCTTCAAATGGTTTTCAATACATTTTCTGTAATTATCAAATATTACCTGCGGCAACAAAGAGTTGTCACAAATAATAGTCCCCGGCTAAGACTCGAACCGGCCAACCTGCCCTCCGAAGAGCTCAGACCTTAACCCTCCCCCCTCCACAAATGGCTACCACGGCTATCCAGTTTCGACATGCAATGAATACTTCTGTTTTGTTTTTGTTTGTGTAAATTTCAAGCCCACATTACGCAAAAACTACTCGTTTCTTCAAAAAATTCTACATGACCTTTTCTAAAGAAGTAATTTTGTACAACAGTCGTTGTCTGAACCAAAAATCACTATCTTTAATTTTGTAAATTTAAAGAATATTTTTGCAATTTTCGAAAAATGGGGAATCACCAAATATGAGACCTGCACCATTCTCTTAAGCGTCTACCGCACTATTAAACAACAAAATTTAATCAAAAAATTTGGAGCCATTTTTTGGAAAATTTTGAAAATGTCGGTACAGTACGGTCTTCATGTACAGTACCACCCCGCCAATTAAAATATCGGTTTCAAATTGCAGATGTTGCAACTTCAGCCAGATCGATTGGTGAATATCAAGTTTGGAGAAAATCGGCTGAACGGTTTAGCCGCTTGCGTTGACCACAGACTGATGGACGTTTTGCCGTCAATCCATTTAGGTATCTATCAAGAACAACAAAACACGGATTCCGGCTACACCACGAGTTAGAGGATTTTTCTTTCTAAATTTAGCAACATGATTTATCCGCTTTTTCTTTACCAGAATCCGACAATTTTTTTCTAGCGAAATTTCGGCGTTTTCAGGAGCACGATTATGTAACTTTCTTTTCTTACGAAGCATTCGTAAGGCGAGAAAGTAAAATATGAAAGAAACCCTAGAAAACACATAAAAGAAAAATTCATGATAGTCTTTAAATTTGTCCCATACCAGCATTTTCAAGTTTTCTTTCACATGTGGCCGCTCAGATCTTAAAACGCACGCTTGACTAGCTTTAACACTTGAGCACATGCTTTAATTAAACACACAGTAGTGATTGAACACTTGACTGGGATTCACCAAACAATACAAGTTTTAAACACAATGTATGATACGTACCTAGAATATACGATGTTTACGAGAAGCGTGTGAACAGTCTCACTGCGTAGCCACTGACGGTTCGGAGGGGGTATTCGGGGACCACGTAGCCTCTGCAGTTCTGTTGACTGGGGGGTCCTACGGTTCGTGACTCGTCGGGGGATGTTTGGCGCTAGCTAGATCGCTGGGACGAACTCAACCACTGTCTGAAGAAGCTTTCTAGCGGCCAGTTGCTTTGATCAGTAGTTCTCCGCGGTTTCTCGGATAAATCTCTGGCGAATGTCGGAGCAGTACCTTAACAAAGAGGCATCGGAACGCGCACGCTCCTTCCTTTCGGATCCTTGCCTCACGCGTGTAATGCACGAAACTACCGCATACGTTGGAAGACTAGACAATGTCCCGGCCGGGACGATTCGTCGCTGGGGAAAATCCCTGGAAGGGGAATAAACCCGCAAACCGGGGATTAGGTCGGCGTCAGATCCCCGGGTACAGCACCACACCCGGACAGCCTACCACACCACAGCCGGGTACAACACCACACCACAGCCTACAAATGCATTGCGAGTTTTTGTTCTCAAAATCAGAAACCGTATCGTCGAAAGATAAAACTTCAAAGCTTATCGTTTTCATTGACAATTATTATTAGTGAATGGAATTCGTCTTGTCCAGTAGTAGCTCAATACTAGTTTTAACTCGTTTAAACTTTACTAAATGATCTTTCATCTGTACAATTTGTAATCACTAATTTGTTTTAAAAAATCGAATGTCACTCAAACCTTCAATGTTTGGAAATCCGTTCCCTACTTATCAAATAGTTGATCTATTAACAGTCTTGTGCTTAATTTTTTGATTTTTGTATTTACTATAAAAGTACACATAAGTGAGATAATAAGTAAAAATTTCTTTTGATTCGTATATAATAGTAGTTTATGCAATTAGTGCATAGTGTTAAGCTTTATTGCATGGGTTAACGCCTGTGATGCAAACAAAACTTTGTGGTTTACTAGTTCGTTTCTGAACCAAACGAGAATTCGAAAAATTTTGTTTTCTTGTGTCTATAGTGAAAAGACGCATTGTAATCGTCATTTGTCAATATATGACGTCAAATAAGCAATTGAGCTGAATTGTTCGTAAAAAAATGAAAGAATATTGTGAAGTTCCTGCGGAAATTCTCGCAAAACCTAACAAAGGTACAGACAGTGGTTTCCAGTAAAATCTCGAGAAATATATGAAAATGATTATAGTGTATATGAAAGTTATATGGGAAATAAGTGAGAATTACGTAGATGAAACGGTGCTTTCAGGTTATTTGCATCTATCGCCAAAAGTTATTTAGAATATTTCATAACGTCAAAAAAGCATTTCGAGGATATTAGCCGATGTGCCCTACACATATAATTACTACAAGTAGTACTGCTACTCAAGAAGCACATCTCCAAATAATGGTGATACGTAACAGTGAAATATGAGTGATTGATGGGAACTATAAATTCACGGGAACATTACAAAATTGCAATTTTCATATCAATTAAACAAAATATGGTTTATATAACGAGTTACTTTACTTACTTTAGAGTTATGCCATTTATTTATTCCATTTGCTTGCATCGTAACTTTAATCAATCGAATTCATAAAAAATGCCGTCTGTGTTGTGTTGGTATTAAAGCGGGCCATAAGGGAATTAACAATATCGTTACGTGCTTGGTTTCCAGTCCCTAAACACACAGCACATAAAAAATATTGCAACGCGTTCCAAGTCAAATGGATGTATTTTACTTTACAGAACATTGGTCACCTGGTAATGAACTAAATACTCGAAATTCTTGATTTTTATCTTGCAGGGTCATATTGTAGGGCGAGGGAATCCAATGAAGGCACTGAATTTGGAGGTTCGTGAATTCCGTAAGAAATGATGATTCTATTGTCCGAATAATATTTGTGTCAACTTGACAGTTGGGGTGGGGTAGAGCGATGTTGCCACAGTGAGGCCGTTCTCGCATCAGATCACTCCAGAGGCAGAGCAAGAAGCAAGTCGCACACGATGCAGAACCAAAGAAGTAACGGCGCTTTTCAACTGGCAGTTGCTTCGCCATGTTAGAGGGCTTTTTGCCCTTCATTTCATATGTATCGTCAACTCCGCAGTGACATCAGAATTTGAAGCATTTCAGTGGAAAAACTCTCCCTTGTCAGCAGCCAGCTGTCAAGTACATAGAAGTATTTTAGATTTTAGATTTATTTAGTCAAAAACATTTTAAAAAAATATGTGACGTATGGGGGAGAAGATTATCCGCGGCGCAAGTTTTCTTGAGTTCCAGAATCCCTTCCCGTCATTTTAACAATAAATAGTTGAAAGATGAGTAAAAGTTTAACATAGTTTGAAAAAATAGACATTTTCGTTTATGACTTATAGAAAACTTATTTGCATCGGTACACGAATTGCAAGTATGATTTTTCTGCATTGCTAACAAAATAGTAACTCGCCCTTACCTCTACTCTTACCATTACAAGCAAAAGGCGAGTTCAACAAAACGTGCGCATAGTGAAGCTACATTTACCTGTATTCGGATAATTTCTTCTTATCGGAATTCAATTTAAATGCTGTTAAAATGTTTTTGAAATAAGTCGTACAACTCAATACCCTCAGAATTATCTTATTTTGCATACATAGATAGCTAATGATGCACGTTTTATATTACTTCAGAGTCTTAGAAAATCTAGAGACAACACTAAACAATATTAGTAATCGCTGTTTTAAATTCATTGCTGTACGAGGAGATTGCCATATTAATTTTGTGGGTGAATATGACGAAAAAGAGCAGTTTGTGAACTTCATATTTTTAATTTAGTGTGTGCGACAGTAAATACATTTAAATCGAAATAACAATAGTCGAATTAATAATAAAGAAAACCACAACTAGATGTGAAATAACGGATGGTCTACGTTATTACTACGTACCACGATGTACAAGTTCTTATAAGTACTCGTAACTGAAACACTGACATAATAATACACGAATTATAGATTCTTTACTAAAGTTAAAATAAAATTTACGGACTACTTGTAGCAGGAACCATGGGACGAAGTTTATAACTTTGTTGACACAGTCCCAAAAATGTCATTTATTTTGCTCACCGCTTTAATTTCACCTTAGCGCGTGATTTCCTCTTAAAAAGAAGCAATACCAGGAAAACACAAGGAATTACAACATACGTGTAAAACAATTCTACTACTTTATTTCTAAACATCAAAACGTATCACGTGTCTACTTCCCAAAATACATCAGCATTTGAAGAAAATTAATAGTATACGCAAAAATAATGAAAAACGATGAGGATACTTTGAATGCTAGTAACAAAACTAAGCAATGTGGAAGATCGTAAAAAATATGGCCACATTAAGTCAATCTGTGTAAATAATGTTGTTTAAAGAACGGTGACAGAAGTAGGCAATTCGGTAAACGTTTCAAATCTCTTCAACCAATATTATTCGAGTATTGCGACTAATCTCGTCAAGGGATTAGAACCAAAAAAATCAACATCATACGCTTCCCCCAAAACAATTCGACAGATGTTTCCGAAACTTCTTCCAGCGAAATCCTCAGAACAGTAAAGAAAAAAGTAAATATTCGACTGCTTTAGATCAATTTCCCAAATGTTTATTAAAAAGTTGTGCACCTTCCTTTATATACACATTAACTGGCATTTTCAATGCCTCTTTATGGACAGTAATATTTCCAAATAAGAAACATTAAACCACTTTTTAAAGGCAACAAAAATTAAGTTCAAAATCATCGGCCAATAGTCAGATTCCTCAATGACTTAAGTTTTTCTATATGCGAAAGGAAACAGGAACAGGAAAAACGAAGCGTTTCAGACTCCAAAGACAGAGACCAAACTGTTCCACACTGTTTCCCGTCCACAGATTGAAAAGATGGCTCTGGACACTACTCTGATGTCACATCAGGTGTCTCATGTGACGGCTCCGAAAACGTCGGAAAATTATACTGTGAAATGGAAAAGTGACCTCTTTCAAACTATTTTTCATTGTCCAGTTTTGCTTCGATACATTTCTACTTATTTTTAATTATTTATTAGTAGCAAAAATAGTTTGCGCACAGGGCGCTGTGAAGTTTCGCGCTAATGAGAATGCGAAATGGAGACTAGGAATGCGGTGGGTGAAACATAACACGCCTTCCAACGTTAATAAAATATAAAAAATAAAAGAATATTTTAGAAACAAATACAAGCTTCTTTCATTTTTAGGCCATAGAAATATGGCCCCTTTTTATTCGTTCCCCCCCCCCATAATTATGTTTGAAAATAAAACCATATTTTTAAAACACACATACAAATAATCATTTGTATATAATTCATAATTATAGACATATAAAATTCCTCCCTCCTAAAATTCGTCTCTGAATCCGTTCCTGTATATATCAATGCATAGATCATGGAAAGTGCCTTGCCATACTATCCCTATACATCATAATAATCAAGATACGAGTGTAAGCTGATATGTATCTTCACTTTTGTTCTAATCAACTGGTAGGTTACCAGTACAGCTTTGTGCACTAACCAACCTTAAGATGACTTCATTCATTTGCTTATGGTAAGTTTCAACGTTATCATATTCAATGATCAATTCATCAATAACTTGAAGTTTCGCTTGAGTTGTTACAACGTAAAGCACCAATTTACGTTTGCACAAGAACGGAACAGGCTTTTATAATCCATTTTTGTGATCTGAATATCCAGAGAATGTCACAAGAAAAGCTGACATTTTTTTTCTTTCTGAGAGTATCGGAAATCCGGTGAAATTATGGACCAAGTACACTGAAAACCATGGTACCCAAGTTGAAAAATGGTGTCTTTGAAAATTTGGACTGTTGTTAACTTTTACTTTCTCGCTACCGTGGTAGAAAGAGAGTTATTGAACTTCGAAACCACACTTTTGACTTATACTCGCATATACAATCTACAATATTTTGATAATTACTGCAGATTAATTTATGGATCAAAAATTAAAGAAATATATACAGCAGTGAATATAATTTTATTAGGACCCAAGAAACGCAATATAAAAATATGCAACGGAACAATGAACACAATAAACAAAAGTGGTTTCACAATATTCACGCTCTGAACATTATTAAAAAAAGAATGATGTAAATTCGAGAAAAACTTTAAATTCAAATATCAATATATTTCAATACTAAAATATTAACAATTTCTGAAATGATAATATAAATTTAAACGAAGAAAATAAACTCATATTAAACACAAAAGTTATGCCCGTTACATTAACATCTCGCCTAATACTTCTTGAAACAATATTTTTATAAATACAGTACCGGCAGCGTATAAGCAACTCAAAGACGCGCTGTTGCCTCACGTTACTACGCTCACAGGTAAGTTAAATATCAAAACATTAACACTTACTGACAGGCAACGACACGTCTTGATATCATGTTCATGCGATAAGGTTAGCCACAGCCGATCCTAATTGCCACCGTGATTTATGAATCAGACGAGCAGAAACGCTGTACGCTGACTGTAAGAAAGTAAACAAAAGCCTCGCAACCTAATTGCTTCAGAGAAGGTCACATGACGTACCACAGCACTTGCCAAGAGTACGGTCAGCTTCTCACACGCTGCCGGTACTGTAGAGACAGAATTTACAAGCACTATCAAATGCTAAAATATGTATGCAAACATGTACTACAAAATACCAAAACATGCACGATGCAGGGTAAAAATAGACAAAACATGGACAATCAAATGTTAAGATAGTATACTTCTCGTTTTATTGCTATATTTCTTGTTTGGTATATTTATTTTCAATAACTACAGATCCCTAAGCCGTTAACATGTTTCATCGCTAGCTAAACGAAGAAAATATATTTTAATAGTTTTTTATGGGAGAAGCACCATAGCACTTCCTTGCTCTGCAGGAAAAAGCGAATTCTAGGCAGCTGGCAGCGGAGATGCTTGCGCAGCCATTTTGGATATTACACTTGTACCTCCCGGAGAACAACTTGCCGCTCACGGTTTGTTGTTTATTATCTCATTCGTGTACTAATGTAAGAAACGCTTCACAATAATCGACCCGTAGTGTGTTATGAATAGGAGTAGTATTTCCATACAAATGCATGTTTTTATTTAAGTTTCATAGAGCTTTCAAACTTGGTGTGTGTGTGTGTGTGTGTGTGTGTGTGTGTGTATTGTTCTTGGCAAACTCATTTTTAAAATGTATACTTTTTCTGTGCAGGTTTGCAAGTTTTGGTACTTTATATATATATATATATATATATATATATATATATATATATATATATATATATATATATATATATATATATATAAATTCATGTAAAATATACTTTTTTTCAGCATTGGCAGTAATGAAACCCGAATACAGAAATATTGAACGTCGAAAAAGAATAGAGAGTCGCAGTTTCAAATATTGAATCCAGATTTAAACAATTGTTGATGAAGCTAGCTCATCCTTCCCATTTATTTTTAGAACAATTTTATCATAAAATTAAAAGTTGAATAAAATATTACGTGTTATTTTAGTAGATAATTAGAACGGAAAAATAAAATGGCCTACTATATCACTTATTTGTGTGGAATGTTTAGTAGGCCTACTCTTTATATTCGAAACTTGTTAGCAAGGGAGCCGCAGGAAGTTAAGGCCAAGGGAGCTGTGGACGAAAACGGCGAAAACCCCTGTTCTAAAGGGGCCTTGCAAAGAGAATAAATTTGATACAGACTCATCAAGCCTTGTAAAATAAGTACATGGGGGATGGGTACATGTTAACAAGATCACAAGATACCCTCCTTTGTAAACTATCTAAGGGCAATCTGAGTATACAGGTGAGTCAACTTAAGTTATTGCAATGCAGTTTTCACGAAAGTGCATGAGGGAATGGGGCTAATTGGTACGTGTATTCATTTCTATTTTATCACTTGTATTTTATGAGATATTTGAAGTAACTTTGTTTTTTCAAATGGAATAATACATTTTTCGGCCTATCATGACGAGCGTAAAAAGATTAATCCAATAGATAGTTATTGTCATATATTAAGATTAGCATTATTTTAGTAATTTTGATTTTTTGCGTCTCGTGTTTAACGGATATGTTGAACGCAACAGCCCGCCAACCAGGTCCCAGCGCTCCCCGTTAGCGCGCAGTCGGGGAAGGGAAGGGACTTAGTACATGTAGAAATGAAACACATTACAAATATTCACAAAACTCATGCAGATTTTTTCCCTGAATTCTGCTCTTTCCGCATTTTCATATTTTTTTGAATATCTTAAGGATTGAAAATACAGATGTCATAAGTAGTATGTATTGAAATAAGATTGTTATTCCAACTTCATTTAAAGGGGTGTCATACCAGAGGATATTAACGGGATCTTGAATCTAAACACACTGCAATCTACTTATATTACAAAATATTTACTAACTTAGAAAAGTTATAATGTGGCGAGGTTATTAGGCAAGATATATCCCGATTGGCATACTCAGGAATTTCACTAAATTTTAATTTTTACCATCCCATTACGGTGAAGAAAGTAATGATATATATAATCTAGTTGATAAGGATATTCAACCATTACACAAAAAAAAAGTTATGATGAAAATTTAGAAAAAGTAACCATTGTGTTACTAAATAATGCTTATCCGATCAACTTTATAAAGACAATGGTTCGCCAACGCCTACAAAATAACTGCCCGACAAATGAAAATTTAAAATTTAGGGTCGAATTCATAGTCGTTTCTTATAATGAGAGTTCTATAAGTACTAGATTTCGATTCATAAAAAGTCCTTATTTTCAAATGTGTGACGAATGAGTATTATACACACATTCGTGTAAGGGAGGTTGCCTGTAACCTTAGCTATTTCTTCATTCGCCACAAGGTTAACCAACTTTGGTTAAGTTGAAGTACCAAGTCTGGTGAAGTCAACAAACAAATACGTTTATGCGACATCACAGACGACGATGAAACGAGTATTTAGCGTAACAAAGTAGATCAGATATGCTGATTATCCATTGGAAGATCCAATTTAGAAAATATCTTCATTTTCGTAAAATCACTGTTGTAAATACTCTTTTGCTCTCATTGGTGCAAGAAATGTAACAAAGATAGGCTTACCAATCCCTCCTTTTATGAAGATGTTAATAGCATTAAGATTTAATTCATAATAATATTAGTATTTTACACATAATAAATAATAATAATAATAATAATAATAATAATAATAATAATAGCATTAAGATTTTACGCAACTTCATTCTTTCAGGTTCGTTCTATAAGCAATCTATGTGCTATCGTATGAAAGAAATGGAATTTCTTGATATCTTCCAGATAATTTTATTGTAGATATGATAAATGTATATAAATTAAATTACATCTTTTTTAGATTACGTAGTTCTCTATAAAGTTCGTCAAGCTACACTAATTTCAATGTTTTTCTGAAGTTTTAGAAACGTTGGTAAGTAACATAAAGAATTTTGTAGTTTCCATCCGAATGAGAGATTTCGCATTTGTAGGTATACCATACGTCTCTTCTCCCGACAAGTCATTAATGTCCTCATTTTTTATTGGAAAGAAAGCATTACTTTTCAATGCAACCTAGACGTATATACGGAGGACACTATGTTGTTTTTTTTCAACTTTTTCGAGTCTTTGACATCATAACATTTCATTGTTATATAAATAAATGACACTTAACTTCAACAGTCTCCCCTAACAAACGCCAAAATCCATTCATGAACTATATATATACATTTAAGTCATTTATTCTACGAAATGCAATAGTGCTGCATCAGCTGGTACAACATATTGTACAACGTATTGTACGCTGGGGCTGTTATAGATTCTGGCTCTGTGTTAATACTATTCAGCTGGCCTGTAGAATTAATACTACTCTGGGGTATTTATATTTCGAACAGGATAAAAAGAAGTCTTTTGCAATGAAATACTTCAGAAACTTCAAAGGGTTTGTTGCGAGTTTCAAAGAAAAGCGACGTTCTAGAGGGAGTTCTCATCATCCACCAAATATTTCTGATACAAAAGTGAAAAAGACTATAGACATTAAAGTAAGGCTATGAAAAATAAATTCTGTTAAATCATTTTATATGAAGTGTCTTCTTTTTCCGTAATGGAAATATTGTAAGCCTACGCATTTTCAATTCCTAAAAGGCTAAAATGCTAGCCAATGTACGTTTCGTAAAATCGCGTTTAATGTAAATTCAACAACAAAACACACAAGTGAAAACGAAAATACTGTTACGGTCAACAACAAACAAAACGACGGAAACCACTGTTAAACACTGAGTCAGCTGACGGAAATGCAACGTTGCAACATTTCCGATACCTTAAGGAACACTCATTTCTGCTCCCATAAGAGACGACTATGAAATACGCCTCCGTAACTGACCTTAAGGAGGTTGACAACGGCAACGAGAGGGAACGCGTTGTTTCAGTGACGACAATTTAGTGAATTTTCCTATAAAGGCAGCAACTACGTAGGTGAGACATAACGAGTAGTGTGAAATTACGTGTATACGTGTGGCGTGATCGGTTTGAAACTAGGAGACTAAGAATAATAGCAGTCATGCCAACCCAAACATTGTAAGAATCCTGAAACTTACAAAGCATGTAAGGAAGACTTGAACAACGAAGAGAAGGCGGTGGAATATGACGGCACGAGCAAGGTATGGTATCATACCAAAACCGTAGGAATATCGGCTGGTGAGTTTAACGTTCTTAGCAATAGAAAATGCAATGTATTCTGGCTAGGTACTCAACGCAAAAGTAGAGTGGCAGAATCGAGGATAAAAGAAGAAATTAAAGACTTAAAAGGAAAACCAAATAATAATAATGCAGCAATTGAGATAGAAAGAGATAGATAGAAAGAAAGAGAGAGATAGAAAGAAAAAGAGAGAGATAGAAAGAAAAAGAGAGAGAGATAGAAAGAAAAAGAGAGAGAGATAGAAAGAAAAAGAGAGAGAGATAGAAAGAAAAAGAGAGAGATAGAAAGAAAAAGAGAGAGAAAAAGAGAGAGAGAGAAAGAAAAAGAGAGAGAGAGAAAGAAAAAGAGAGAGAGAAAGAAAAAGAGAGAGAGAAAGAAAAAGAGAGAGAAAGAAAGAGATAGAAAGCGAGAAAGAAAGAGATAGGAGAGATAGAAAGAGAAAGAAAGAGAGATAGAAAGAGAAAGAAAGAGAGATAGAAAGGGAGAGAGAGATAGAAAGGGAGAGAGAGAGATAGAAAGGGAGAGAGAGAGAGAAAGGGAGAGAGAGATAGAAAGAGAGAGAGAGAAAGGGAGAGAGAGAGAGAAAGGGAGAGAGAGATAGAAAGGGAGAGAGAGATAGAAAGGGAGAGAGAAATAGAAAGGGAGAGAGAAATAGAAAGGGAGAGAGAGATAGAAAGGGAGAGAGAAATAGAAAGGGAGAGAGATAGAAAGGGAGAGAGAAATAGAAAGGGAGAGAGAGATAGAAAGGGAGAGAGAGAGATAGAAAGGGAGAGAGAGATAGAAAGGGAGAGAGAGATAGAAAGGGAGAGAGAGATAGAAAGGGAGAGAGAGATAGAAAGGGAGAGAGAGATAGAAAGGGAGAGAGAGATAGAAAGAGAGAGAGATAGAAAGAGAGAGATAGAAAGAGAGATAGAAAGAGAGAGATAGAGAGAGATAGAAAGAGAGAGATAGAGAGAGAGAGATAGAAAGAGAGAGAGATAGAAAGAGAGAAAGAAAGAATGAGATAGAAAGAGAGAAAGAGAACTTGAATATAAGAGGAGCTAAAAAATATACTGTATACAAGGGAGGAGAATAAAATCACTCAAAAGGAAGCTGGAACAGAAGGAAGCTGGAACAGAAAGAGGCTGGAGCAGAAGGAAGCTGGAACAGAAGGAGGCTGGAACAGAAGGAAGCTGGAACAGAAGGAGGCTGGAACAGAAGGAAGCTGGAACAGAAGGAAGCTGGAACAGAAGGAAGCTGGAACAGAAAGAGGCTGGAACAGAAGGAAGCTGGAACAGAAAGAGGCTGGAACAGAAGGAAGCTGGAACAGACGTGAAGCTGACAGAAGTAAGCTGGACCATGAAGGTCGCACAAAATATGTAATGACAGAAATGATAAACATCTCGGGGAAGGAACCAATGAAAGAACACACACGACTGAAACTCTCAAAGATGATAATGAATCAGAGAATGCGAACTTCAAGGAGGTGGATAAGACTGAAGGGAAGAGAATGACATGATAGACAACCCAAAATAACACAAATTAGTGAAATACAGGACGAGAAAAAGACAACAGAAATACAACATTATAATTAGGACATCTGCAGATGATACACACAAAGCAGTCGAGAGGAGGGCATCGCTATATGTAGGGGGACAATCAACACAAACAACGGAAGAGAAAGTGAGAAATTACCCGAGTAAGGAGTGTGTAAATGATAAAGTGGAGCGCAAAGAACTTAATACGGTAGGACAGAACAATGCTTTCAAATCGAGAATACCGGTGGAACACTTAGAAGAAACAGAAACATCAGGATTTTGACTGCAAGACGTCATAGTGAGGTCTTTTCACACGCAAACAAAAAGTATCAAGGGCCAAACGTGGAATAACGAGTCAAACAGAGGAAAAGAGAGACAAGCAAAAGATAAATAACAAAGATAGGCAATAAAAGACAAAATAAGACAACAAATGAATTAAAAACTACCAAATCACAAGGAGAAAAATCATGCCAGTACATTACAGAAAACAATGAAAACCAAAAGAAAAAACACGGGACTTATAAAAATATTGAACTGGAACGTAGATGAAAGACTAAGAAGGGTAATAAACAGCACAACAGGAAATCTCTTCAAGGATATAGAAATAGCCAGTTACAGAAACGTTCATAACGCTGGAAACGTATATCGACATGAAAGGTTTCCACATAATACACCAATACCCCCCCCCAAAAAAAAAAAAAAAAATTGGGATGGCCGATTGGTGGAATATTATGCCCTATAAACCCAAACTTAGCAACGTTCCAAGTATGTCATACGACAGGAAATGTACTAACCACTGAAACAAAGTATATAAAAATAATAAACTTAAACTGCAAAATAGACAAATGAAAAGAAGATAAAGAGAGTAATGCAGTATCTATGCAAGAGGGACTCGAAACCTGTGCACTAAAACAGATATGGAATGTGGATGAGGCTCTACTGAGAAAACACATCACAAAAGTAAAAAACTAATAATGTACAATTAAAGCACGTTGTGATTTCGAAAAATTAGAAAAATATGTACGAATATACTTGAAGATGACAAAATGTCGAAACGCACTTGACAAAAGGGCAAAGCGAATACGACTATATGGTAAATTTTCTAAGGTTTTTGAAAACTTTAAAATAAGGTACCCGTCAACAAAAAATTGGGATCTATAATTTATTGAAATGAATTCTACAAGACAGTTCATGACAGAATATAATATTATATATATATATATATATATATATATATATATAAACATAATTTATGCTATATATATATTGCTATTTCTAGTTAACAATTTACAAATGTTACTTTTACTCCATTACAATCAGAAACAATTGTTTTTGAACGCAGAAAATGCTTTCTACATTATAAGACGTAATTGAAGCATCATTCAAAGTTGAAATCTAAACCACTGAGCTCAAATTGTGTATATTAAGATTTCTTACCACTAAGGTTTTGTATCTTGTTGCATTTTGGCAACACGTACTATCAGGATGTAAGAAAGTTATGATATTTATACAAAATAGAAGTCAATTTTAATCAAATTATGGTAAAATAATTTTTTAAAGGTGCCTAACATGCCAGATAGATCTCTAAACATGCAGTATTGATTGAAAAATGCCCAAACATTAATTACACGTGAACTTCTCAAAAAACCTACGAAAACTTGCAAACATGCACCGAAAAAGTAGGTATTTTTAAAACGAGTTTGCCAAAGAGAGAGAGAGAGAGAGAGAGAGAGAGAGATAGAGATAGAGAGAGACCGAGAGAGAGAGACAGAGAGAGAGACCGAGAGAGAGAGACAGAGAGAGACAGAGAGAGACACAGAGAGAGACAGACCGAGAGCGAGAGAGACAGACAGAGAGAGACCGAGAGAGAGAGCGAGAGAGACACAGAGAGAGACAGAGACCGAGAGAGACCGAGAGAGAGAGACAGAGAGAGAGACAGAGAGACAGAGAGAGACACAGAGAGAGAGACACACAGAGAGAGACACACAGAGAGAGACACAGAGAGAGACACACAGAGAGAGACACACAGAGAGAGAGACACACAGAGAGAGAGACACAGAGAGAGACACACAGAGAGAGACACACAGAGAGAGACACACAGAGAGAGACACACAGAGAGAGACACACAGAGAGAGACACACAGAGAGAGAGACACACACAGAGAGAGACACACACAGAGAGAGACACACAGAGAGAGACACACAGAGAGAGACACACAGAGAGAGACACACAGAGACACACAGAGAGAGACACACAGAGAGAGACACACACAGAGAGACACACACAGAGAGACACACACAGAGAGACACACAGAGAGAGACACACACAGAGACACAGAGAGACACAGAGAGAGAGAGACAGAGAGCGACAGAGAGAGAGACAGAGAGACAGAGAGCGACAGAGAGAGACACAGAGAGAGAGACAGAGAGACACACAGAGACAGAGAGAGAGAGACACACAGAGAGAGAGAGAGAGACACACAGAGAGAGACAGAGAGAGACAGAGAGGGAGACAGAGAGAGGGAGACAGAGAGAGGGAGACAGAGAGAGGGAGACAGAGAGAGGGAGACAGAGAGAGGGAGACAGAGAGAGGGAGACAGAGAGAGGGAGACAGAGAGAGGGAGACAGAGAGAGAGAGACAGAGAGAGGGAGACAGAGAGAGAGGGAGACAGAGAGAGAGGGAGACAGAGAGAGAGGGAGACAGAGAGAGAGGGAGACAGAGAGAGGGAGACAGAGAGGGAGACAGAGAGAGAGGGAGACAGAGAGAGAGGGAGACAGAGAGAGGGAGACAGAGAGAGAGGGAGACAGAGAGAGAGGGAGACAGAGAGAGACAGAGTGAGTGAGTGAGTGAGTGTGTGTGTGTGTGTGTGTGTGAAACTTGAATAAAAATATGCATTTGCATGGAAATACTGCTCCTATTCATAACATACGACAGGTCAATTATTGTGAAGCGTTTCTTACATTAGTACACAAATAAAATAATAAACAACAAACTGTGAGCGGCAAGTTGTTCTCCGGGAGGTACAAGTGTAATATCCAAATGGCTGTGCGCAAGCATCTCCGCTGCCTAGAATTAGCAATTTCCTGTAGAGCCAGTGGCGGATAGGCCGTGAGTGCTGCGGCGCTGTAGCACACTAGCTACTCTCCATTCATAAAGAAAATTATTAAAAATATCGTATTTTCGTTTAGTCACCGATAAAACGTTGGTGAAGTGCGTAATATTTGCGGAAAGAGGGTTTGATTTTTCTTCAATCTCACGCCTAGGCTTTGAGAGATCTGGGGGTCTCGCATGGGAAGTTCGAACGTGAAAGCCTGATGAAGTCCTGCAGACATTTTACATTCTAGACAGATTATTACACGCATTTTATCATTCGACGAAGATTCGGGCCGCGTCTCCCTTGGAGTCGAGGGCTCGCTCCTCGCCGCGCAGTGAAGCGCTGACTTAACTCCCGTGCCAACATTTGAGAACTATCGCTACGTTTAACTTACCTTAAGGAATATGCTGATAGTGGTGTCCTCTGCTCGAATGCAGTCTTGGCACCTCCGGAACATTCGGATTTACCCTTTGAAATAAGCCTCGAGTAATTGCTGCGATCTTCTCTTCAATAGACTGCCGGAGCTCTTCTTGCGAGTGCGACTTTTCTGCATACACCTGACCTTTCAAGTATTCCCAAAGGAAAGCCAATAGAAGTCAGATCAGGTGATTTAAGCCATAACCCATGACTAATTCGTGTCTCGATCGTTACTCTAAACAGTATTTAAAAAGTTCAGAGATCGAACAGTGGAATCCTGTTGGAAGGAATCACAGAGCCTTTTTCTGCTGTCAATTGTCTGAAGAACAATGCCAAAATCTGACTTACGTAAACATGTAATTCTTGAACTCAACGCACACCACACTCCGATCTTTATGATGTGAAGTGGTTCTTAGTGAAGCAGGTGAGAGTTTTCTGCATTCAAATAGCGGTTGTTTTGGCTTCATCAGGATAAACCTCAAAGTAGAATCAAAATCAACGTCATATACGCTCTAAAAAACTATTCCGCGAAGCCTACTGGGCTTATGCATCACGATGCTGCAATGCATTGACAACGGTGTCTTGTATAGCCGGATCTTTAAAAGTTAATTGGCTGTTTTGGCTAAGCTCTTGGATACACATGCCTGTTGTGCGAGACTTCTCAAAGATTTTCTTGGAGATTGTGGTCAACTGGCAGAGATTTCGTTCCCCTTCTCTCCGGGTCATGGCGCATTCTACATTTTTGTTTATCAAATAAAATTCGGTATGTGCGACGTTTCTTGACAAGCTTCAAAATTGTCGACCGATGTGGAATATTCATGCCCGGAAATTTCTGAATACACCTCTTGCGGTAGTTAGTGGCAGGCAAGTCGAACGAAGGTGTAAAGAACTATCCTCGGCTGCAAAGAAAACTTGATTACGCACAGCGGAATGCTCTCCGGGCACTGGAGTCGGCCGGACGCGAACGGCGGACGCGCCGGATGAGAGGGGCCTTGTTGCCAAGTCCCCGAGGCACCGAGGGCTCCACCGCTCAGGCAAATGTCGAGTTGGTGGCAAAACCGGATTTGAACGTGTAAAATAAAGTTCATATTTTAACAATTTTAAATGAACACTGCATTACCAATGAAAGTATACACCACAAGAAATATAAATTTGTTCTAAGTAATATTGATATAGTGATTATCAGTTGCATGTGAATGTATTTAAAATAAAAAATAAGCAGATTTGTATGTGATTTTAGAGCATTTTTACAATTTCTAAAATTACGTAAAATAATTTAATAGCTGTAATACATCGACGGCCCAGTTCCAAAAGGCAAACGGCCCAAAAATCTAAGTTTTTAGATATTGCCGTTTTAAAGTTTAATATCGCTCAGCAAGTCAACTACATTACTTGAATTTGAAATAAATGATTAATTGTGAACTGTTATGCCACAAATTTTAAAATTCAAGTAACGAAAATGGACATTTCAGGGCGATATTTATCTGTGAAAATGCAATATCTCAAAAATACATAACATTTTCAGTAGCATTTTGGAAGTCGGGTGTCGATAGCTTGTGACAGGTGCTAGAATTGTTTTCGACGGGCGCTGGAAAAGCTGGATATGATAGTACTAATAGGACCCAAGTTTCCAACATCAGGCACCACTGCCAATATCGTAAACCTATACAGCAGCGGCCTCCGGAGTATACTATAATTTCCAGAGACTTTAGCCATTCATCGCCTTGGACACAATGGGCCGCTTTGGCCCGACTCGCTGGTGGCAAATTAGTGGCCAACAGGACAACTGCGTCGTTAGCAAGGCTTCGAGAAGCGTAATATGCAAGAAAGTGCCCGAAACATTTTGTTATCGAATTCAAATACGAAACGCACTAAACACCTGAAAGTATTTTTACTTTTACGGTTTAAGGTTTACCTTCTTCAATAAAAAAAAAATTAAAAATGAACGCCCAAAATATCTAAGAAAATTCCTAGATATTTTACTAATTTTCTCCGACTTTTACAGCCCCTCACACAAGGCACACCCGTGACTCTAAACTCTCAACATGTGTGCATGTGTGTATGAAGGGAAATGATAGGAAAAGGAAAAAGGGAGATAGTGCGCGGACCGCGGCCCGTTTGTTAGGGCAGCGCTCCGGCACTTTCCTAGTATTGATCGCAAAAAACACGGAAAACTATCGATTATAGCAGTCGGCCGCTTTTCTCCAGACAGCGGCGAAGTCGACCTACCAGCACATCCTAGTATAGAAAATTCACGACCTCGGGCTTCGAATCCTAGGGCCTCCCGGTCAGATTCGCTGCAGTGACAGCGGCCATGCTAGCTCGGAGCCAAATTCAGTTGGTACTTCCACATCAATTGATTGGACTGATTAGTGGCAGGCCCTGCCGGCATTCGTCCCGTTAGTCCAGAGCATGTCTTCATCGCGGGGCGTAGCGGTGATCTTCCCCAGATGGCGAGATCCGGCGCCGACCTACGTCGGCTTGCATGGATTTATCCCAACCAGGTATCTCTCACCAGCGAGGAACCGCCCCAGCCGGGACAAGCTTTAAGCTCCCAAGTGTGATAGGGTAGTGTATGGAAGTGTGGGGGGTGAGGATAGGACATAGAAGATGAAGGAAATATCGCGCGCGGTCCGTGGCCCGTTTGTTAGGGTACTGCTCCGGCATTCGCCTGGTGTTGATCGGAGAAACCACGGAATACTACCGATCAGAGCAGCCGGCGGCTGAATTCGACCTAGCTGTTTGGCTTGTGTCGAAAGTCCTGCCACCGTCGGGACTCGCATCCTAGGACCTCCGGTCAGAGGCCCTGAGACTCCTTTACCAGTTCTTTACACATGGTGGTATTGAAGTTACAGAAAACACTTGAGTCAAATCTGTCCTGCGAGTGTATTCAGTATCTTCCAGCGTCAGCCTGGCACCAAGCTGTTTTCGCCGAATGACACAGTATTCAGAGACCTGCAATTTGCAAGGTCTCCATCATCCCACTCCTCAGGTTCCTATGACGCCGAGACCAGTCTCCTTCCACCGCTCGGTTCCCTTCAGGCGTCTTTCCTGCAACAGATTGAACCATGCACGTCCATTGCTGTTAAAACATCTATTATCATAATAAAACATGCGTCAGACCTTAAGAGACGAAACTCTTTTCACCCAATCAAAGGGAATGCTTTTACAACTGCCACATACCAAGTTTGAAAGATATCTTGCAAGAAACCCAGCATTTGCTCCGGTTGAATTAAAAGAGTTGATGTTCTTGCAACAGGCAATATTTCAAGGCACCATTAATTGGGAATTGCAACCTAAACTCACAAAGGTAGAAATATATTCCGTAAGTTGACAGTCATTTTTCTGATTTCAATTCAATAGTGACGTTTTACTCAGTACTACTAATACGTCAAGATACATTACTGAGTAAAGCCACAACCTTTCTTAATTCTTTTGTACTACACGCCTTTCCCGGCAGATAGAGGTTAACCAAGAACGCAAACAGCCAAATTTAGCGCTTTTCTCAATTCCAAAAAGTTATAAACAAAAATATTCCTTTTCGTAGGCCAGCATTGGCGGTTAGGCGCGCACAAACGGGAGGTGGGAGCGAGTGGGCGAACCAAGACCGGTAACAGCAGCGCCTTCTCAGCTCAAGTGCGGCAATCAGCCGGCATATTAGCTGACGAGGAACCAGAGGAATCTCAATAATTGGCTCTTCTGCATTTTCGCATTTTTCCATTTCAGTGCCAATTTTACACTCCTCTCACTTTCACCTAGTAAAAAATAATTTAATAACAATGTCGTGAAATGTTATAATTTGCATTCCAATTACGCCTTATAAGTTAAATTTATAGGAGAACTGCAATGTATTCACATTCACAACATTTCAATACTCCCCTTTGTCGATATTGCAACAATCAAATTCTTTGAAAAAACGCTTGCAATTTTATTTCATTTTTTTGATAGGCATTCTGTAGTAGTGAACATTTCCATACCAGTACTGGTGACCATGGATTCTTGAAACTCCGTCTAGCTCCTTACACATGTGTTATGAGTACGACAGTGAAAGATTGGACATTCAGTTTATTTACTTATTTAACGCCAATGTCAACATACTACATCACACACGGCTTTTAACTGTCAAAAACAGTTAAAAACGGGGTGACGTACTCTGGAGAGAAGTGTATTTAGTGCACATTTTCTGAAATTCTGGGATCCCTACCCTGAGTCATATACAAGTTGAATTCCAAATACAGATGGAAATGAGCAGTTTTGTAAAGAAATGATAAGAAAAATACGCTCCAGTGTAACAAAAAGTATTTGCAAAGAAAATCAGCTATAGATTATGGCCTCATCGTGCCCTTCAAGAACACAGAACGATAATTTGAATAACTGTATTACCCACAGAACTCTAACAGACTTGCACAGATAGTGAAATTACATTTATGTCCAGAAGCAAAAAAAAGGGGGCCATCTCAACTATCGCAAAAAGTTCAGGGAAACAGGACTAAAAACCTGACAGAGATGGAAGTCATTGACCCAGAATTTGAGGTACAACACTTGTTACAGGTTGTTTACAATTATACAGTCACAAAGATAACTGACACTTTAACATTATCATTGTTAAAGTTAATATTAGTTTCCTTTTTGATTCTCTCTAATCTAATTGAATGGGTGATAGAAAAAACAGCAGTAGTCCAGAGTTAATCATTTACGTTTTTAAACAGAAATTAGTGGAGAAGTATTGGAACAGAATGTTCAGACTGAAAACAGTTTAATATAAGGTCGTTCGATCAGTCAGACAGCGCCTTCTCTTTAATAACAGTTTATTTTATACAAAATAAACTGTCATCATGTGGGTGGGATGTTTATCATTAGCACAATTCTTTTTTGTTTTGTAATCTAAAGTCTGGGAGCTAAAGAATATGTTTTCCCAAAATATTAGGAAATATCTCAGGCGCGAATGAACATTAGCGAATATGCACAACGAGCAATATGAAAGCTGACAGAATTTGTAAGAATTCTGAACGTGTAGCACTATGAACTTAATTTTGTTTTCAATTCAAGTAAATGGACGTTCCATTTGATGTTTGACTTAATTGAGGGACCTAAAAATGTTGTTCCTTATCATTGGTCAGTTGCACACTGCTCATTTTCAATGGAGAATGCAATTGTTTATTTGATATGGAAATACTGTTGACTATTACTGATTGAGACTCTTATATATATATATATATATATATATATATATATATATATATATATATATATATATATAGAGAGAGAGAGAGAGAGAGAGAGAGAGAGAGAGAGAAAGAGAAAGAGAGAGAAAGAGAGAGAAAGAAAGAGAGAAAGAAAGAAAGAGAGAAAGAGAGAGAAAGAAAGAGAGAAAGAGAGAGAGAAAGAAAGAGAGAAAGAAAGAGAAAGAGAAAGAAAGAAAGAGAGAGAGAAAGAAAGAAAGAGAGAAAGAAAGAGAGAAAGAGAGAAAGAGAGAGAAAGAAAGAGAGAAAGAAAGAGAAAGAAAGGAGAGAAAGAGAGGGAAAGAGAGAGGGGGAAGAGGGGGAAAGAGAGAGGGGAAGAGGGGGAAAGAGAAGGGGAAGAGGGGGAAAGAGAGAGGGGAAGAGGGGGAAAGAGAAGGGGAAGAGGGGGAAAGAGAGAGGGGGAAGAGGGGGAAAGAGAAGGGGAAGAGGGGGAAAGAGAGAGGGAAAGAGAGAGGGGGAAAGAGAGAGGGAAAGAGAGAGGAGGAAAGACGGAAAGAGAGATGCACGCACACACACGCACGCGCACGCACGCACGCACACGCACGCGCGCACGCACACACACACAATCACCCAACATTGTAGTACGATATCTCTACTCCCCGAGTTCATTGTTTAAGAGACGAACATTGCCAAACTAGAGAAATGCCACGAATTCCATACGAAGGTAATTTTGAAAGTAAAATGTACTATCAATGATGTCAAAAGACTTGGAAAGATCTAAAAAAACTTCCAAAAGGTGCTTCATTTTGATCCATGAATGAAGTCATCTTTAATAAAAGAAAAAAAATGTCTGTTTCAGTACATTTTGATAACCTAAATCCATGTTGACAATCTAAAAACGCTTCGTATTTACTGAGCAAGGATTCCATTTCTATGTAAAAAAAGTCGTATGTTTTTTTTCGTTTTTCTTTTAACTAGTGATGTTAAAATAACACGTACTTTCTCGCCCATGTTTTCACGCAAAATCACGTAAAAAGTACTGAAATTTTCGAAAAATTTTACATGACCTTATTTCAAAATCTATCTTTAAGGAACAGACATCATTAAAGGAAAACATCTCTATCTTCAATATTTTAACTGTAGGAAGACACCGAAAGAATTTTGAACTATTGTAATTTTCGAAAACATAAGAGTTTTCAATGAACATGAGACATTCTCTTAAACATCCTTCACAGTATCCCACAAACAAATTTAAATAAAAACGGTGAATCCATTTTTTTTTTTGTTTAGGAAATGTCTCAGGGGCTTCATGTAAAGAATCCCCCCCCCCAAAAAAAAAAAAAAACCTTTTCAAATTCAAGGTGCCGCGACATCAGCCATCGATTGGGGAATATCAATTTTGGAGAAAATCAGGCACACGGTTTAGCCGCTAGGGTTGTTCACGGACGGACGGTGTGCCGTCATTCGATTTTTCGCTATCAAGGACCCGCAAAACCCATGGATTTTGGCTACGCCACGTAATAGTTTTTTCTAGATTTTTCAACTGGAATTTTCCTCATTTTCGTCACCAGGTCCCTGTAATAAGATTTTATTCTGCCGAAAAGTCGGCTTTCTTTCGCGCAGCATTATAGAACTTTCTCACTACTCCGTAGCGAGAAAGTAAAAACTGGCAGAAGAGAAATTGGCCGATAACTATGAATTTCATCTTTGTTACCTTTTTCGAAGAGCAGCTTAATCTTAGCTCTTTTGGAAATATCTCGAAAAAAGTCCGGTGCAATGTAAGATGCACTGAACATGCAGTTGCCAGCGGGCCATTGTTTTTGACGTCTCTGCGCCACGCTTACTGTTTTGACCAACGCGTTAGTAAATTATTCCAATTGTTATTTATTTGTATATTGTAGTAATTAGTTATTAAATTAATGCAATTTTTAGTTCAACTCACCACCATTGATATACTCGTAAATAGTAAAATACACCATCTGTTAGTTATTATTGAAGATAAATAGCTTTTCTTCTGATATTTCGTGTTTACTCTTCCCCTTCTCGTTTTTATAAATAATCAAAATCGCAGCTTTTTTCTTGTCTCTGGAAGACGTGAGTTGCAGTAAGACGCCCCCACCCCCAAAAAAACTTTCGTAATATTCGACAATTCTGATTTCAACAAAAGTGAGACCTACTATTCTAGTTTAAGAAAGTGGAGTTTAATTTTAAAAAATGGGGCAATTTTATTTTAAGAAAAGTTCGAAAATGTTGAGGCGTCATTAAAGTACCCCCCCCCCAATGAAAATATCCGTTTCAATTCGCATATCCTTGGGAACGATTAGATCGCTCGGGGAATATCAATTTTCGAGAAAATGTTTTGGACGGTTTAGCCGCTAGCGCTGACCACTGACGGCACAACGTTCCTAAGAGAGAAATTCAGTTAAGTCTACCTTCAGAATAATTCAAAGGGTTTCATTCTTTGACCCATTCGGAAACTGCTGCACAATTTATATGCAGCATTGTTCCCAATAGACAACGCAAGGATTGTTTATAGACAGTTGGTACTTTTTCACAACGTAAGCTGTGGAATTCGTTATTAAACCGCTATCCTTCGAGGCAACAATGTTACAGTAAATAAATTTTCAACCAACGATACATTTTGCCTCTCCAAATTACTCTGGTATATTGTTCTAAAATATAATATGCCGTGGAAACTAAATGAGTTTTGAAACTGTGACTCTCAAAATAAATCTCTTAGGGCCCCTTCACACGTCGCCTCCGCTGCGCGCTTCCGAACGCCTCGGCTCGTAGCAGAGCATTGGTGCGAATGGAGACCTTCCCACGTGCGGCCTTCGGCGCCGGACCCTCGCTGCGAGAAGCCCGGGAGGGCGAACGCGCCACCCCCCGCAGAAGAGAGCTTCAAATGAGGTTCTTCCCACTGCTCCGCCGGTCCCTTTGTTCGTCGTTCCCCGGAGGGTCAACGACACCTCCCCCTGCAGGCCCCACCCCTTCCACGGCGGGCGGCGCCGCGGAGGCGGAGTGAGAAGAGCCCTGCCGCTGTGGCGACGAGTGAAGTTGTCCTGAATCATTACAGTTTGCTTACAATGTTATAGATGCATCATCAAAAGCTAAAAAAAATAATAGTTTTCTTAATTCTTCTTAATACGAACAGGGACACACAGTATATTACATATATTTTGTGGTCATATTTGGGTGCTTTTTGGTGTCGTTTTTTGCGCCAGGATTATTTCAACATACCATCAAACGTACGACCCAAGGTTTAGATGGAGTTTGGTGATACTTAGACAACATTATTGCGGTTGGTCGTACACAAGAAGAACATGGCAACCGCCAAACGCCACTCACTAAACTTCAAGAACAAGGATTCCGACTGAAAAAATGCTAATGCAGCATATCGCAGTCCCCATTGCAGGCCCTGGGCCACATAATCGATGAACAGGCATCCAACCATTGCAAGAGAAGGTTGAAGCAATCATGAAAGCTTGTAAACCTTCACATTTTCGGTTGTTGCAATTTTCTCTGGTATTGGTTAATTATTACGGAATATTCATTTCAAATTTGGCGACAACTGCAGCTTCATTGTACGCTTTATTACACAAGGACTTTGAATGGGACTGTTCATGTGTGCTTTGCGAGAACGCTTTCATGTCGTTATATTCAGCGATTACATCTAAATCTACATTAGTTCACCACCACTCATCCCTACCTTCAGCCCTAGATTGGATGCGTCCAGCTATGGCGTCGGAGCTGAGTTACATTACGCACGATGGCTGGTATCACATAATCGCAATCGCCTTTGTCAACTCTAAGAAGAACTACTCTCAAATTGAGCGGGAAGCACTGGTCGACAGTTCACATCGATGACCGCTCACAAGCCACTGATTCCATTAGGTCCAAAAGGACACATTGCATTCGCTTCTGCATCTCGACTACACCGTTGGGCAACGATTTTCGCAGCTCACGACTTCACTTTACAACTGCGTTCAACGAAGCATCATGCTACACTGATTACCTATCGCGGAATCCGCTACCGCAAACACTTCATCCTTGCTTGCATACTGAAAACAAAAAAACGAGCATCTCATTTCTGGATACGCCAGAGGCACCTCTCACGCATAAGCCAGTACGTACTGCCACGATGAAAGACCTCGTACTTTTCGAAGTTATCCGTTACATGCAGTCTGGTAGCCAAATTTGGGTGGTCGCTTTACCTGACCAACATGTTGCCAAACTACTCGTACAACGGGCTGGCCAAAATATGAACAATTCTCGATTCTGCCCTTCTGGAACAAACCAACACTGTGCAAAGAAAGGCACGCAAACAACCAATTGAAACTGCATCTGAGATACCCATTTACAAATGTTAAACTATTGAAGCTAAACTTCCTCTCAGAAAAACATTTCACCCGGCAAGGGCATCACCTGTCGGTCGCGAGCTTGCAAACACTCCTTTAACAATTCCTTTATTTCTCTTCTATTCCCCAGGGCTACCTCTCCCATTATTCATTCCCTCTACCTTTCGCCCCACCTGCCTCACCCACTGTCACTGTTGGGACACGACACTTCCTTCGACTAATGCATCATAATGTTCGATGTCTATCAAATCTGATTCCACATTCTTATTAGAATACGACTTTTGTGCAGTTAAATGGGTTTTTGAAATAAAAGTCGTACATCTTAATAGGCTCAAAATGATCGTATCTTGCATCTACAGACCTAAAAAAAAGCGGGCTTTAGATTACTTCAGTTTCTTAGAAAATCTAGAGATAACACTGAAACACTAATAATTTCTATATCTAATTTCTGCGCGAATCTCGTAAAAGAGAGCAATTTCTCAATTTACTTCATTTTTTACTTAGATAATAAAGTGAATACAAAAAGTGAAATTGCTTAAACCACAACTAGATATGAAATAAATGATCTAGGTTACAGTGACCACAATGCACAACTTTAAACAATTACTAGTAACTTGAACATTGCTACGTTACAAAATACAAGCAAGTGCAGATTGTATATAGTAAAGCTAAAATAAAATTATTGAATTGAATTGATGCCTTTTTTTTTTTTTTTTTTTTTTTTGTGGCGAGACTCAGGCCATGAGGCCTGCTCTTCCGTCTGACCACGCAAATTTCGCTACGCTCCTTTCACCGACTAGCAGAGAAAGAAGGTATTTCTTGGGCGAGAAACAGGCGATTTGAATTTTGCTCAGAGGCGTCATTTAGGCTTGAGGATCTTTTACATGCAAGTAAATCTACTAACATGGGACAGCCGGCTTTACTTCCCCTCCGAAGGAAGGCGTACGAAGGATTTTATTTACTAGGCTGTCCGGGTGACGCCACGTCCATGGCGAAGGTGCCAAATCATCAGTAATCAAAGAAATCATCAGTAAGCTCAAAAATAAATATTTAGCTGGTTTAAATGAATTCCCACATTGTTTATTAAAAACTTATGCATCCGCCTTTATACACCTGTCAACTCATATTTTCAATACTATGCACAGGAAAATTTCAATTTTTTTCAAACCAGCAAAAGTTAAGCTACTTTTAAAAAATGGCAACAAAGATTACAATCAAAATTATCTGAAAATGTCTCTTTTTGTCAGTGTTCTCAAAATTAGTAATTTTCTATTTGTGAATGGAAACATATCCTAGGAAATACATGTTTTCAAATTCTCAACATGGAATTAGTTAATTAAAATAAATGGAAACAATAATTTTTTACTTTCTTAGAAGATGGTGTGCCACCAATGAATCAAAATGAAGCACCTACTGGAATATTTATAGGACTTTCAAAAGCCTTTTGACATCATTGGGCATATCATTTTGCTCTCAAAATTACCTTCATATGGCATGGTATTGCGCTAGATTGGATATTCTCAAACCTTAAACATACATTAAATAGAGTAGAAATATTCTGTCGTAAAAGAATATTATTTACTCATCTTTCCAATTCTTTGTCAATAGCGCATGAGGTCCACATGGTTTGATCCTCTCTCTTTTATATGTAAATGATATGCCCTTGTCCACTGGAAATGAAAGAACATTCATTTTTCTGATGATACGCATGTTCATTGCAAAAAAATCAAAACTAAATACACAGTTTCAGAAATTTCAAATTGGCTTCGTAATAACAAATGTATAATTAATGAAGAAAAACAGTTTCAAAACATTTTTGCATTTCAAACTGCCAATCTCATGTACCAATGAAAAATAACAATATGCAATTAGCTGATGTCAAAGTTAAAAAAAATGTCTGGGTCTGTCAATTCTGTCAAACCTCAAATGAAATGTCAAAATAAATAAATTGAACACTAAATTAAGTTAATTCTGCTACACATTCAGAATCATGCAATATCATGTACATATACCCCTGTCTGAGCTCCTGGACATACGTGAAGCTTCACTATGTGCATATTTTTGTCAAGATCTCTTACTGCTAGTTTTGGTATGAGAAGAGCCTGGGATTATTTTTTTTGTTAGCAATACAACAAAATTCAAATCTGCAGTTTGTTTACCGATGCAAATTAGGTTTCGAATATGTAGGAGTAAAAATGTCTAGTTTTCGTAAGTTGCTAACCTTGCGTAGTTGGAACTCTCATTCATCAACTATTTATGGTTAAAGGTGAGGAAGAGAGTTAGAAGTAGCAATACAACTATGTCCCATAAAGCCCAGTACAGAACAATGCAAGATGGAAGACAAAGTCAATTCACAATCGGTCATTTGAGAGGACACATTCTTCCTTCCTGTATTTTCCTCATTGCTTTAGATACTTCTTTTTCCAAATCTGACAAGGCACCTTCACATGAACCTCAAAAGACCTGCTAAGCAACTGGAAGTAGTTTGTTGTTGTTGTTTTTTTGTCACCTTGAGTTGAGATTGAACGCTACCTATTGGATTTTTAAAAATATTTTGCTAATGCCTCTTGAGGCATCAAATAATATTACAAAGGCGGGAAGAGCAAATTAACATTCCTCACTACTTCTTCATATTCTCTGTTTTGTATGTTATAATCAAAGTCATTTACATTAGAAATAATAGGTGTTTCAAGATAATGCTTTCTCTATTTTACTGAAATATGCATCTGTTTTTTCCCTTTCCAAACCGCCCCCTGGTGGCCACTCTCTTTCTGGAACCACATTTCCCTACCTTTTCCTGGTTTTCTAGTGTATTTTTTCTTTCTTCTTCTTACACTTTGTAGAATATTTCACACTATTCAAAGAAAATTTTAAATAAAACAAAGCTTGGCCTACTAATTTACCAGCTCTGGTTATGGAATGCAAAAGGCACACAGAATTGACAATATTTAAACAAATTAACATTGCATCAAAATGTAATGCTACAATGTTTCTAAGAAATAGCATCTACTATCTCAATCATTTCCTTAAATTCTAAAAATTTACCTAAAAATTTTGATTTTTCCAGATCAATGAAATTCCTTAATTTTTCCCAGTTGTGCGGACACCTTACACTGAAAATACACCTCTTGCTCACACAGCAGTATCATAAGACCCAATTAAATCAACAATATTCTATTAGTGTTCTAAATTTATGAAATATGACAATATAAAATTTCAATGCTGCATCTATTCTTTCTCTGTTCTGTTTGCCTAAAATCTCATTCTAAAACCACATCTTTCTTTTCTCTCATGAACATTCTATGTGATTATGAAATTAATGTGAAATAATTAAAATATCATTATCTTAGCAGAAAACTTCAAAATGCAATAATTCATACTTTTGTTGCACCAAATAATTCATGAAGGACCAAGTACTCTGCTCAACCTGGAACTGCAGATGGTTTTTTTTAAAGATGGAAAACCTTACAGTGATGTTGAGCTGATGACTTTTACTTATTGTAATTATGTAAACCTTTCTGAAACCTACAATTCAGTATATTTTACAAAGATTATTTCCAGGATATTGTACCATATCATGCCTGTCACAATGGGAGGTTAAATGTTTCATAAAAAGATTCAGAACACAAACTTTCACAACACAATTTCTGCAAATATGTCTCTCAATAAAAAGTATCTCTGACTAGGGAGACTGGAAGATAATTCATAATACCACACAACAAATCTTTGCTTCCTACATTACAAAATTCAACTTCCATTAGTTATTACTGTCATGAATCGAAACAAGATTTGCCTCATTTCTTTGCTCATACCTTACAACCTGGAAAGGTATTTTCTTCTACAATATATACGATAACAAGGTTTACCTGTACTACACTGCTTCTTAAGAAATTTTACAGCACCAATTATTGCAAAAACCCATTTGGACAAATGCACAGTAGTGAAATATTTTTACCACTCAGGTGCCAAAAGTACTTCTGCCAGAAAAGCAATTGTTTTCAATTTTTTGTTTAAAATAATACCTTCTATACAAAACAAAACAAATTAAAATAAAACCCACCTTGACTATGTGAAATGAATTAAAAAGAGAAAAGTTAGTTTTACACATCTGAAGAATTAAGGAGGATAAAAATTGTTTTCCATTACACTTTTAACTAAAAAGAAGCAATGGATTTGTGGCCTTGGCAGTTCAAATTTGACAAATGTGTGTTTCTTGAGACATTTTCCCAACTATATGGCTACTGCAGATTATGATAGCAGAATAAGAAAATTTTAAAATAACCCCAAACATGTTTAACTGGGTCCATGTGGAATATCACAGATCAAGAAAAACTAATATTTTCAAACATTTAGACCCCACCCCTTGCTCCCCAATTTAATAAAAAAATCATTGTTTTTTCTTCAATTTATTTATTTTTCCACTACACACCTAGTATAAAAGTTTTACCCACAAACAGATGGGAATGGCTTTGTAAACACTAATAAAAAGCAAAAATAATTGCAGGAATATTTTCTATAATTTTGGAAATATGAAGTTTCCCCAAACGTATTCTACCCAGAGTTGATCCAAAATCTTTGGGGACATTTTTTGCATATTGTTTTGCTTTCCTTTAGGGGCAGCTAATACATGTAAACCCGGTTATACCCTTTGTGAGTGTTGCATGCAAACAAGACTCTCAAAACAAATTGTGCAATTTCAAATAAACTCAAAGTGACTGACTCAACATGCATTTTTTATACTCTTCATTCAGTGAAAAAAATCAATAAATACCTTTAAAGCCTTGAAGTCACTTTCCAAACTGTGACCAACGAGAATAGTCTTATCATTTATAAAACTAAGGAGAACAGATTGCACCTCATAAATATTTGTAGTTACATTTTCAAGGTCTTCTTCTTTGATGCCACTAAACCTGGAAGTACCAAAAATAAAATTCATAAATAATCAAAAAATTAAAAACTAATGAAGTTAATCTGACATCTTGTCGACATTGGTTGCTTCTATCTTAACTTCTGGTGCTGAAAAGATTGGTATCTTCAAATTCATTTCCAACAATTTTGTAGTTTTGGGTGTCAACAATAATCTCACTTCTAGTACCATGCTTTGATGGGGATTCCCCTTCTTATAACTACCTAATTCTCTAATTATTGTAACTTAGGGTGACCAGATCCGTATCGATTAAAAGAGGATAATTTAGTGAAAAAAGAGGAATGTCCATTAAAATTTAAATAACAACATAATATGTGAAATTTTGCATGTAAATGATACATTGTATGGAAGTACTATGGTAGATGTAAAGTACTGATACGTGCAAAAACTAACACACCTTCATTTGAAATAGAGACATAGGTTCCAGCTACACAAACTTTACTTTCAGATTCCTTCCTTCCCACTTTGCATGTAAGATAATTGCTGGCTAGGGCATCGTTAACATTTCATTTCCTCTTTGGCATTTTAAACTATCACGATATAGCTTTAGCAATAAATGTTTAGGAAAACAAAAATCATGTGTTTCCCTTCTTGAATAATCAACTGTTCACAAAACTACTAAGAACACGTTCAGACAGAATCAGGGTACCTCTCAATTTGCACAAAGAGAGAATATTCCAATCATGGTGATACCACCTACAGGCATATTAGTCATAACACAGGTCAAAACACATAATTTCAAAATATCGTACTCTTAAACAAGCAAGTTACAAAAAGGAGGACATTTGTGAGTTTTAAGGAATCCACCTGGAACCTAGGCGAAGAATAAAAAGGAGGACATGTCTGGATAAAAGAGGTTATCTGGTTACCCTACTGTAACAAGCAAGAAACCACCAAGAACAAAAGCCGCAAAGAGCAAAAGCAAAAGGCTGCAATTGCAACTGAAATAATTGTTTTTACATCCTTTCTTAGGCATTAATAATTTCTTCCTCACACGCAGTACATAGAAAAAGTTAAGCAAGGAACCATTCTCTTTCAAAAGAAAACAATTATTGGATTTAAAAATCAGTTTTGCATATAGTTTCAGCAACATCACGCACTTCTACATCACACTTCCTTTTTAGAAGCCTTAATAAATTTTCAATTTACACAATATTAAGGCAAATGAATTCATGTAAAGGCGGCTCCACACATTCGGCATTCGCTGAGCAGCAAGCTACTACTCGCCCAATCCCGAACAGCTGATGTGTTCAGAGAATGTTCACTCCCTTTGATGTGTCCAAAAGACTGACACGCAGTAGGAAGGGCAAATACCAAATGTTCGGCATTCAGTGAATCGGTGAATCGCAAGCAACTCGCCTACACTACTCGGTATTCCACGAGCATTGCTCGAGATTTGCCGAATGCTGCATGTGGAGTTGCCTTAAGGCATGACAATTACATGCAGAAATTTAAATATAATGTAAATTATCTGAGACCACGAAAGATATTATAAAACAAATATTCTGAATCAAACTTTTTGTGCACTTACCTAGTATTATAATCAAGTATAGTGCTTTCAGGTTTCACAAGGCTTTCATATACAACACTCAGGTCACTTCCAATGACAGTGACCCTTGTTAATTCTAGACCCACAGTCGTGTAACACATTTCACAATCTAAGGCATAGACACCATAGTCGCCATCAGGTGGTGCTTTTTCTTTTGGCAAAGTTTTCACAAACCCTCGAAGATTGTTAGGATCAAAGTTGTCCGAAACATGACAGTTGCCAACAGAACAGCCAATAGCATCTCCATGACCTTGACAGCAATTGTACCTAGCTTCCCAACCACCCCTTGCTGCAAGACACACAAAATCAATTATTAACCATAGACATGTTAAATTTTTAGTTCAATAAAAAAATTAATATAATTAAAAAATAACAAATCAATATAATTAAAATAATTTTTGTAATAAAAGCATTAGATGAGAAATGACAGGAAGATCTTTCATTTCTTTATTTTAATTAACATAAGACTAAAAAATTAAATTTGAAGTTACATTCAACAATAAAACTGATTATTTATTTATTCAAAAATACAGATACACTGATTTTGATTTTCATAAGATTAAGCTTAATGACAATGAAGCACAAGAGACAATTTTTGATTATTAATCATTTTTATTTAAGTTCCACTTCGGTGGGAAAGCAATGAGAACACTACCTCTTCAGCATGAGGTTCCCCTTACTTACACATCACAATGCTTTGTATTTTTGCTCTTTATTCAGTGTATAAATACTCCATGAGCAAGTGTAGTGCAATAGAAAGTGTAGTTAAAACTGTGTTGCCTCAGTGTAATGTGCTTTATTGTACATCAGCAGTACAAACAACCTTTTCCATTGTAAAACATCATTCATAAAGTGGCATTTTAAGACCCAGTTCGTCCTCCACACCCTTGCTCACTGCCTGACTTTGCTGCCCATCCCTCGTGCATGGATTCACAATACTGTGACGTAGTGGCTTGGACAAATCACAGACAAGATGGCTTTGGTATATACACAGTTTATTTATATATATATATATATATATATATATATATATATATATATATATATATATATATATATATATATATATATAAAAGAGCATTTGCCCCCCGTTAGCATCCACTAACTACCGTATGCACTGTCAGCCTCATACGCTCATACCCACAAGCTTGCAACCTCCCACACACACTGGTGTGCTCACGACTCTCTCGTGACAAAAGTTGAAGAACAATGCTGACACTTTTCAGGGCCCACCTGTCTTTATAGCCTCGCTGTGACCACATTGCCACCCCCTGGGTGCGACTCCCTGGTCTTGTGACGCATCTGGTGCAAAGATGGCACGTACCCACTGAAACTGCACCCCTTGGCCACTTCCACTTCCTGCCTATTGTCATGCATCCCACACATGTCCCAGTGTCCACGCCACCCGCTGTATGCCATGCTGGTGCGAGCTGTGTAGCAGACGCTACAATACCAATTTCATCGCCAACTGGAAAACTGCTTTCGAGATTTGTTTCCAAAATTAATTTTGGTTCTTTTATAAATTTATAGGGCTGTTATACAAAAAAATAGCACATGCAACTCATTTATAATGTTACTTTACTGCATTCATATAAATTCGAAAAGGAGTGACGTTAGGAGAGAGTTTTCAAAATGTGTACTAATCCAATAACGTATTACAAACTAACTGCACTATATACAATTTACATAATGTCATATTGTGTAAAATGCATATGTAAAATAACTCAAACTTTACATTATGCACAAAAATAATTTGTTTTGTTACTTTTCTTTAATTTTTGGCTTCTGGGGCAACAAAACGAAAACTTTAGAGCATCTAGGGCACAAAAAGGCCAATTTTAGCATTACTAAATATCAGTGACAAAGGGTTTTCCATTTTTTACTAAATAAAAACAATCGTAGAAAAATTTCGAGTTGCTTCCTTTTTCCAAAATGTTCCATCCTCGCCATAAAAAGGGCCCGCCGGCGCTACCGCGCAGCCGAAGGCCACATCCTGACAGCAAAGCGCTCAAAGCGCTTCCATCGCTCCAGCCGCCGAAGAGGAAGGTCGCGCAGGAACATCTGCGATCTTCGCGACAGAACCAACCCTTTTTAGGACTCGGGGAGCAAAAGGAGCCTAGCTCGTCCCCCTTCAGTGTCCCGAAGTGCAAGGATATCGCCGGGCAAGGTAGCGACTTTCATACGGCGTCGGAGCGTGGTAGTGGCGGAGCGCCCAAGCTCTTTCGCGTGGGTACTGAGCGTATTTGTACCGCCCCACCTCCGGCCCCCCCCCCCCCCCCACTCCCGGCAACGTCCTCGGGACATTGCTGCTAAGGGCACACGGAACCGCTCAATAAGAGACCAGCGCGACTCCTCCTCATTGAATTCTCTTCTCGCGCACGTGACAACGCTGCCCTCGGCAAGTCGGCTTGTTTTCGACATGCAGTTTTTGTCTTTGACAAGTGCTTCTTAACAATCACGCGTTTCCGGTTCGACTGCCGATGAATTAACTGCACTGCCTTGGCTTCGAGCGATTGGTCCTCTTCCTCGGTCTAGTTACGGGGCCGCATCAGCGCCCCGCAATCTCTCAACGGTGAGGGCGGACTGCTTACAATTTAAGTGGCGGCGACGCTGGCCGAACTCGTTTACTACGCTCTGTGAAGTCGCGGAGGGAGGTGAAGCGAATTCGAGACTCCTGGGTTCCTCGCTGAGTGACCGGCTAGGACCCCCTGGCCGAAGGGATAAAAAAGGCACTGACTGCGACGAAACTTGACAAATGTAGTAATTATTCAGTAACGGAGGATTACTGCAAGCAAAGCGCTCAACGCCAAACAAGTGTTCAGACACGTTCCGAGACAAATTAAAATAGTAAGGTTCATTGCTAAAACCACGAACTTCCGATTCAATTTTTTATGTACAATTTTATAAAATTCAAACTCCACCTTGATTTAATTTTAGTGTATAATGCTTTTCACCATAAAAGGTATGTGCAATGTTATTAATTCTAATTACCGTGTGATCGTCAGTCATAAACTCGTTTCTAACCAACGTCATTCCTCTCCTCCCCAAGGCCGCTATCCCGCGGCCCGGCGTGGCGTCACATCCTTGTATAGAAGGGTCCCGTTCAGTTCATTGTACGTATTATAAATATATTCGACATTTCTTTCCAATTTGAAATGAAAGAACAAATTTCATCAGACATTAATTTTCATGAGATGGATGGCACTCTTTTTGGTCATTAAGTTTTTTAATGATTGGAGAGCAGGTAGTGGCTGCCACTTCATTTCGATTGTGCAATGTTTACCTGTCCAACTATTTGAGTACTTTTTTCAAATTAACACTTCATATTCGAAAAAGAAACCTCCCACATTCTATATGTGTAGAGCTAAACATTCCCTTCACTTTTAGACTAACCAGGACCAAAATTAGGAACTGATACACACGAAATTCATAACCTCGTGGTCAGACTATCAACTACGGGATTGACGGTGAGTTACGTGAAAGAAAGCAAGAGTCGTTTTCGCGAGTCATCTCTCTGTGCTTAGTGGAGCAACTCCTGGTTAGACAATCCTGCAATCCACACAAATGACTACAATCTACCAAAAACCCACCTGCAAGCTACTAGTAGCTCGGGTGTGGAAACTCCACCTACATTAACACTACATTTACAAATAAACTAATAAAAGAAATGATTCTTTGTTCACATCACTCTAAAGCAGCTTCTTGCTAGATTCATCCATTTAGAAATTACACATTTTTGAGGTTAGGTTAACTTACAGTGAGTACGCAACATAATATTGAGAAATTTACATACTTCTCTTGGGATTCACACATTATTGCCTTTTGTACTTCATCAAATAAGTTATTTCATCAATTTGATGTTAATTGACATTTGTGTTCATATTATACAAATAAAATGCTGTAATAGAATTTCATGACTTAAACATCCCAGAAGAATCTGTCAGACTAAACAATATAAAGAAATTCTCACCATCGCATGTAGGCCTGAGGGACCTACAGAGATTTTTGGATTGATGATTGTAGGTACTCTTGACTTTCTTACTCATGAGACCACCTTGTACATCTCAATTAGTATCTTCAAGACCAATTATTGATATCAACGCCTGTCCAAATCACCGCATGTCAGATAAGCAAGTTCTTTTTTCAATAGGTAGGGGGTCTGAAAGGCCTACATGTGGCTGGCAAACCACCATATGTAAGTCTCTGAATTCTACACAAGGCTTCCATTTACTGTGGTCATAAAATAACTTTAATTTCATTTGGATTTAACATCATTTTTTAATAAATTAAAAATGTCATGAATCATTTAACCAAATAATACTTAAAACTGTCATTTAGAAATACTTCATCAAGGGATGCATTACATTTTTAGACATTTGTAAGGGGTACAATCATTAAAAGAGCATCATGGCTAGCTGTTGGTCAGCGTGCTCGCTTTCCATTACGTGGCCCCAGGTTCGATTCCTGGTAAGGCATGATTATAGTGTGCATTTTCCTTGCAATGTCCAAGTATATGTTGCTGTGTGACGATGAGAAAATTCACGTGCTAACCGCAGGTACCCCCTTAACCCATGGCTGTGAGGCAGGGATGTTGCCGGTGGGCCTGAGCCTGTTCACGGGTTGTTGCCCCAAGTACATACATACATACATACATACATACAATCATTAAAAAGTTTGAGAACCTCTGCATTGATACAATGGGTAACGTTTTCTATACAATAATTACTTTTGCTCTGGAAGAGTCGTCCCCAATGATACACACAGAGTTCTTCTTTGACAGCACGCCCCTGCTGATTTACATAATAGATCTTAGAGCACCGTGCACACATTCGCTGTGAAGGGGTCTTAGGAACAAATGGCTTTTTATAGAAATTATGAATCACTGCAACACCTTTCTCCTCATCATGGCTCATAGGAAAACCATTCTGCTTTAGTTGTTCTTCAGCCATGATGAACTGTGATAATGATTCATAGAGTGATTTATTGACTACACCTGAAAAAAGCACATTACTACATTACTAGAGTAAACAAAAGAAGAAATAATGTGAATTTAATAAGGCATCAAACCGTTATCCAGATAAAGTTTTCATTAATACAAGATTTGTTTTCAATAAGAAACTATTTCTGCCTTAATTTCAATTTTCATAGTTTTACTGTATTTTTTATTAAATGATTTAGAAATTGACAATGCAATAGAACTTTGAATTCAAAGATTTTAGAAATTCCTTTCCTTTCCTAGAAAAACAAACACTCAATACTTTAAAATAAATGAAAGAATAATGAAATGTCAGCTCTCTAAAAAAACAAGACATCTGTTTAAACTGCGAGTCACTGTTTAAAAAGCAAACCTAGCTTAACAAGTCACACAAAATGATGATCTTTTAAACACCGAAACCAAAACTAAAACCAATTGATTCAGTTCCAGTTCCAGCAACATATTTAATGAAAGAATAATGGTTTCAGTTACTGTTTGATGCCTTGAAATTTAAAATTCTCTCCTACACAGACTTAAAGCCTTTGTTTATTTCAATAGTTTGTTTTGTTAATAGGACGAATTCAATTTGACCCTTTGCTTACATCACTACACATCACCTTTTAATGTCATTTTACAGGCATTAAAGGGGTAGATTCTAATGTGAACACAAAGATACTGCCTTTCTTTGGGAATGCTAAACTACACTAGCAGTACACATTTTTGGAATTAGGAAAAAAATCAGCATTATTCATTCAATAATGTACTTCTGTTGGTATAAATGATACTATTGTTCACATTCTAGAATAAGGACATAAAGTAAAACTCCATTTATATGGTTATCACGTTCATACACTGTTGTTTATATGTCCCAGCCAAATTCCAATACCTCCCATGTTAAATTATTTCGGATATGCATTTTATGTACCTTTCATGCGCATATGTCTGTATAATTTCAGATAATGTATATAACATATGGCCAGTAAATGAAAATGATTACATCATCCTAGAGGACCCAAGGAATGTGTATTTGGATCAGTATTCAGGTTGTTTAGTTTTGTTGGTATGCAAGGCCTATCAGCCATCCATTGTAACCTAATAGGAACTGTGGAGACTGGACAAAACTACAAGGTGCAAGGGCAGAGTGTCCACTAGTGTTCCTAAGGTTTTGTGTAATGTTTGTGTACTGCCTCATATGGCTTTGCGTAACATTTGGCAACATTGCACGGTAAACATTTGTACTATTTGTTGGAAATACATGGGTGATTATGGGCTAGTTATCACATTTTGCAGAGGAGATTTATGCTTTATGTGCAGAGAAAAGCAAACAAAGATTAGACTTTTGAAAGGCACGAGCTTTCTTTCTTGAGAATGTTTTATACTGGAAATATTACATGCAAATAGAATATAATACAATAAGCAAATTATGTTTCTAGCACAACAGTATTGCCAAATAATTCAAGTTTTATTTTGCACTCCGATTTTCCTAATTTTCAGTCATGTGGTTTTCTCACTTATACACTTTTCCCCTTCAATCCCCAGAAAAGTATAAATGAAGTTTTACTGTAATAGACAATTTATTTCTGTAACTATGCCTATATTTTTACCCAGTGTAAACTGTGAAGAACCCGAAAAAAAACTATGGGAGATAACTTACATTGTCAGGCTAGTTTTCTGAGCAAATGGTCAAAGGCAATTCCATTAAAAATATCTGCTATTTATTTACAGATTTATCGCAAGCAAGAGATCATATACAAAGATCACCAAATTCTAGAGTAATGAAATATTGCTTACTTGCAGGTGGCTTCCTCGGCTTTTCAATGCTCCAAGATCCCTTTGTGCCCACTTTCCCAGCTAGCATGGAAGTATGCGACACTGTCCTATTTACAACTTTTCCATCTCCTTTGCTTGATGTCGATGCGCCTGAATCAACAAAACAGAACATAACACAAAATCAATGTTTTTTTCAAGGGATTTACAATGAATGATAATGTACTTGTCTACCTATAATCCACTTAAGAAAAAAAAAGGAATAAGCTTTAGAATGGATAACCTTTGTCCAAGGAACATAAAAGTGTTGGGCGGAAATGTATTTGTAGAACTTTTGGACTAATGCACAACGAGTCCATTAAACTCAAAAATGATTGGAAAATTAGCCAAAGATGTTATTTGTTTTCAGAATAATGTTATCAAATTATCTGTTTGCACTTGATTATTTATTATTACACCACATGTTAAACATAAATAGAAGTTATTGCTTTTATAGAAATAGATACGAGATGTTGTTTTGTCATAAGTCCAGAAACCTTTTTCAATCGCATTGCATAAATTTATTTATATATCTACACAATTGTTTTATTTTTATTTCACTTTAGAGTAATAGCTGATGACTTTCCAAATCAATTTTCTTATTTTAACAATTATCTCACTTTGTATCTTTTTTAGGAGTTATCTTACTTTGTATATTTTCTATTCCATGCAGTCTTTTTTTTAAATCCCCCCCCCTGCAATTTATATGCCTATTTTTACTACTGTTTTTAAATTATATTTTTATTAAAATTCATAAATAAAATTCTGCAAGAGATAAAATTGTAATTGTAATTTAGTTATGTTGATATTTTAGTAGCAATGAAGATGTCCGCAATGCAACCGAAAAAGCTTCCTGGAAAAATAAACCCAACAAAATGACGCAATGACGCCTCACTATTTCCTACCATTATTGCTTTTATAATAATAATAATAATAATAATAATAATAATAATAATAATAATAATAATAATAATAATAAAAAGCTGGCCCTGAGGTGCAGACAGTTGTGGCAGCCTTTGTCTAAGCCGAGGAGGCTGCAGGTTTGAGTCCCGTTTAGGCATAGTCGTATTTGTGATTGTCCCTTCACCCTGCATTATCATCCTATCACCTCATTATTCATAATTCAAGGCTTAACAACCTTAATCTTAACTCTTATCAAGGGATACAGTCGTAAAAGCCAATCTCTATAATTACACATGTTCATCCCTCTAGGGCCTCGGAAGATAACTTGTAGCATGGTCATCAATAACAACAACCACAGCAACAATAACAATAACAACAACAACAATAGCCAATCTGGGTAGCTGAGATTCGTAAGGTCGGAGTGCCGTGGTAATTTTGGACAGAAGGATCACGGATTCAAGTCCCACCTCGGGCATGGTTGCATTTGTGTGTCTCTGTATGTTTATTTGTCCATTTCATCCTTCATCAATCATTATAATTTCACCTCATCCCTCTGGACTAACAACCCTGAGTGTAAAAACTGATTCAGCATAAAAATGCTGATCCCCTCATAAATGTCATGTGCACCTACCCTTGATAAATATGACTGAGCCCCAGTGGGTTGCATGTTCGCCTGGTCCCGAGATGGTCAATTCATGACCAAAAAAATAACAATAATAACAATAACAATTAAACTGAATTGAACTGAATTAAATTGTTTTTATTCAGTAAGGGGCTCAAGCTTTCTTACCTAATTAAGGAAAAATTCTCTGTTTCTCATGATGTTGTGCTCTGCCAATTCTTTTGAAATGGAAAATGTTTTTGACAGAAACATTTCTCGGTGTGTTGGCAAGAATGCATTAAGCTTTGAAGTTCCTGCTATAGCAACAGATTTAGAGAAACAATCAGCCAGATATGTTTCTTTATATACTTTTTTGGTCACAAAGACACAGTTCACGTTTATCATGCTGTCCTTTGTGTAGAGGAATGTATGGTCAGATGTTAAGATTCCCTGACGCTCCTGAAAGGCTAACATGTGCCTTCTCAGGGTACCTCCTAAACCATTACAAGCATTCTTTCCAAGGATTGAACCAAAGAAATGCCACTCTGCTTCATCACTGAAGTAGAAAATTATTATCTATTTACTTCTTGCTGTCGTGCTTTCAAACTTTTCTTTCAACCTGCAACCCGCAACAGATCTTCAGCTGCCTGCTAACAATTTCAGCCTCAGTATTCTTAGATGTTCCAAGTTGTTCATTGTCAATTTGATAACATTTTTTCTTTGATAGCCTTTTCCCCTTTATCCATTTTTGCAATGCACTGTATTTACCTTCTTTATTTTTTTTTCTTTTTTTTCGAACACATGATTAGCAATTACTCATCAAATTGCTGTCCAATGACTGTAGGGACATTTCCATGTCTACGTGATCTTCATCACTGCCTATAACGTCACCTGTGTGGTTTCACACTCACACCGTTAATTCAACATTTTGTGTTCTTTGATTTTCTTCCTGAACTTACCACACACCATTTGATCTTTTCTTTAATATGAAAGCAGCATGGCATCATCCATGGCAAAGCATTTTTCATATTTTCTTAGTGGATCCCCCTTTTCAAGGAAAGTGAAGTTCTGAGACTCCATAGTCCTGACAGAGGCATTAATGTCTTCTGATATGGACAATACCAATGCATGGAACTCTGCATTCTGTTCAAGTAAAAAACTTCTTATACTTTAAACCATTAATGTGGCATAATAGATATATTTTGCCAACAGGGACTTGTTACCTGTATTTGTTTAATGATGAAAGCAGAGGAGTGAAATTGTGGAGTAGCCTTGTAGCTCGGATTGATATTTGGAGAAACTTTTAAATGCTAAAGGCTACATGGTTACAGCATGACATTTTTCACCATATCTACACACCAACTCACTGTGCAGACACTGAAGATACATTTTTACAACAAAAAATATATGAATGCTTTTTGTATATTTAAATTTTATAAACAAATGTCCAATGTTATTTCCAAAATCTCACACTACAGGTTACGAATTGACCATTCCAGCCTTAAAGGAACTTTTTATGCCATTAGCACAGAGGCTATTACATTTTTAGGAAATGTCATGCAATATTTTGTGTTGTAGGTTACAATTTTGGAACGAATGTATTTCAAAAAGTAATGCATTTTAAAAAAAGTTAAGAAATTAATAAATATATATATATATATATATATATATATATATATATATATATATATATATATATATATATATATATATATATATATGTATGTATGTATGTATATATCATTGATAGGTGGCTCTTGTTGCCTCCCGAAGCAAAAGAGAATATCTTTTGCCAGTGCACTCTCTCGGCCTTGGCTGGGCAGTTCCCCCTCCAACATCCTTTTCCCTTCTTGGGCCAATGAGAATGACTCGCAGCTTACGTGGGTTACGAGAGAGATTTAATGCAATTTGGATCTACTCTAATTATTATCATTATCAACGATGTCGTCATTATTATTATTATTATTATTATTATTATTATTATTATTATTATTATTATTATTATTATTATTATTATTACTACTACTACTACTATTATTACTACTATCATTATTACTATTATCATTATTATTATATTTAATTCATGAAATAGTCGTAGTTAATATCACTCACGCTTTGGAAGTTTACAGAAAGATTTACTGGTAGCTTCACAATTTGTGAAATCCTTGACAATGTTCATAGAGTTTTTGGTATTATCTACACTATTTCCATTATCCCATAAAAACTTAAACCATACCTATGTTGTTTTTTATTTCTTTACAATGATGCATAAAACTTACTGTTATTATGTGCTGCTTTCCGAAGCCTGTTGATTGTATTTGATACATGACTGGTATAAACAGCACGTGTTGTACTTCGAGAGTAAATAGCTTTCTCTTCTTCTTCAGCCTATCAACAAAAATCCACAGACACGTACAGGTATAGGTACTTCATCAAAATCCTCAGTACAGGTACTTCATTCCTTCAATAAATCAAATATTTATTGACAAATAAAACAAAGCAAATTCAGGTGAAAATTAAGTCCTGAAGGATTGCAATTGAATCTTCTGAATAGTGAAAATGAACCTAATTTTAAATGTGTTAGCTTATAAATAACCCACACAGTACACACCTTTTCATAGGCCTCTTGATTACTTGAAGAGATTTTAATATACTCGTCCACCAGGAGGTCCAGGTAAGTCTGCCTGACATTGGAAGGTATCTTGCCTCCAACACCTTTCACAACTGGTCGAGTCAATACTTGCTGAAAATAATAAGAATGCTTTAATACTATGTTATCATCAGAACAAATAATGTCATTGTGCAGCACTTTTACAGCCAAAGCTGTTTACCATTGGAGATCTAACAATCTCCATTTCCTTACATAAATTTGTTAACACTTCTTTCATTTCCTGCAACATAATATGAGGCAACTGGCTTTACATACCTTATGAAGGATGTCGAGGAGTACAATTTTTTGAAGAGAAATAGAATTTGGATGAAATTAACACCATATTTATTCATTTTAATGTCAAATTACATATCCCTTTTATTCAGGTACAACATGTAATTTCAATATTATCTGTCTTCAGGTTAATTTATTAAATATAATTCTAACTATAGCACAAACTGACTGGTGCAGAATACTAGAAAACATAGCACTACATCAAAACACAAAAAATTACTGCAATTCAGTGGTTTAGAGGCACAATCGGCTGCATGTCATTTAGACAATTCAAAAAGATAAAGTTCAAAACCATTATAAAACAAATCGCCATTCCCAAGACATTCGTTGCCACAAAGAACCACTTCAGAGCAGCTTTTCATAAATTGTCTACTGAATGTATATTAAGAGTAGTTTTTTGTGATCAAATCCAAATTACTGAAATAAATTTTGTCAGTAGTTTTCCTGTGAGGTAAGTAATTTAAATATTTCATGCATTAAAATAAATTGAATAAGGTTTTGAAACTAGGGGTGCTCAATAATAAATAGGGGCAAATTTTTATGACCTAAAACATCACCAAAAGTTATCAATAAAATGCTCTTAAAAGGCTTTAAAAAATCCCTAAACGCAAACAAAAATTATGCAAAAAAATTGATCAAAACCAGTTCAGAAGAACAACTCAAGCTATTGGATTATACTAATCCAGGCTTCTTCAATTCGTTCATGTGAACTCAGTTTCCAGAAGTTTGTGACCAGGAAATCTCGTCTTTAGTTATCCCGAAATTGGTCAAACAGAAAATTGCGCTTATAGGCGTCACAGGAACCTTCGATTACATAATCACAACAGCAGACATTATGAGTTCTGAGCAAAGGAATCAAATAGGCTACTCAAGAATTCTGTGGAGAACAATTGTTGCCACTCACAAATATTATTTGAAGCAAATACCATTCAATTTTATTTTAATTTAATCGATGAAATCAGCAAAAAATGCTTTAAAAATGACGGAAAAAGGTAAATGACGTATTAGTCAAAATCAATTTTAAAAAAAGGGGGGGGGAGACATAAAAACAGCTAGTTTCCTTTTGACATAACCTACAACGAATGTCTTTCATTGTTCTAAACTGAAAAGAAAAAAATTACATTTCATTAAAATCCATCCCTAATAATAAAGTATAACATTCTGTACTTCATTACTTACTTAACTACAGTGATGACTAATCATTGATTTTTCTGATAAATGTCTATTTTACTCCATTGACACACTCTCGAAATGCATTACATAAACATTCCACAACTTTTCAATAATACAGGAATCACAATTACACTACCTAAAATGCCTATTTCAGCTTTAGAGTATACATACTCCCAAATTGGGCATTTTCTCCATCTGAGATGCCACAAAATTGATTAACCATTTTTCCAATTTACATATAACAGTATTAAACTGGTTTCAATCTGCATCAAAAATTCTAACCGGTACAACCCCAGAGCATGACCCAATCAGTTCATTGCCAATTATCTCCCAAATTAAAGTACACACCAAATAACTGTGTAGAAACAGAAAGTTAATATCCTGCTGATAAAATGATTTTCTGTAATAAATGACGCAGGTTTCAGACAAACAAAATTGGTTCTTCATGCCAGACAAATAAGGACAATAATTTTGTTCAAGATGTTTTAGAGAAGTGTATTTCATTGTATCCGTGTATATCACTATTTGCTATAATTGTTTTGCTAATAACTACTTCATTTTTAAAATTATTTCATACTAATATATCTGTAATAAAATAAAATTGATTCTGAAAAGTAATTTTTATCTCAACTTTTACTACCCATTGCTGAATTTACAACACCTCTTTCTGCATTTTAAAAGTCTATTTTAGGCACCTAAAAATTCAGTCTAGTAAAGACTGAAAACTTTCCACATGAAAACTTAACACCATTAACTTATCATGTTCAACAAACATCATTTAAGATAACCTTGTAACTATACAAAAGATAAAAATTTCTTTTTGAGTATTTTTCTTACCTCAGATGGAACATGAGCAACACGTTGTACCCCTTTTTGCACTGTTTGGGCCTTTGTGGAAGCTCCCAACCCTTTCTCAGCTGATTCTGCTTTTTCTTTCAATTTTTGCTGCATTTTCAGTTTGGCATCCAACATTATGGACACATTTGGTACATGTGCAATACGTTTTTTCCCAGCTGAATAAAAAAATACATGAGAGAGGATGTGTAATTTTGGGTAATGTGCTCAATGATCACACTTCTAGGCATCAAAATTAAGACAGTAATGGGGGTTATACAGAAAAGAAGAAATACTGAAGAACAAATTTTTGAACTGGGTATAATCATGAAGCAATACTTCCAATCTAAAGAAGATCAAGAAAGAGTAATTAAATTTTGTAAAGGCATCAATTTTTTTCTGAACATTTAATTCCAATGAATACATGTTAATTGTCATTATTGTCTTGAATTGTTACTACTGTAAGATGATTATACTATTGTATTTTTTAAAATTATTGATGAATAATATTAAGTAACAGAAATAATTGCTAATAACCATGTTGTTGATGTGACTAAAAAAAATAAATTAAAGAAAATTAAAAACAAATTTAAAAGAATAAGATAATACTGATATAATAAGATAATAATGTTCACTTGTAGCATAGCGCTAATAAACACACTAGAAATGCTCTACTTTGAAGATCTAATAAAATGTGCCATCCAGAACAAATCCAGATGAAATTACACATTTTCAGCAAATACAATTCTGAATAAACAAATGTTCAATAAAAATCATTTCAAATGAACTAGACTATTAACTCTGCTAGAGGATCATTTAGAACTGTGGAGTCTTGTGATAATGAAGTACAACCCACCACAGGAAAGCAAAGATGAAAAGGAAGATGCGGAAGATTTTCCATCACTTATCCTCTGGTGCATGGATGGTGGGCTACCAAGAACACTCTGCGAGTGAGAGGACACCTGCGCTTGTGCCTGAGTCTGCATTTGTGCTTGCAACTGTGCCTGTGCAAGCACTTGAGCATGGCTCTCTCGGACTTTCTGGAATCGTTCTGAAAGAATCTGGAAAATAATTCCACGGAAATAAATATATTTGTCAATTTGATTCAAACTTCTTTGAACTATATAGTTAGCAACACAAAAGGCACATGAAAGAGCATTATCAGTTTCCAGAAAAAAAAAATAATTTATTTCATAAATTATATATATATATATATATATATATATATATATATATATATATATATATATATATATATATAAACAGGAGATCATCAGACATATTAGAGGGAAAATAAACCAGATGCTAAAGAAATTCCACCACTATGTTACATAGAGACAAACTGAATTCACAGTCCATTTGTTATTCCATCCAAATTAAACTAAATAAAAGCAGTTTTCAACATGATCAAAATTTGCATAGATTCTTATTTCTTATGTGAAGTTAAATAGAAAAATATTTATTAGACCTTTTATTAAACATTACATTATATAATAATTATGAGGTGCGCACGAAAAAAATTCAAGTCTTTTGGTACTTATTTTTCAGGAGAAGGATGTATTGTTATCTTTTGAAAACCAGAAAAGTTGGTTGGTCAAATATATAATTTACGATCACTTGGTATCTTTTGTATCATACAATGATGAACTGAACGGTAAAAGTACATCCATAGAAAAAATTAAAACAGAACTTAATTCTCTTTTCTCAATTAGTATTGTATTTGCAGAGGGATACAAGAACCCTTTTCTTAATGTTTTATAAAGGCATCATTGCAAGATTGAAAGAATAAGAGTTTTATTACAAGTTTGGTAGAAATAAAATATAGAATGAAAGAAACAAAATGCAAGTTGAAACATGTTCTTCAAATGTTGATTTTTGACATTTTTTTTATTATTATAATAATATCCCGCTAATTTGAAATTTTAATATGTCAAAAGTACTGAAAAAATGTGTTTAATACCCAAAAACACATTTGGCTCTGGTTATAGCGAACCTAAGTCTAGTCCCATTTCACTTACATTACAAATATGCACAAGAAGATTCGTTTATATTGAACCTGAACCTTGGTTATAGTGAACATAGGAAATACAACATCCTGGAAATATATTCCCTCCTGGAAAAGAATATACCACCTCAGTGCCACAAATTCCAACACTAGGCAGCTTGAAAAAAATACCGTTGGCCAAAGGTCATAATCGAAGAAGTCTCCCCAGAGGGGAAGGTAGCAAACCCAGAATGGGAACCTTACTGATGACCCATGCCACTCAGTTTCACAAACAATTGAAAATAATTAATATTTTATGGAGAAATAAAGATATTGAAATTTTCAGTTCATGCTCTTAATGTAGTTTGCTGTATCTCTATATTTATTAAATCAATCATAGTGGATCCATGCTATCAAAACTTTTCTGTCCCATTTAACTCTGATCTACTAATCACTCAAATCAAAAAACACCTCTGAAGAACCGCTGTCCTTTGGTATGTCTCCAACGCAACAAACAGTATCAAAACCTGAAAATATCTACTATTAAAGAAAGCACAAAAATTGGTTACAACTATCAAGAGATCTGCGGCCTTTCCAAATTGTACCTCCTGAAGGAGGTAGTGATTCCCAACTGATGGTTCATGAAACCTGATGGAACACAAACTTTATAAATGGGTTCATGAAAATACAATTGTGGAATTTAGAATTTCAAATGTGCCCTATCTATACAAGTGTCTCAGAGTAAAGGTTGTAAACTTTTACGTCTCCTTTTGCCAATGACCTTGTTCTGTGAAATTTCATAAGTAAGTGCAAGTACAGAGGTTCAGCTGCTCACATTCTGACGCAGTCAAGGAAATTTTGAGGTTGCCTAAGAATTCGGGGTAAATGCCTTGTGTGTAACTAAGTTGTATGAAATTTCTTAGCAGATGTTCATTGGCAGAAAATGATGAATGACTTTCAATTTGACTTCTCCGGCAGAAATATCCTAAGAATTTAAAGTTGATTTTCTTACTACGTCCAAAATTCCCAAATATAATGCTTTACCAACAATAAATTAAAGTGAAAGGGGGAGATGTTCTTCGAATTATAGTACAATTGGAATCATCCGGTATAGAACAGTATAACAGTCGACGTACCTGAGATGGATTCGGTTTTGAAGGACGTCGGACGGGGGGTTTCAATAATTTGCTATTCTGGGCACCTTCGTGAGCGACTCTCCGTTTCACAGGTACTGGAGTTTCCTCTTCGTCCTGTTGCGGAACCTGCAAAATAAGATACGAAACAAACACGGACAGAAACGTTCGTGAAAAAAGATCGGGAGAAAGAGGGGAAAGAAAAGAGGCAAGGAGCAGATACGAAGACGGGGGACAAGTGGAGAGGGAAAGATATCACCAAGAGGAACGCAGTCCACAGAATATTAATCATAAAACAGCACAAAAAGATAAGCCCCTCAATTGCTGTTCTTATTAAACTCCTAGCCCTTACCGACGGGCACCTTTCCAATCGCATAGGTAAAACGATCTTTCTCGCCTCTTTCATGCCAATCAAGACAAGTTCTATACCACTCTGCTTGGTACGACATGCATGTAGGATGTCTTTCACGAATATCTCCCATAAACCTATGCAAAGAGGAAGATCTAAATAATTCTCCAAACATAAAAATCCCCGCTCGTAGGTTCAGGATACATAAACTCACATTCTCGCCTAAGAAAACTTTAGATTAAAGAATGTTCAACTGCACATGTTATTTAAGGATTAAATATACATTCATATCTTTATTTTATTTTTCAGCAGTTTTGCATGGAAACTTCATAACCTGTGAACTTTGATTAGAATGCGTTCCTTGCGGTAGTCGTACGTCAAAATAGACTTTGCCACATGCGTACCGCCAAGAAAGCATACCCGTATGAAACAACTGGATACAGCAAAGTAAACAAAAAACCGGGGCGTCGTATTTTGAGAGTCACGTATGATTCACATGAACATACATTGTTCGGTGAAGTTAGTGACCATGGATAGCCTTACAATAATATCACTATTATCTTAATACGAAAATCTACAATTGCAAAAGAGTACGTATACGTTGTAACAACCTGCATTCTTCAGGAGTTGAAAATTGACTGTTTAACGCAAAATCGTTATCGGTTTTGGAAAAACAGGTTTTCAAAATTCCTTCTCCTGGCGAGTCAAATTAAGGTTTTTCAAGAAAGTGAGAATCGTCCTAACTTGTTAATGGCGCAATATATTGGACAGTGAATGACGAATAAAACATGCATCGCTGGCCCTGGTACGGTATGCTCACCCTAATGTATCACTTCATTTTTAAGAAATATTGTCTATTTAATTCTGTGACTAAACGTTAGTCTCTGGCAAATGAGACTCACAGCGCCATGAAAGTAAACAACGCGAGCACAAACTCGATATTTGTGGCCTACGCTTTCGATTACTGTGCCAAGTCCTTCAATATTGGAACAATGTAAATCACTCGTGAAGACTATCCGTGGCCACCAACTACACGCAACGAACAAGGAATGGACGAGAAAGTTAAATAAAAAATTGGACACATTTTGGACAAAATGTTGAAGCTTCATGTTAAGTACCCCCCAAAAATCAAAATATCCGTTTGAAACACGGACCGATAGATGGAGACCGACAGACAAGCAGACCTACGCAGACCGACACCGACGTTTTGCCACCAATCGATTTTTCGGAATGAAGGACCCACATTACATAGATTCTGACTAGATACCGTGTTAGAGGAAGTAATTCACTACATATCGGAACAAGATTATCCACGTTTTCGTTACCATGGCCCGATAAGAGTTTTGTCTGATGAAAAACAGCCGACGCACGATTACAGTTCTTTCTCATCTTCCAAAGGCAAGAAAGTAAAATTGAACATCCCCCTCCCAACCCGAAAAATGTTCCAACTGCACCCTCTCTCGTGTGCCATTGCGGTAGAAAGGGACTACATCAAGATCAGTGGGCCCAGGACAAAGGTGGATGAACACGGACCCGGAGTTCGCCTAGCTCCCGAGAAGAGGAAACGGGAACTGTGAAGCGAGCCGAGGCAGGCGGACGAGGGAGGACGAAGTGAGGCGGAATTGCGTGGAGCTGACAAGACCAGGGCGAGGCGTGGTGAGGATGCAAATTAAATTGTTTCCCTTATATACTATAGATAAAACTGCCCCATAATATGCCCCATTTTCGACGACAATAAAATATTACCACCAGCATACTCCCCATAGCGATTAGTACATTATGTGTGAATATTCTGGTGCTGATGTAATAATTGACGGATATATTTCTTCTTTATTCTACGACGGGGAATGTCGGATTCAAACCTTTACCTTCTTGTTTCTAAAAATGGAGTCCATGGGATGGATTAAAAGATCTAAAGCCAAGCCCTTCAATTAATTTCTTTCCGAGGCTAAATGGTTAATGCCATCCCAGCAATGCCGAGTTACTTCAGCTAAATAACAGTTTTTAATAAATGCGTTTATAACAACTCACCTTGTATGTTGGCTTAGGTTTCCTTTCAACACTATTCGGTTCATACTCCTGAAATATTCTATAACATTCTTTTGTAACTTCATCTTCATCCGAACTGCTAACCCACATGTCACAAGGTAAAGTGACATTATTTAGAATGTCGTCAGAGTCGCTCACCTCACTATCCGACACCGAATTGCCTAAAACCAGAAGTACATTCAATTTCAGTTAATGTTTATAGCAAAGTAATATTATCAGCAACAAAAATGCACACTCAACCCTTCAATAATATTTTGAATAATATACAAAAATGTTTCCAAAAGAAAAAAAATTAATCAATGAAACGAAAAAGTGTAAACAATGTTCATTACGTCTTCGAACACTCCAATAATGAGTATTTAACTCTGTTGTCTATGATTTGAAACGAAAAAAATGTGAAACAAACATCAAGATAGAATCATGTCCACCAACTATTCACTACTGCCACGACTCGATCGGCATTCGTTTACCTATATCCAAACACCATATTGAGTCGATCGATTATTCCACAACAGCATAGCAAATGCACCATTTATCTTTACCTGAAGTGACACGTAAAGTACTTTTTAGTTCGAGCTATCACGTCAGTATTTTTTCTTTAATGGGATCATCTTGCAACATTTTATATCCAAAATGAAATCGGTCCACGTGGTTACTTGTTGCAAGTTGTGGGTTACCTACGAGTGACGACCAAGTCAGTCCCACCAGCGGACACCGCCTCAGCCGGGACCAGCTCTCGGCTCCCGACCGGTCTTCCGGCGTGGGTGGTGGAGTGATGGCGAGGATAAGATACGGAGAAGGTAGCGGAGATCGTGCGCGGTCCGTAGCCCGTTTGTTAGGATACTGCTCCGGCATTCGCCTGGTGTTGATCGGAGAAACCACAGCAAAAAAAAAAAACAGATGGCCACTAGAATTCTCCTCCAGACAGCGACTGAATACGACCTAACTGACGAGCTATCCTGCCACAGTCGGGACTCGAACCTAGGATCTTCCGGGACTGCAGCGACATCAGAATACGCGCAAAGTTATATTGATGGCAAGGTCTATTACAAAGTGTACCCACCAACAGGCAACATTGCTCGCGCTCCCGGCTTAGTTCAAATACGTAAATTGGGATACACCATACGACGCATAGTATTGTAACGTCGTGCCTAGGGTCCAGATGGACAACACATGTCGGAAGGCCAGCGAGGGGGCGGGGGCAGTCCTTTGGCGGCAAGCGGAAGGCCACCACAGGAGGGCCCCTCCTCAAGGGCCCGGGTGGGCGTGTCTCGGAACGCGGGTGTCAATTGGCGCAGAGGGAATTGATGGGTGAGTCCAGCCGCGGTGTAGCTGGACTCCAAAATTGCAAACAGGCCCACGTTTCGGGATGAGAGGACGCCGCCGGCATGAGAGGTCTGTCACGTGACCCCTCGCGAGGCGGCTGGAAAGTAACCAGCCGTGGGCATTCGAGTTTGAACCGAATCGCAGTGCGGAAGGCACATTTCACCCGCCAGGGGTTATCGTGAGCTTCGGCTGCGAGGTGTGGCGGTTGCCACGGGACAAAGACCAGGAGCGGCGCCAAGCCGCTGGGGTCTGCGTCAGGCTGGGGCGGGGATGCTTCAGAGAGGTGCAGTGCTGGGAATGCAGCGCGTTTCCGAGGAGTGTGTATATAGTGTAATAAAACTTGTAAATAAAACTGTATAAACAACTCCGTGTCTGTGTTACTCGCACCCGACGACGCCACAGTATCTACCAGAGGTATGAAATACAGAATCTGCAATCTAAAATAACTTTTGACATCCATCCTATTATTGGATAACGTAGTCCGTAACAGTTTTGAATTGAAGAAATTAATGATTGTTTGCATGAATCATGATCGCGTTTCAGCATCGTTCAATGCGACCACACTCGCGAGAAAGTATTTCGTCTATTGAAATTTTTGCAGAGCTTAACGTATAAAATGTTACCAGCAGCGTGTGAAGTGTAATAATTGCCGGGTCCACTAGTACATTTGTAGAGTCAAAATATTCACGTCATTGTAGAATATGAAAATAAAAATGGATTCTGCCTCATAATGGCAAAGTTACAACGAAATATCAGTGCACAATAAAATATTCTACACTAACAGCAAAGATCTCGTGGAGAAATACGAAAACAATGACACAGTTTCGATTTAGACTCAAAATACAAAAATTGGATTCGGTTATTCGTCCTATTCTTGTACTACGCGTACCGACTGATTTCTCGTACTCAGTGCGTCACTGCTTACATAACAGCCGAGTCATACAACAGCAAGGTTCCAAGAAATACAAGGAGCGTTCCGAAAGTAATGCAATTATTATTTTTTAAATTAATTTATTGAACATATTTTCACAAACACTTAAAATTCTTCAAAATACTGTCCTTGGGCCTCTACACATTTTTTCCAGCGACTCTGCCATGAACGGTAGGCGCTCTGGAAGGCGTTTTCGGCGACCTCTCGCAAGGTCTTCGTCACGGCTGATTGGATCTCTTCTATGGACGAAAAACGGGTTCCTTACAGGGCCGCCTTAACCCGAGGGACCAAAAAGAAGTCTGCTGGGACGAGGGCAGGACTGTTGGGAGGATGGGGAAGCGTTGGCACCCGATGTTTGACCAGGAACTCGCGGACTCGTAGCGCGTTATGGCAAGGCGCGTTGTCGTGATGGAGTTGCCAGGTAGTGGAAATGTCTTTTCTCGTCCTGACGACCCTTTTTCGGAGTCTTTCCAGCACATCCACGTAGTAGACAGCGTTAACTGTTTGTCTTTGAGGAACGAACTCCATATGGATCATTCCTTTGCTGTCGAAAAAGACATTGTTGTCGGTTTTGCTGGTTGACGGACGCCCAGAACGTTGTTCATCGTGAACCTCTTCCCGGCCCTCCTTAAAGGCCTTTAACCCCTTCGAAACTTGAGAGTCGGACAGAGCAGAGTCCTCATAAACCTCACGAATCATTTTGTAAGTCTCCTCAAGAGACTTTTTCAGTTTAGCACAAAACTTAATCGCGTAACGTTGCTCGGTCGTCGATTCCATTTCTATCCGTGACACGGTCGGCGCGCAGAGATTCACAATAACCGACGTCTTGCCGCTTGCACAGCTTGCAGAGCACTGAGGCCGGTGTCATAGCAAAGCTAAGAGTCCCCCCCACCTACTGCAAGTGGTCCGATTCCACTCCGACAAATAGGAGGGACGCGGGAAATTCAATTGCATTACTTTCGGAACACACCTTGTAGGCCCCCTATTAAATATTTGCTTTTCACTTGTTGCGTTATGGAACAGCAAGTTTTTTTCTATTCTTAGTGTGTAAAGAGCTGTTGTACTGTATACGTACTACACTATGTTACTGCAGTATTCGTGAAGATGTTTTGTCAAAATATATAATTGATTGCAGTATTATATGAGGGTATTTTATGTTCTTCAGCATTGTGCGTGCTACTTTTTGAAAATAATTTTGTGTGGGTTTGTTCAGCAGCATTCTTGCTGTTGCAGGCCACTAATATATTACTAAATTTCCAATTCGCCCAGAACGTAACCCTTCTGCTACCTAGGAGATAACCGAGTTACTCCAAAGCATATTTTATTATTTTTTATCGTCTTATAATTGTTTACAATTCTGATATCTTGTGTCTTACTTACCAACCTAAAATATCATGTTAGATCCTGAAGTGTACAATTGTTTTGTGAGTGATGATAATGTAGACACTATATATAAAGTTGATATTATTTGCGCTGAAGACGAGGAAAACACGAATGATTGTGCATTATATCAAGTCCAAAAGTGTTGAATAGTATCATGTGAAAGAGACGATTCGAATGGTACAATTTGTTCTAAAAGTGGCATGAATTCGAATTCGTCGTGGTCGAAGACCTGCATTAAAAATTGTTAAAATCGCTAAATATGTTATTAGTACATCAAAATAATGCTTAATTTGCCAAAACAATATTACATTTACGGTAAAAAATATTAAAGCTATATTGAATTTTCCTGGGGCAACTTCGTGACCCCCTTGGTAATCGACGTGTGCAAAATAACTCGGTATTCGAAGGGTTAAGTCATTCGTGGCTCAAAGCCAAGTCGCTTACTTTTCACCAAGAAGGTCTGTATTCGATTCCCGGACAATAAGTGAAATTCGTTCCAAGAAAACGAGTTTGCCTGCTTCACAGAGACTAGTGCAATCCCGTGAAGCGTCCAAAACCCGACCACTGCTCTAATTCTTTCCCAATTCGGGGCGCTGAATGGTGCGAGAGGGGCGTAAGCGGAGATGCTATCTGGCGTTCCGACTACTGACGGATATACGAACTATGAATAAAGTAATAATGGACGATAACTAAAAAGTAAAAAATAAAACTAACAAAAAAATAATAAAAAAGCCATGCATGTGTCTATACTTTTGTTAGATACCCAGTAACTCAGGAAAAATAAAAAATAAACTATTTTTAAAATACATCATCATTTTGAAATATAGTAAAAAGTGACATCAACTAGAAACATGGCAGATACTTTATGGTAACTTACTTCAGTAACTTACTTCAGATACTTAGATGGTTTAAAAATATAAATACAGAGAAGTGAACGATTCGGCAACAGTGGCAATCTATCTTCAAAAAATATTTTCCAAGAATTGCGGTTGATCTTAACCCAGATAGGACTAACGACCTCCATGTAAGTCAATGCGTATTTGTTCTTTCAATATTGAATGTTTCAACATCTCACGTGAGCTAATTGTCGTAAGCTCACGCGCCCCGAAGCTCTCCCCACCCCGATCCCCCCGTCACATTAGCTACGCGCAGCTGCCGGCTGACCCGAAGACTCCTAAAACACCACAAAGGGCGACAGCGTCGCTCTTCCGAAGCCACCCTCCCACACGCAACAAAGAATCTGAAGACACAACCCAAAAGCAAGGAAGCCTCTTGACCATCACACCATGCTACGCGTACTTGACACTCGCTTCTTTGCCTTGCAAATGCCCCTTCGCTAATCCTTTGGGGCTAGCGGTAATTCTTCACTAAGAGCGCCCACTTGCAGCAGACGTTCATCAACAGCAGCTAAACAGTAGCTAAGCAACGATCAGATTATCGAAGTTGGAACGGGGCCGACCAATAGGCATCCACAACCGCATAGAATATTCTAGAAGTACTTAAGGAACCAATAGCGGCATAGGACGACACACACGTGACCACAGGGCACTCCAACGCAAGAACGGTAATGCAGGGCAGAGATGAGAAGAGCAGATGCTGTTTGAAATCCATGGGGAGGTTAAAATCCATCGAGAGAGGCTGTTTTTTTTTTATTTTAATCGAGCAAAGACGCATTTCTTTGAAAGACTTCGAGATCTGTGACTATTTGAAACCGCAACAAGAAGCCTACAAATTTTCTCGCCCCACTAGATGCCATCCTCTCTGGAACCGTCGTGGTGCATTATTTAGAACTATTATCAAGCGAAATAACCACAAGAGAATTTATTCCGTTGTGCGGTCGCAAGCCAGAACGTCCGAGCCCGCGCCAGCCCTCGGCCTTGCGACGCATCCCCTGGCGTCGCGTTCGAGCGCCAATCCAGGGCGGCGAAGAGGAACCCCAAAATTCATCACCGTACGCCCCTGGCCAGAATTGAAGGGGGATTGCTTAGTTACAAAGTCATTAAATGTCCAGGTTTATTACATGCCAAAATAGTGCCATTTGGAATAAATGTGTTCCCGCCATTCTGACGGACAACTCTTAAACAATCAATTGGAATTTTTTTAATTAATAAGTTAAAAGCATACGCATCAACCCCGCCCAGAGCGACCCACCCCTTGAGATCTCTAGAGCTGGCGCGGGAGGAAGGGTTGGTGTCGCGCTTGGCGCCCACATCTAAATAAATTTACCGCGAGCGACGTGACATCCTGCACTGTGTTGAACACTCGCGTGTCTCGACACATTGTGGGACCCCGGTATATTCGGTACGCTCACGTAACCGGCGTTTTCCGAAGGGCACATTCGTCACAATATTGACATTTTAATTTGTTATTACTTAGAATTAGCCAACTAGAAGTAGAAAAGTTGTTTATTGTAAATTTCTGAGTTACACTTAAATTTCAAATTATATTTTACATATTAATTAAAGTTAAATGGCGCGTAGCTGTATTGTTATTAGTTTCACTTTTATAGCAATTTGTTGAAATAGTATTGATCAAGAGTTGGCATCTATTTCAATGTGTAGGCGAAAACGACTGCCTTTTCCTTACTTAAAATCTTCTCTTTGGCAAGGTACGTCTACACAGGCAGATAGATGGGAGAAGAACTTTTCGCCACCCACATTGTAGAAATGTGTAGTTGCATATTTAGGGTGTAAAATTGTAAATCAGAATGTTTCATTTTATATTCTACTGGAGCCTGTCTTTGACTAAATTTTAGTTGTGAAACTTGAAAGAACGGTATTTTATTAAAATACAAAGGTTTGCTGCTTTTATGCAAGACATTGAACAGCATTGTTTGCAACTGAATAACATTAAATGGCTTTTTTCTATTTACTGCTAAAAGTATTCGTACGAAAAGAATCGGTAACCAGAAATCCCTAGCATTCACAGCTTTAACTACCTGACAATGGACATTGTCTACTTCCTGAATAAACGAGTGACCAGCAGTACAGTATTTCATAACTATATCAATTTCTGGGCGTCGTTTGAGCAAGTCCTTGTCCAGTCCAGAGACATCTGATTTTTTTGGGGGGGAGGAGGGTACAGAACTGTCATTCCACATTATATGTTTTACCTTAAGTGAGTTTTGAATTTTGTTTACCAAAATTTGGGACCACACTTACAATGTCATTCCCAGAACGAACTATGTTTATTTCTGTCCAAATCGCGCAATATGCATCTTTGGTTGGAAAACATGACCTGTCATATTGAATAAATTTAATTTTTGTCTGTAGAAGAAATTACTTAAATTAGCTCTCTGAATTTCTATCACATTTTCTAAATCAAAGATCACAACAACTGTATGTTCATTTTTGTTTTTGCGATCTTTCTCTCTTTCTCCTCTGCTCTCAGTGGGCTACGCATTTCAATTTCAAATCAACAGAAGCATTATTCTCCGCTTCATTCCTTCCTCGCACAGATCACACACGCAGCCGCTTGCGGGTGAAACAAATGCGCATTAAATTTGCTCGCCGGGTCCTAAATAAATTACTCTCCCATTTGCTGCATCGATATTTTAAAGATCAGAGAAAATTACTATGGCCGTATATTCTTCATGTTTGTACACCTAGAAAAATATAAGTGTCGTAGAAAGTATAAAACTTTTCAAGATCAGAAGTATCCGTGTAACAACTAGCCTGCATCAGAGAGACATGATTACCCATTTTTTCGAAATAAATATTCTGCAAACACAATAACTGATTTTACTCTTTCCGTGTATCTCAATAATCATGTTTTAGTAGAAGAAACTCAAATTAAACAAACTTTGTCCGGAACTGTTCCCTGTGGAAACAAAAGTTGTTTCCGGAACTGCTCCCTGAGAAATTTTCCATGGCCATTTTCCATGGATTTCCGGATTGTTTGTTAAAGACATGTGCTCTGATATTACACATCCGTTAAATCACATATTTACCGCATCGGAATATTTCCAGATATTTCCAAAACAGATGAGAGTAAGCTTCTCTACAAAAAAGGCAACAAAAATGAAATTCGCTATTATCGGCCAATTTCTCTTTTGTCAGATTTCTCAAAAATAGAGACTTTTCTACGTACGAATTGAAACCTTTCTCAGTAAATACAAAGCGTTTTCGGACTGCAATAATTTAGAATATAAAAATATACGCAAACAATCATATTTTCTTTTCTTACAGGTATCGTTTCATTAGTGGATCGAAATCAAGCACCTACTGGAATAGGTTTATATCTTCCAAAAGCATTTTACAACATTGAACACAACATTTTACCTCTAAAATTACCATCGTATGGAAATAAAATGAATAATATTAAGTTCATTATACTAGGCGTTCAGAATGTATTCAAAATCAACTCAGCCTGTTCGTGTATATTTCGCAGACGTTCATTACCGCCCGAGATATGGCATAATGTTCTGGGAAAAACACATTCTATAGCTCCCATGCTTTTACATTACAGTAAAGATTTGCACGAATAACAAGCAATTCCCACCAACAATATCCTCTTTACTTTCTCGCATTTACTTCATAAGAACAAAGTGTTGTAATCGTGCGACGGAAAACGGCAAATTGTCGGAAGAAGAAACTTTATTGCCGAGCCGTGGTCACGAAAAAGCGAATAAATCCTGGGCCTAAATACACATTCTCGAACACATGGTGTAGCCAGGATTCATGTTTTGTGGGGTCTTTGACACCGACAAATCCACTGACGGCAAAACGTCTGCCAGTCTGTCCGTGATCAACGCTAGCCTAAACCGTTCAGCCGATTTTCTGCAGAACTGATAGTCCACGATCGTTTTGAACGTGCTCGAGGCTTTGGGAGTTTCAAATTCAAATATTTCGATTTTGAGGGGACTTCACACGCAGCATCAAAACCATTTTTAAAATTTCCTAAGAAATGGCAACAAATATTTTGATTACACTTTGTCCTGGGTTAGCGTATAGGACGCTTAAGAGAACAGTGCAGGTCGTTGAAATTCCTGAATTTTCGGAAAATTGCAAAAGTGCAATTGTTGGGGACGTCTTGCTACAACTACAAGATTGAAGATATAGATTATTTCCTTATTGAAATCTGTTCTTTAAAGACATCGAGAAATAAGGTCATGTTCAATTTTTCGAAAATGAGAAGTTTTTGTGTACTTTTACGTGTGCACGAAATATATGCAATTTTAAGTTGTTTAAACAATTTTTTTCTAAAAAATTGCTCCAAAATTTTCCTTAAAATTTCTCCTCATATGTATCAAAGGGTGGTGTTACTCTCACTTTCGACGAATTCTCCGTATTTTCGAAAATTGCAAAAACTGCGTGTTGAAAATATTGGGTTGACACAATTACATTGTGAAACGATGTCCCGAGTTCGAACCATGCGTCGCTTCCCTAGGGTAGTGGGATAGGTGAAAGCGAATTAACTCAGACGACCTGAGTTCGAGTCTCGGCCCGAGTACGGAAAGTAATTCCTACTGGTTGAAAACACTTTTGCATGTTCATGTAGTAGTCAAATACAGAGGAGCAGTTAGAAATAATGCGAGAAAGTATGTACTCTTAAATCACCACTAGATCACTCTCGTAACAATATTCCGAGACTTTATTCGGCACTGAACACGCCATTTGTCATGAAGTCATTGCCTTCTATCCTTATCGGACGGGGGCTGGGCGGCATTAGTATCCGGGGTTCCCAGAACGTCACCCATTCAGCGATCTTCCGTGTCTCGAGCTGGTTCACCGCCGAAATTTCACCGCGCGTGTTTAGCCAGTTCCGCTGACGACGCCGGCTTCTTGTAAGCCTCTCTTTATTAGACAAGGAATTCTATCATTGCCTAGCCTCTCGATTCATGAATCAGTGGTTTGAGTCAAAACTGGCTTACTCAAGGGTGGGAACATATTTTCTGAGAATACAGTTGTCTATAACACTGCACGTAGGAATAATATTCATCAGGCGTCAATATCCACAACTCACTACAAAAATTCACAAATGTGTACAAAACATTGCCAAAATGATCTTAAACGATTAAAATCGATATTCTACGTTTACGTGACAAGTAAAATATTTTTTTCTGCATAACTATTTAAAATTGGAGACTATATGAAAAACAAAGAGGAACTAATATTGATTTTATCAATATTTAATTTATTGGTTACCACTTGTATAATTCTAAAAGACTAAATATGATAGTAATAAGTGTTGTATCTCAGCACGTAGGTCAATGATTTCCTTCCATTCGATTAGTTTTTCGTCCAGTTTTCCTGACTGTCTGGGCAAATGCCGATATGGCACCTTGTTTTGCTTCTGGACATTATTTTAACTTCACTTTTTGTGCAGGTTTCCTTGAGCTCAGAGGGATATATAATAATTCAAAAACTCGTTCGCCATTTTTCGCAGCAGAACGTCGATCCCGTCACGAAGATCATGATGAGGGAAAGCAGCCAAAATTTGTACCTGATTTGCGTTTGAAAATAGGTTTTCTCTACGACCATTTAATAATATACTCGTATGTATTCCTGCTGTATATTTAATAACCGAATGACATCAATTACACACCCTGTGGATTCCAATTCGGAAGCCACGGCCTGGCGACCACTCACATTTATAGAATCCACGGGCAGATTTGAATTCTTTTTGAAATTTGCTATACCGTTTATAAATAACGATCGCACTGCGCAGAAGGAACACAACGGACAAGTGGGACAAAGCTGGGAAAGGAGGAGGAAGTCGCAAGGGTACAAAATGGGACAATGGGAACAAAATGGACAAAATTGGAAAACGGGAGAAAGGTATAAAATGGGGGAAAGGAACAAATCAGACAATTCGAAAAAATAGGACAATCGGACAAAACGAGACAATGGAACAAAATGGAACAAGGGGGAAAATGGGAAAAGAGGGAAAATGGAACAAGGGGGGAAAATGGGACAAAGGAACAAACTGGTACAAGAGGACAATTGGAAGAGGACAAAATGGATCAATGGGACAAGGGACAATATGGAAAAAGATTGACGTCGGGACAAAACGGGTCAAGAGGACAAAATTAATGGGAAGTGGGAACAATGGGACATTGGGGAAATGGAGGAAAGAGCTCAAAAAGGACAAGGGTCAGTAGGACAAAAGGGGCATACCTATCCTAAGATTCAATACTTATCCTAAGAACAGTGGTAAAATCTAAACTCGACTGTCTGCTAAAATATGCTAATGGACACTTTAACATTTTAACGGTCGTGATGGATGCGCTCTAAAAACGCTAAGGAGCTAAGCGCGTGTTTGCCGACGGAAATAACAAACAATCTGTTCAAATTATTACATTACGAATATTTCAAGGTCGTAGAGGAAAGTATATGAGTAGGCTTGTACTAGCGCATCATGGCAATTATTCACACGAGAAAATTCCGACACTCGCTCCTACGTCGCTCGTGTCGTAAACATCAACTCGTGAATAATAGCTATCGTTATGCGCTCGTTGAAGAACATACTATTATTGCACGGGAGCTAACATTTTCATACCAATTGCCAGAAGCTCTCGTGGCAATCTGTATTCATAACTCAACTTCCCAGAGCGAGACGTTTCGTCGATATCCGCACGCTGGCGATCGGCCCCTCCCTCGTCCACGCGCATCGCACCGCGGAACCGGTTGCTCAACACAATGGCATCGAGCATCGCAACATTTACGATCAACTTGGCATTTTATCTACAATCCCTTCTTCTGGTCATACAATAACGTGCGTTCCACGAAAGAAAACGTTTATGGGGAATGAAACTTCTTTCCAGTCTCTACAGTTCAAAAGATCACGAAATAGAGGAATAGAGGAAGTACATATTAATTTTAATTGTATATTAATGTGCATATTTAAGAAGTCGTAGGTCATAAATGCATATTTTTAAAAGCATAATTCAAGTTGTGGAGCATAAAAATTCCCCCCTTAATCATTATAATAGAGGGGTCCACAGCACGAGGGGTATAATTGCTTTTTTGGAAAATTCTGAGTTAGGAGTAGGAGTGTAAAGCAAAAAATCAATTTTATTTCATGCACAAATGGTTTTTCAATAGCTCACACAGTGGCCGCGTTCTAGCGAAGGGAAGGAAATGTCTTCCATAGCGTTTTCTAGTCCCTCAACGTTAAACTCGATTTTCTCAATACCAGATTTAGGGCACTTATATCCCTGGTGCTCTAAGCTCCATAATTGTACTCATTTACACAGAAATTAACAGAAAAAGTTATTTTTCAGAACAATTGCGCGCGCAATCACACACACTAGATAGCTCACCTGCAGCTACATCACAGAGCAACCTATAAGAAACTAATATGAGGTCCCAAAAATGCTCTGAAACTTTGGGAAATGGTCAGTGCGGTAGAAAAAAACCTTTCCCAAACAGTCCGAGTTAATAAAGATGTCGTCCACAGACATATCTTAAAACGAGATTACGTACAATCTTTCAAAAAGAATAGTAGTGTTCGCGCAATTTTGCTTGAATCATAGGCAATTTTAAACTGTCAAAAATTGCTCCAAAAGTTTTCCTCGAATGTAGCAAAAGGCAGTAAAACCTTGAGTCTCGTCCCGTTTTAGGTGAGCACACTGTATTTTCAAAAATTGCAACAAAAAAAACTTGCAGAAGTACAATATTGATAGGGATTTTTTAAAATAAAATCTGTTCTAAAAAATAGATTAAAAATGCATATGTCCGTTTAAAAAAAGCTAGTAGGTTAACCTTAGATTTTTTCTTGGAATTACCCCCAGAATGAATGTGCAGGAAAAACTGTTGTTCCGAGTTCGTTTATATTTCAACCTCATTTCGTCTCATACTCTTCAAAATCCCTTTTATTTATGAAATAAATATTTTTTTATATTAATAGGAACAATATGGAGCGATCTAAATATTATTCATAGTATATTATGTTATGTTATATTTTGGATTACATTTACTACATTATTAACAAAAAAGGAAAATAATTGCTTTAAAAATGTTGTTCCTGCAAAATTACCACAGGAGGGGGGATAGCAACCACAGTCAGATGAAGCAGAAAAGTACATTCTTGTAGGTTACTTGCAAAAGATTCGCATGCTGGACCATAATGTTGAATCCCTATCAAATAAAAGTGTAATTATTGAGGCCTCTCTTCAACAGAGCGATTTAAATCAAATACATATATTTTGCTACGCAGAACAGCTGTAGGTTCGGTATGTTCAAACAAAAGTTTCGAATGCTAAATCATAGATAGTAGCCTGATAATTCAGTACCAAGATAACCTCAGAACATTTGACACAACATTCTCGCAAACTGTGGAATCCCTACAACACCACTCAGGCAAGGTTACCCGTTTCCATAAATGAATATTTAGGTCTGGAAAAACACAAAAACATCTATCTAGAAAAAAATCGCCAGGAACTGGAAACAGCGCTTCTATTGTTGACCTCCTGAAACATATTCTCCGAGAATGGATAATTATTTGTCATCAATGACTGTTTATAACTGATCTGTGATAGTTAATCCATTTCTTGTGAATCCCTTTCTATGACAAGATGGATGGGCAAAGGACTGGAATTAACCCCGAAAAATAAAGCAGCGATATCGGCTTCTTCCTCTGTTGGTCGCAGTATTCGAGATATACGTTTCGAGATTGGTTTTCATTAGTCAACTATCTCGAGGCTTCTAAAAAGCTACAGGGAAAATGGAAATATTGATGGCATCAAAGGGAAAGGAAGGAAAAGTCTTCTACCCTAAGCAAAATAGAATTCTAAAATGAATCTGTCTCAGCTATCGCTGACTCTCATCTGCAGATATGAAAAGAGAATTTGGAACTTCATTTCTAGCCATGGGATTGGTCGTCTGGACTTCATAAAAGGCTCTGATACTGGAGATGTCTATAAAAGTATTCTTCAAAGGAAGCTGACGTCAACAATTGGAGACCATTTTGGTGCGGCTTCATGCTGCAAGGTTTCAAGACGTTTCCCCTCGTTGATACAGAGCTTTAACGGTAAGGCGTGTGATTGCTATTTGTAGAGTGTATGGAGAAGTTAAATACATGCGATTAGTCCGGTAAAGTGCAGCAACTCGTCGTGGCATGGACTCTACAAGTCGTTGGGAGTCCCCTACAAATATATTGAGCCATGCTGCCTATAGAGTCCCCCATAACTGCGGAACTAGGTGCAGGATATTGTGCAAGAACAGACCTCTCGATTACGTCACATAAATGTTCAATGGGACTCATGTTGGGTAATCTGGGTGGCTAAATCATTCGCTCGATTATCCAGAATGTTCTTCAAATCAATCGCGAAGCATTGCCATCCATCAAATTCTATCGTTTCGGAACATGAAATCCATGATTGCAAATGGCAAACATACAAAATGAAACAAGCTATTGCCAGTCAATGATCGGTTCATTTGGTCCAGAAGACCCAGTCCATTCCGTATAAAAACAGCGCAGCCTATTATGGAGCCACGGCCAGCCTGCACAGTGCTTTCCTGACAACTTGGGTCCTGCGCCACTTTCGAACCCTACAGTCAGCTCTTCCCAACTGAAATCGGAGCTCAGCTGACGAAGCCACGGTTTTCCAGTCCACGGTGTCCAATCGATATGGCCACGAGCCTTGGAGAGGCGCTACCAAAGTCACTCGAGTCGGTCTTCTGCTGCCAAAGCTCATTAAAGCCAAATTTCGCCGCACGATCCTAACGGATACGTTCGTCGTCCGCCCCACATTCATTTCTGCGGTTATTTCACGCTCTCGGTCGTTAAGTAAGGGCCGACGACAGCTGCGTTATCCGCGGTGAGAGGTTATGGGATACTCAATTCCCGAACTATTTTCGAAATGGAAGGTCCCACCCATCCATCTCCAACTACCCTCCCGCGTTAAGCCGATTAATTACCGTCGTGCGACCATAATCACGTGAATCAATTCAGTACAAACGAACACTTGGCCGAATTTGGGCCAACTGGCCCGATAAAGGCCAAGACATCTCAATGAATTCACGAAACTAAACGAAAATTGATTGTAATCACAAACAATTGTTGTCCCACACACTTTTGATTCAATAAATTTTGAAGTGCTTCCATTCACTGAAACTAAATGCAAAATCAAGCAACGATCCATTTAATATTATACCATAGATAAAAACAAGGCAGTGATATTCGACTTGTGCAACAACTAGCATTGAAATTGATGACTATCAAAAATTTAAATTCTTTGTTTTTGTTTAATTTTTTGTTTTGTAAATCAAACAAATTTTATTTTTCTTGAGTTCACAAATCTTTAAAAAAATTATTTTAATAATGTTTTGTTTGTAAAAAAATTATGTGTACTACTTTCTCAATATAGTTTTGCTTTGTTTTTTCTCAGCAATCCTTGAGCAGATGCTGGACCCATTCTTGAAACTAAAGAGAAAATGTAACACCTTGCTAACCATATTTAAGTTTGTAGTTCACATAGATTGACAGTACCTAGATATACACATCATAATTTTATGTGCAAATAGAATTATGTTGATTTCCCTCCCTATAAAATTACAATTACTTGAATGAAGTGTAAATTATTACACACTTCTCAATCAAAACAAATGGAATTCACAAGCCACATTTGAAAAGGGGCACATAAAACCATTTTGGATTATTTTTCAATAATAGAGGACAAAGGTTTTAATATGATTTGACAATCTCAAAATCACTTCACTTACTTCGTTTTCATAAACTGTACATTTTAAGCAATATGCTGTCAACATTTTGAGGTCCACTGCTCTGACATTTTCATTACTACTTACAACTAAATTTTCGACTTCTGATCATTTTATCACATGTTCAATAATCATAGAAATCATTTAGGTTTCTGAAAATATTTTGTCATTAATTAGTGGAGGAAATAAAATGATTAAGAATTAAAAAAACTTTTTAAAAAATTAATTTTTTTTTTTTAATTGGTTTAACAATTTTGCTTGCGAGCACATTTTAGCTTGTAATCTCACCAAAACATTTGCAATAACTAATAGCATTCTGAAAATATTTTGAAATCCTCGCATATCTATTTTGTTTTCAGCTATATACTACACAATTCTTTAAAGAATAATATGGAAGTCCTGCACACAAATCACAAAACACAAATTATAAATGGAAGTACACAACTGTGCTCAATGTAAACATTGTAAAGTGTACAAAATAAAAAACCCATTAACCTAGTGAAAAATGCATTTGTGAGCTGTGTAATCAAAAGTGTGATTAATACTTTCTAGAAAAGTGTTCAAAAAATAAGAAATCGATAAGATAATATAGTAGAGTCTAAACAACAATAAATACCTTCCCATGTTAACCTTCCTTCTTTAAAAATGTACACATTGTGTACGAAAACATAACAGTCCACAAGGTAGAAAAATCCTTTAGACTTTACTTAATTTTAGTACAGCAAAATGTATGATAGACACTTTGGACCAGATGTTGAGAAAATACTCAATTCAAGCTGCCACCAAAATGCCATTCACTTTGCATACATCATATTAAGCATGACACTGTATTGCATTGCATATTAAGCAGCATAGATGTGACCGATAACTTTCCAGTATCCTCAAGTATTACCAGTCAACAAATCACATATTGAATAACATGAGCACTCAGATTCCTACCAGACGAATCACAAAAAGAAAGATCATTTGCAGATTTGAAAAAAATGTAAAGATGTTACAAACAAATATTTTCTGTAAAATGTAATACAGTTTAGGATGCTAATCAACATCATTGGGAAAGAAATTTCCAGAACTTTTAGCATCCTTGAACTTTTGCAACTTTTCTGCAAATTGAGACAATTTTAAGTACATACAGTATAGATTTTTTTCTCAATGCATAACTCTTCAATTTTTGAAAAATGTCTCTTGTCTTTCTTCCTTTATCTTCTTTTTACAAGTAGTTGAGCAAAAGGTCTATAATTAAAATAGACATAATTCTAAAAGACTACTTAATTCCTTACTCATTGAGATCAATTCCAACCTATCTAGCACAAAAAAATGTTTCTTTCAAAATTTCTTTCATTTGAGCCCTTCCTTATATTCTGAAAGTTGAAGATCTAAGTTAATAATTCTCCAAATGTGGATGCTATAGCCTTATCTCAGGCAATAATTAATTTAAATATTATTACGTAAAATATTTTTTGAACTTACCATGAGTAATTTCATCTGCAAATTCATTCCCGGGCTCTTTGATGTTCTCAGGTTTGGAAACTTTATGTGATGACTTCATTTTCTTCCAATTCACCAGATCAATAGCATCAGATTTACGTTTTGAATTCAAAGTTTTTGATTTTGAGTATTCTTCAGTTTTTGAAACCTTTTCTTCAGAATGTTTATGATGACTATTAATACTATGACCTTCTTTTTTGTGACTGTGGTTATGTTTTTTACTTTCATGGTTTTTCTTCTCACTAACTGATTTGCTTGAACTGTGTTTGTGTTCAGAATGACTACTAGACGAATTCCTTTCACTATTTTTTTGTTCACTATTCACACTTAATTTGGAATTATGAGTATTGGAGGTAATTTTATTGCTACTATCTTTCCCAGATACACTTTTTTTCTTGTCACTTTCACTCTTTTTCACTTCATTTTCACTTTTCTTCTTTTCACCCAAAGTGTCCCCCTTTTTCTTATCAGATTCACCTTTTTTACGATGTTCACTATGCTTTTTCTCTGCTGATACCTTCTTCTCATCACTCCTTTTTTTATCATTTTCATTATGTTCGCTTTTTCTTCTATTATCACTCTTCTTCTTATCACCATCATCTTTCTTCCTATCACTTTCTGTCCTTTTCTTACCGCTACTGGCAGATTCACTTTTTTTGCTATCACTTTTTCTTTTGCTACTGTCTCTTCTTTTATCAGTTTCACTTTCCTTTTTAGTATCCTCTTTCCTATCACTTTCAGTCCGCTTCCTATCCTCACTTTTCTTCCTGTCACTCTCAGATTTTTTTTTACTATTTTCACTTTTGTGTTTTTCAACTTCATTCTTTAATTTCTCAACTGATGATGTTTTTGCATCACACACTAAATGCTTAATTTGGTCTTCACTGTCACTGTTCTTTCTCTTCTCTGTATCCTCAGAATCACTGCCAATTAACTCCCCATGCAATAAGTCATGAAGTAAGTCTATTTCAGGACTAATATCCAAGTCTGCATTAGTTAAACCTTCCAACTTTGAGATATCAGTTGGAACATACTCTTTGGTAGTTTTATCACAATAGGATGGTTGATATTCAGGTTCTGAATTACTCACTAGACTGGGCTCATATGAAGCATTGTCCACTGCAAACCCACTAGTAGCAAGAGGTTCATAAGTTGGTTCCACAGATGACTCTGACTTTTCTGAGGGTTCATACTCTGCAATGGGCAATTCAACAGAGTTACTACTAGATGGAACATAGGTGTTTTGTTTAAGGGTCTCAATAGCACTAGGAGTATATTTAAATCCATTATCTTTCCACCCCTTTACAGGAGCTGGAGAGTATTGGGATGAATCACTAACATTCAGTACACTGTCTGGTTCAATACCTGACACATTACTTGGTTCATAAACCTTGGTGGCTAACGTTGATGTAAACGTAACAGATGATTTACCACTTTCATCAAGTTCTTGGTTCTTCAATTTCTTTTGTATAATACTAGATTCATCAGAACTAGATCTCTTCCGTAATACAGTACTACTTTTGGTTAGACTGGGTGAATATGGAATAGGAATATGACGATTTTTCAGAACAGATATAGGAGTTGGTTTATATGATGGTACCTTTTGTTGTGGTGAAGGTACATTGTACGTCTGTTGTGATGAAGTGGATGCAGCAAGAGGGGGTGCTAGAACTTCTGTAACTTTTGTTACTAAATTACGAGAAACACTTTCCACAGCATTTGATCCACTCGGGCGTGCTAAGGCACTAGGTAAATCTGTTTGCTCTAGAACTTTTCTGACTGCTTCAGAAACTAATTGCTGAAGAATTTCACCATTATCTCCCAAAGATAATGTTGGGTTTACTGTATTTACTGCACTTGCCGGTGACTGAAGAAGTTCAGAAGAGTCTAGAAACAGAAATTCAGCATTAGTAGTAGTAATGCATAATATATTTTTAGTGATTTTAATAAAGAATGTTGAATATAAATTATCATGAAAATTAAAAACAACTTCAGTAGCACTACTTTTTGATGACTTTTTTGTATTAAAAAGAAAATTAATGAACTTTAAGATAGTACAAATATTTTTTAATAAACAATAACTTATGGAAAACATCACATTATGTACTACAAATGATATGATTCATACTAAGTTGAGAAAATTACTCACAAATACCAAACACATTTCATTATTGAAAAGGTAATGTTATCAGAAATAAAGATAAAAGATGAAAAGTTATAGCACTTAAAATATAACCCAAGTCAATAGTTAATATGTAAATATAATAAAATGTGCCTAACATAGCTTATTCAATAAGCAGCACGGCAATAGAAATCAATAAAGAATGATATTACATCACAAGCTGAAATGAAAAAGCATAAAGAATTATAAATCAAAATTACTATCGTTCTCATGAATAGGCACAGCCAAATAATTTTCACATAAGTAAACATATAGATTAAGTGTTCTTAAAATGCATACACAATTGTTACAACTGCACAGGCATGAACAACAAAACTTGAAGAATTTCTGTATGTTGAATATTTTTCAAAATTGATTGAGACAATCTTCTGTTAAATCCAATATTTGTTGGACAAAATCAAACATTCATGGCTGAGTGCAAAAAATATCATCATACAAACAATGCCAAACTTAAAAGTCAATTTGAACTTTCAAATTTTGCTTCTTTTATAATTTTTAGTCCAACTTGATTAATTTTCCTTTAATAACTTAAAAACGTACTAAAATATTGGGAAAAGTACTTGCATACATAATTTCTATCTTCATCACAACTAACATAGAATTTCCAATGAAAATTTAAGACATCTGTTTCTAAACACACTTATTGTACTAGTGGCGCAAGTAAAACAGAAAATTTCAAAAATGTGATTTTATTTTAGGTTATTTCACAGATTATTAAATGCAATTCTAAGTTAAAGAAGACAAATTTTTCCAATAAATATAGTAGGTCTGTTAAAACAGATTAAGGTATTCACAAAATAACATACACAGGATGCACCTGCAAAAAACAGGCTATTGAATTCATCAAATTGTCCAATGGAGAGTAACATAATTAATCGACAATTAACTCCGATCACTTAAACACCAGGAAATCTCCAAATAATTTAACAACATATGCAAACTTCCATGAAACCTTGAACTTTAGTATTTTGACTTCGATAAGTAATTGTTGGTAACGCTGAGTCCTACTGTCACATAAATTTGGGTAAGAAATTAATATAAGAAAAATGTAATGTTCATAAAAATTCCTTCTCACATTACATTTGGGATACATTTTTCATAACAAACAGAAACGCACGTTCTTGTTTACGAAAACACTCGTCACTCTGGAATGTTATTTTGCAACATAGCATTTAAGGGCAACATTGCATACAAAGACAACATTGCAAATACAGGATTGAGGTTATGTTCCTATACACACTGTAAAATGTAATATTGGCACTACCTTCAAGCAGAGAACGAAGATTTAAATTTTCCCAAAGAATGTTGCATGAACACCTTTAAAACAGTTACCTTTTTTGACGTGCCGAAAATGGCAGTAAGGTCGCTCACAAAGGCCACTGTCAAAAAACGGGCAATTGATTTCTTTAAATTTTCCAGTGGACGGTAACATTATCAATTAACCGGTACAATATTATGTCTTCGAAGCTGTTATCTCCACATAATTCTGATTGAGCATGGTGACAAAATCAAAATATTCATATTGTCCCCCGATGTTCATTATCAAACATCACTCTCACTCACAGCGGTTCCCGAACAACTCGTGTACTCAAAGAATATAAATGTGTGGTTGCATGTAAGCACGAGACCAAACGCCGTCTAGTGCAGGGTCACTGAACTTTTTAAAGGCAATAACTCGGCAAACAGTTTGCAAAAAGACCCGCCAAGGTAGGCAATTGAAAAGTCAAAAACACATACTGTATACCTGGAGGAATAGAGTAATTCTATAAACTCACTTGCTGTTTGTTCCTCGAGGTCCTCCAAATAAAAACTTTTAGAAATAATTTAGTTCATTCTTTCGAATTTCTTAATTCAACACGAAGTTAACTCAAGAAAACGGGGAAATGCGACGTAGCTTCGACGTTTTGCAAGTGTTTTTCTTATCTAAAGGCAGCAACGTTTCGTCACTGCTCTGTGTCCAAATCTTTCGTATACTTCGTATTCGTATATCGTGGACCGCCATTTCGAAATAACTTGCAACCAGTGTAGATATTTTTATTTAGTTGGTGACGTAATCTTTTGGTATCTTCCAGTTTGTCTCTACCACTCAATCATCCATATAAAAATCATAACGAAAGATCTTCATTGCAGCAGGAAAATAATTTCCATGGATATGGTCTCCTTCACCTAAACCGCACATCGCATGACAAGAAGCCCATACCGTCCCATGTCACGGTGTTTAGTGCGTTTAGTATAGTGGTTTGGTGTTACGGCGTTTCGAGAGTTCTTGATAATTTTCCTTTCACAAAATATGTTGCAACGATCTCTCGCATGAATTAAAATTTGATGATACATTTTCGCTACGTCGGTCTTTACGAGAATCGTATATCAGCGAAGTCAAGGTAGTCATGGAAAATATTGCTCTGCACATTTTGTCCTATTGTATTTAAGGATGGCTACAATAGAAGACGTACTTCTCCTACCGTAGCTAAGTGACAAAGAATATGATAAAGTGATATGTGATAAAAAGGAATCAAACGACTGGTGGCACGTTTGTGAAGCTAGAGGGATAGAAAGGAGGTAGCTTCGAGTTCCTCTATGTCAGTCATAAATTTCTATTTAGACGATATTAACATAACCTCACTACATACATTCGACGCGCATTTCCGAAGTCGGGTGACTTGGCACATTCATCTTTCGCTATTACATGAAAAAAATATTGAGCCCGCTTACCGCAATAATAATTTCCAATGCATTGTTATGACAAAACACTTATCGTGTACACATACACTCGTACAATCACCTTTCTTTAACTACCACCCTGTGGCTAATGCCAACATTAGTCAAATGATGTTCGAAATGATCCGGTCATTGACTTTGATATAGCGTTATCCAAATCGACTGGCTAATTTGCTATATTATGGACTTAATTCGTTGAATTGAGAATATAGGGTCAAATAGAATACGTTTCTTTTTTTTTAATCCTGTTACTTGGGTAACAGCGACCCAAACCCCTTGTGGCATTGGATGCAAGTACTTCTTGAACATATTTAGTCAGTCTTACGTCAAGTCAATACAAGTTTGTGCCATTGCCTTTTATCCCTAACGGCCAGAGGCTGAGCGCCGTATCTAGGCTTCCCGAGAGGTCACCCAACGGGAAACCCGCCGTGATTCGAACTACTGAACGTGACTCCACGGAGCTTGGTTAAGAAGTTCAGCTGGCGGCGCCGGCTCAACCATGGGCCTATCGAGACTCCACCATGTGCCACACTGTCTCCAAACCTCTGCTCTCCCCATTGGATCTCGCCCAAGTATCGACGAGCAGTAATTCTAACCAACCCTTCCCGTTTTATTGGTACAAAATTAATACTATACAATTCACACAACAAAATAATTCGTTACAAGCAACATTGAAATACAATCCTTCATCCAATCCGGAAGTTTGCTTTTCCTAATTGGCCTTTGCGTAACATCATCTTTATCAACCATAATATTACAGCACTATTTTGGTTACTAGGTTGCGGTACTACAACGTGATCATTTACTTCCTCCAATCAGTCCTGACGTGTGTGATGATGGATTGTAGAGTGAGCCTTAAGCAGTCCGTGTATAAGATGCCAACTGTTTCTTCGAACCATTTTGTGTCCTTCTTTCACCATATTATGCATTTGGATGTTCACTAATTGATATCATTTTACTGTACTTACGCATATCTACAATCCTTACCGTGTTATTTATAAATAAATCTGGGAAATCTATTGATCGATGTTTTTTCCTTAGTTTCTATTCTGCTTGTTCATGTAGACTTCTCGATTGTATTTCTTCATATTTTTCAAAAGAATCTAATTTACTCGAAAGAATAAGCACTGTATAAATGACTTTTTACGAGAACATCAATTTTGCAGGACTAAAATCATATTTCAGTGGCTTTGACCTACATGCGATCTAAATCCTCGACATTTTTGAGGTCTCCTTTTGCTATTTTTTACCACAATATCGACTTGCCCATTACTTTCGCGTATTACGGTGGACTTGTTATACGACGAAATCCCTATTCTTCTGCAGATTTGTCAAATCCTGTTCTGAATTGACCCCAATTTTCGCTCCTTAACCTTCAGGAATTTGGTATCGAGCAAAAGTTTCTTTACCCATTCCTACTACTTATTGTTTAGTAACTTGTTTCAAGGGAAATATTTCGAAAACTTTAGAATAATAATCAATAATAAAAAAAAACCGTGAGTCTTTTTTGAAAAGATCTGAAGCAATTTTCTGCCATGATCTATTGGAGGTGATTTTTTCTTAGTTATTAATTCTAGATTCGATACATTTAGGACAAAACTTGTTCAAATTCTTTATTTGCACCCTCAATCCGATCTCGCACGAGATTTATTCTTCGTGTAATTTATTTAAAACCATTTCCTGCACTGAATTCAGTATAATTAAAGGGATATTGTATAATATGAAGTCTTCAGCCAAAGAAATATTGTCCCTAGATGTGAATTATGGCCGTTGCTCATTCCGTATTTTGTTTACATACGACCATTTGCTCAAACAATATTCTTTCAATTTTGAACATGTTTAATATTATCTTTGTTATATTCTAGTATTTTCTAACATACAATCAGTAGTAGGATATTATCAATGACAAAGTTAATATATTTAGATGCTTCCAGATCAAAGTTATTATTTGCTTCATGATTAGAGATTGGAATTCGAATTTGGGATTCGATTACGAATCAACTTAGCGGAGAGTTCACCGTTCCAAGAAACTGCAGTCATTTTAGTTATAGAATACAATAAAATTTCCACTGTCGATTCATGCCCATGCGCCATCCAAAACAGCAGCGTGTGCAATAAAATAAATACATTTTTTTACTGAGCTGTAATTTATTTCACTTCTTGCATAAGGGCGGGGGTGTGGCAAGCGTTACGTAATTATTTAGAGGGAATGCAATCGCGTCAAGGGGGAGAGGGGGTATTCAAAATATTCCAATGTGCACGAGGTACGTAATTTATGGACGGCCCTAAAGCGTCAGATTGCTAATTAGCTGAAACCTTTCGGAAAGTTTCGTGTCTTTACGAATAATTTCTGATTCTGGTAGTGGTTGCTTATAAAAAATGCTCAAATTGTAGTTACGTCAATCCTCCATAAGGTAACGACTTCTGCCTTTAATCAAACGGTCCTTTAGCGTCCCACAATCACAACGGTCGGCTAACGTGTTCAACGAAATTTTAAATAAAAAATTATATATGATTATATAAAAACAATTATCAAAACCTACAAGTCGCCGTTTTAACGTTCGGCACGTCTTGCTTTAAAATTGTCTTTGACTATTCGCCTGCGCAATAATAGAGCATGTCCATTATCACCTTGTCCGTTTTTTGTATTAAATTTAGGATTGACATGAACCTGTCGAAGCTTAGTTGTTACGTTAAATGGTGGTAAACCATGGACCGATCCTACAGGTAGGTCCACAGATGTGTGAAGACGCGGCGTTGCCACGTGTAAAGTAGAGACGGCTTGTAAACTAGAGACTGAACTGGCCGAGCTCATTCAACTTTAACCGACCAGAAGAATGACGGATCTGAGACAAAAGCTTCGACAGATTCGAGTCTCGGAGCAGAAAAATAATTTTCTGCTTGAAAACACTTTTGCTGGTTTATGTAGTAGAACAATGTTGCGGAGCATTTAGAAACTATGGGAGAAAGTAGCATCACTACTTGGTTTTAAAATTTCTTTACACACGTTAACCGACCATTGTGTTTACTTTGAATTTACTGATATTATTTTAAAATTAAACATTGTCGTATGGCATTTCTATAGGGAGATAGTTATTTTTAATGTATAATCCTATATCTTAAATACTTACTCGTAAGCACATTTACTCGTAAATGCAATAATGTGATCAAATCACCGCTAATGCAAATATTATCGACGTGAGAGACATATGAAAAAATTAAATTTGTGGAATGTTTGAAAAAAAAGCACCGGGCAATATGGCCTTGAGTTTTAAAGAAAAAAAGTGGAGAATTTTTTTAGGAAATCCTGTTTCTGTTATTTTTTTTAATTGCACATATTGCACACAATATTGCGCAAACACTACTCCAATATAAAAAATGTACATGACATTAATGAAAGAACTAATTATGGAGAACAAATTTCATTAAAAGGAAAATCTCTATCTTCAATTTTGTAGTTGTAGGAAGACACCGAAAAAATTCATACTTTTAAAATTTTAGGAAATTCAGTGTTAACTGTGAAAATCGGACATAAGCCAAGTTTATAAGTGTATGTTACTCTATTCTTACAAAATCAGAAAAAAAATTTGGAGCAGTTTTTGAGAAAATTTTGGACATACGAACGGACGGTCACATGGACGACCGAACAGACAAACATTTTCAGAAAACACATTTCCGTATCAGGGGATCCCAAAACGTGTTTCCGCAGCATTACATAACTTTCCCTATATTACGGGAAAGTAACTAGTGGTACTACGGAATGGAACTGACTTTCCCGTATCAGTTTTCTATTTTCATTGGTCGCGGTTACCTATTCGGACGTGCCACATACTCTTGCCAGTTTCCATCTACCCCCCCCCCCAAGTACATCTTTAAAAAAAATTCTTAATTTTTCAACTTCTTAATAGCAGAATCGTATTATTACTATAAAAATATTAAAGAACAGTAAAATCTCGTCCAAATGGAAATTTTCATTGAACATTTTGGAGCCGTTATAAAGAAAATGGCATTTTAGCGCTACTGTAGAAATTTGAACTTCTTTTCACAGAAAACTATTGAGTTTTCGAAAACCTTCATATGACATTTCAAGCACTTCCAGTCACAAATGCAATAGTGTTTACAAATCGCTTGAAATGTGCATTTTAAAGGAGTGAGATATCTTTCAAAATATCACATTTGTGCAATTTTTGGAAAAACCAAATGAATACAGAAAAATTAATTCTATGCCATGTTAAACAGTGCAATTAGCGCTATCTGTTGAAAAACTTTAAAGAAAACATTTGGAGCCGTTTTTGAGAAAATGGTGTTTGAGCGTTTCTGAAAATGCGGAAATTTGAGCTCATTTTCACGGCAAACGGTTGAGTTTTCGGGAAACATTTCTTCACATTATTTAAAGCACATGTACTCTTAAATACGTTAATGTAAAGCAATTGCCGCTAATGTATTAACGACGCGAGAGTAAAGTAAAAAAAATACCTTTGTGTATTTAAAAAACAACAACATAAGAGTAGAACAATATGTCGTTTATGACACCTGATAGAGTGCATTTAGCATTATTCCTACCAAAAGTTTAAAGATAAAATTTGGAACCGTTTTTGAGAAAATATTTTGATTTTTTTAAATTGCACATATTACACGTAATTTTGCGCAAAAACTACTTTTTTTAATGTAGATGACATTAACAAAAGAACTCACTATGTAGAACAAATCATATTTGAAGGAAAAATCTCTATAATTTTGTTGTAGGAAGACACCGAAAAAAATTCATACTTTAGAACTTTTCGAATATTCAGAGTTAACCGTGAAGATTGGACCTATGCCACGTTTATAAGTGTATGTTATTCTTACAAGAAATAAAAGAAAACATTTGAAGCAGTTTTTAAGAAAATTGTGAAAATGTCCAGAGGGTTTCATGTAAACCCAAATTTTCAAGAATGTTTTTCAAAATCTCGAAGTATCGACTCAAGCCAGATGAACAATGGTTTCTTTCATTTAGAAAAAATCCTACGCATGGTTTAGGCTCTAATAGTGTTCACAGACAGTCGGACAGACGGACGGACGGACAGACGGACATTTTGAAAAAAAAAAAAAAACAAAAAAAACAACTCTTCCGGTATCTGGGGACCCCAAAACGTGTTTTTCCGTTGCAATCTCGAAATCGATTTTCCGCAGAAGAACAAAAATTTCCCTATACTGTCTCTACTCCGTATCTACGTACGTATACCGGAAAGTAAAAATTAAAATATGAAAATTGTTCCTAGGTATGACCGCTTCCTCTATACTGTAGGGCAATGATTTATCCACTTTTTGTTACGAGGGCCCGACAATAAGAGATTTCTGTCGAAAATTCATCGTTTTCCGGCCCACGATTACAATACTTTCACTTCTTACGAAGTACGCGCAAAGAGGAAAATGCAGCTGGGAGAGGGAGGTTGGGTCAAATTGGGCGGCGCTCGTCAAACATTGCAACAGTTTCAAACTAGACCTTGGAGGAAAACCGGTTGGACATCACTTCTCTTCTGCACAGAAACATAAAATCGGATACCGTAGTTATCTATGTCAAATTCTCAATGTACATCAAATATCCGACAACACTTCTATACACCGTAGAAACACATACATGTCACCGTAGTAACCAAAGACTGCGTTTCTCTACACCATAGAAACAAATTCTGACACCGTAGTAACCAAATTTTGTTTCTTGAAGCAGTGCAATCTACCGTATTTATTATTCCTTACACCAGAGAAACTTGGACATAGTAGTAAATAAAGTCAATTCCACGGAAGTAGTACAAACTAAAACACTCGGCAACATTTCTGTACACCTTAGAAACATATACACAGTGTAAAAGCAAAACCACAACTGCAATATTTTTATACACCATAGAAATATACTTTGACACCATAGTTACCAAAGCTAGTTTTTCTGAAGAAGCGCAACATAACACATTCTGCATCATTTTTCTACTCCGTAGAAACATAATAACGGACACCGTAGTAATCGGCAACATTTCTGCATCCGCACACCATAGATACTCATAGACACACTAGTATCTAAAATCGTGACAAGATGATAAAAGGACGACAAAGAATCTTGCACCGGTACGATCAATTTTCTTCTTTAAAAAGTATCAACTAATGGTATTGCCTGTATTGAAAATAATGTTTTTCAGGTGAATTCTTTGCCTAACAAGAATAAACCTCCTCTGTGTCTACAAGACGTCCCACTCCTCGGAGGACCCTTTCGTTGGCAGACCGGAGAGGTAAGAGCATTTATTCTTGTAATTGAAAGTATTTGAAAGTAATAAGTTGACAAATTAATTTACTCAGAAAACTTTAACTCTAAGTAAAGGTTTTTAAATTTTGTCAACATTTAACTTTTTTTGGGGCTGTAGGTTTAGTCTAGTTTGCTTTCTTAGTGTATTTTTTCTATTCGTTTCGTTTTCAGATTTGGGTGTTTGCATTTGAAAATTTAAAAACATAATGCTCAAACGAGTGACATTAAAGGTTTTTTAATGTTTTTACAATATTGTACAAAAACATATTCGCTGATGGTTACTTGACGTATGGGTAGAAAATACAAAATTTGGACTTGTGTTCAATTCCGCTGTAACAGAAATAGAATCTCCTCTATATTTACTATGCTAAGGAAAGATGACGGATTGTGCCCTTTTATAAGAAACAATGGACGCCAAATCCCGTATGTGTATTACTGCTAGATATGGAATTACCCCAGAAGTGCACCAAACAAAGAATGACGACGAAGAACAGAGGAATAGGCAGATTATGGCATACTTGGACCAACAGGTGTACATTTAACCCGCAAAGCACATTATGCTGAAATCCACTTTCCCATCTCCCATACCTTGGAATCGAGTCCCTAGAGCCAGATTCCGGTGCACCAGTAAGAGATATGAGTAATGCTTTCTATACCGCGATCTGTCGAAGATTGTTTTGGGTCGTCCTATTACATTTTTATGGTTCCGCCGTTCCCATTCGTGGGTTGCCAAAAACTCAGAAAGTTGAGTTTCAGTGTAAACCTATTCACTTTTACATTCTGGGGGGGGGGGGGGTCGCTCTTCTGGGTACTCTAGCTATTCTGAACTTCCCGTTTCGTCCGCCACGGGAGGTACTATACGACGCAGGGACGTTCATAAAAGCGTTTCGCAATTAAAACTACTTAAATCCAGTCTTTTAATTACCAGATTAACAAGTACGGAAATATGGGTGAAAATGCAAAGACAATTTGAGATAACACGGGGGGGGGGTGATTAGGGAGAAAATTACGGGAATTTTGGGGGAACTTGTCGTAAACATTTAGGGCAACATTTCAGGGGAGCATTTGGGAGAACGTGTAGGAGTATTTGGAAAAATTTTGGGGGAACATTTAGGAGACCTGTTGGAGGGATAATAGCAAAACATTAAGAGAATATTATCTGGAATTTCAACGAACATAAGACCTTTACCACGCTCTTAAACGTTCTTTACCCTATCCGAAGACGTAGTTTGTTCCAAACATTTGGTGACGTTATTGAGAACATTTTTAAATGCTTCATGTTAAGTACCCTCAAAAATGAAAATATGCGTTTGAAACTCCCAAAGCCTCCAGTTCATTAAGATCGATTGGGGAATATCAATTTTGAAGAAAATTGGCAGAACGGTTTGGGCGCTAGTGATCACCACAGATGGACATTAAGCACCCTGCGTGGGCTGCCTTCCAGGGGGCACAAGTCCCTAGGGTGAGCAGCTGAGATTTTCGCCTTTCTCCGCTCCCGCCGCCGGGCTGGCACCCGATTGCCCATTCAATGCCTGTGTCGGGCCGCCCTGCCAGCTCAGAGCTCCTAGCTAGCCAGGCTAAAAGGAGTTCAAACCATGCGCTACTCCCCTTTGCCCAGAGTATCGGGCCACTGCATCGACGAAGCCAAGAGCCTGACAGGCGACCAGCCGAATTGAGGTTCGGGCGGCGCGGGGGCCCCTTCCAGTCTTCTCGCTGCATACACCTTTAGGCTATCAACGTCAGTGACCCTAGAACCTCGGTTATCTGACAGGGGGGTTATGGCCTCCTTCTGGACTTCTGCCTTCGCTGAAAGCTCGACGCGGCAGGGGACCAACTCATGGGATTCCTGGCTAGCCCGGGAACACGGAGCTTAGCGTAGTCTACTAATGTCCTCCACATTGAAGCTAATGGCCCGAATGATTGTCTACAACTCTCCACCAGAATTCGCTACCACCCGTGCAGACGTGATTCCTCCCTGCGGGGGACCACAGACGGACAGACAAACGTTTTGCCGTCACTCGATTTTTTTGGCATCAGGGATTCTAATTTTTCACCAATAATTAATGTTTTCAATTTGTCGCTTCTCATAAACATTTAACACAATAGCTGCAACTCGAACTCAACAACAGTATATTTTTAGAACCACTGTACCCCCAGCACGCATTACAAGAACTGTGGCAGGATCGCTCTTCACATGGGTACGTGAATGTCAGTTCTATTACAAACACCTAGTGGCTTTCGCTGGAGTTTCGTGAGAAACGCGGTGTTTGGAGGAGGGTGTCTGAGAAAGAAAACGATCGAGCACACGTGGAAAGAGATCGAGCAGAAAACGATCGAGCGTCGCGTGGTACGATGTCGCCACACCTGTAAGACAATATTCAAATTTAAAACCATTTGTTTTCCGTCTTGTTTGAAGTTTGAAGAAAAAATTGGGAGTCCTTTTTCACGAAATGACGTTTGAGCGTTTTTGTAAATGCCGAGTTTTGAGCTAGTTTTCGCATAAAACGGTTGAGTTTTTTAGAAACTTTATATGAGATTATTTAAAGCACATGTTCTCATAAATATAATATGAACAAATCTCAGCAAATGTATATATTAACGTGAGAAACATGGAAAGAAAATTACATTTTTTTAATTTTTGAAAAAAATACAAGAATAGAACAATATGGTGTTTGTGTAATCTTATAGAGTACATTTAGCACTATCCCTACGAACATTTTAAAGAGAAAAGTTGGAGCTGTATTCAGAAAATCTTCTTTTAGAATTCTTTAAAATTGCAAATATTGCACGCAATATGCTTGAAAACTAACATTTAAAAAAAATGTACTTGACCATAATGAAAAACTAATTATGAACAACAAATTTGATATGAAGAACAAAGCTCTATCTTCAATTTTATAGTAGTAGTAAGACATGGAAAAATTCAAACTTTTGCAATTTTAACCGCAAACTTAACCGTGAAAATCGGACCTATGCCACCTTTATAAGCGTATATTGCTCTACTCTTACAATAAATTTAAAGAAAACATTTGTAACTATTTTAAGAACGTTTTTAAAATGGACCAGGGGATTCATGTAAAGTACTCCCAAATTCTGACGAATGTTTTTTAAAATCTCAAGGCTTTAATTTTCCCAGATGACTGGGTTTTCTCCAATTTGGAAAAGAATTCCTACGTATGCTTTAGGCACTAGTAGTGTTTGCACACGGACAGGCGGACGTTTTGAAAAGAAAAAACTTTTTCCGTATCCGTGTATATCCGTGAAAATCTTGAAATCGATTTTTCGCAGAATTACGTAACTTTCCCTACACTACATATATTACTCCGTATATACGTATGTATGCGGGAAAGTAAAAAGGGTCCACTGTTTAAATTAATTAAAATAATCAATAATTCAATCACTAATTAACGAAATGTTGGTGGATGGTGTGAAAGACGTTTCAAATAAAGGTGCAGGTCTCATTTTCGTTGAAAACTCTGATTTCTGGAAAATCACAAAAATTCAATTTTTTCGGCGACTTCCTGCAACTACAATCGTACCTACATCGTACCTAATTAGAATATTTCACGTATCAATGAACAATTAAAAAGTACCTGAAGATTAGCGTTTGTCGTTCCAATTTTTAAAAGTGGTGACAAAACTGTATGAAGTAATTAGAGGCCGGTGAATCTTACGTTAGTGGTCTGCAAACTTAGTTTAGCTTAGAGTTACATGTAGCAAGAATGGGAAATCAAAAAATGGCTCTATGATGCATGAGTGGTTACTCATTCGAAAGTCAGGTCGTCTCGCTATTTCAGGATCTAGCAGATGAAACAGATGAAAAGCGTTCGTTGTCGTTCCCCACGATCGGCTTGGACGGAAATTCATTAATTCAGGCATCGATTCCAGGGGGTGGCGGATTAGCGAGTTTCTGCGAAACAGAAAACAGAAAGTCCGCATTAGCCATAAGTTTTTTTTTTCGGGGTAAGTGTTACGTCAGGAATACTGCAGGAGAGTGTCATTGGATTCTTCTATTTCTAACGTTCGTCAATCATCTGCCAACGCACTTAAACTCAAACGTTCGGCTATTTGCAGACGATTGCATAATAAATCGTAGTAATAATTCGAACGAAGATGAAGAAATGTTGCTATGGGATCTTGATGCATTACATTGCTGGGCGGGAAATAATGGAATGACAATAAATAGCTCCAAAAGCAAATCCATCAGCAGGGTCAAAAATTACAGAGAAACAAATTACCGTTTAAATGAAGACATTATTCTGATAGTTTCCTCATGCAAGTACCTAGGAATCCATTTCGATAATACATAAAGCTGGAAAAGTTACGTAGATTTTGTTGTAGGAAAAGACTGGAGATCGTTTCACATTGTAATGCGCACCTTAAAAAAGAGTACGGCAAACACGAAAGAAATTGCTTATTTATCGCTTGATCGTCCTATAATGGAATATGGAACAATTTTTGGGATCCGCACAAAATTATGCAGTGTAAAAATTTGGAAAGGATTCAGCGTAGGGCAGAAAAACTTTACTTTGAGTGATAAGAAATGGCAGGATGGGATTCACTCGAAAACAGGCTAAGTATTCCTACATACATCTGTAGGGGGGATCACAGGCACAAAATAAATTTAAGACCGCCGAGAACGGATGGATTGCCTGCAAAAAAGTTTCAACCCTTTCATCGAAACCTTCATCAGTTTAGGAAATTAATTTAGGGTATTACTAAGTAAATGAGGGACTTAACTAAGAAAAGTAGGTTATAGAGCGAAGCTTACGTGATATATTGTGAAGTGAGGTGTCGTGCAGTGTAGAGCAGAGAAATAATGAAGGAAGTGATTTGAGGGTCATAGTGAAGTGGTGTTGTACAGTGACAGTGCAGTGTGGTCTTAATTGAACAAACATTTAGTGCGGAATTAGATTATGGAAGTTTCTTTTTCTTAAGGTAATTTAGTGTTTTATGAATCAGTCAGTTTTATATTATTACTGTATAATGTGCATGTTAAATATGTTACCTTAGCTCTGTAATTAGTGCCACCGGGTTATACCCAATTGCAGTTTGAATAAATTTATCTTATCTTAATACACCGTTGTACGTACTATGTCCTTCCCATGACCATGCGTGAGAAAACTGATAAAAGTTAGGAGAAAAATAATTGCTGAAATGGCACTTTTCCCCCCAAGCACATTCTCTCTGAACTACCCTGACGAGGATCACGAATTTCTTCTTCAATTCCAACATCATTTGTTGCTCTACAATTAGTACATATGATTTGATAAACATGGTGCCAGAAGTACATAGTAGATGTGGTGAGCTACGTAGTATTTGGATTTCTCTTTTACACAAATAAAGCCTTGAAATTCACAAAATATTAGTGCCTCGTACTTATTATGATGCTGTGTTGCGCAATGTCCTTTTTAGGGAGTTGTTTTTTATTGCAAAAATTGGGAAATCTGTCTAGGTTTGCAGGTGAAACCTCCGAGAATGACAGAAAAATGTTGAAACGTTTCAATTGCAAATTACGAAGATGTTGGTACCTGTAAGTGGCCACTAGTGACTTGAAATTACCAGCTAACTTTTCCCACATCAAAGCAGAAATCCTCTTTTGTCCTCTTTGTTTCGGGATGCCATAATTTTACTTTCCTTATTTCTGGTAACAGTAGTGAATCTAAAAAAAAAAAAACTTTCTTTGTCTCTTCGGCCTCAGACCCTCATATAACTTGGTTATCGTAAAAATACGTTATTTTTAGAGAAAACTAGTGGGGTTACAACGGCACATACTTTTTCGCGATATTGGAGACAACTACGTAAGATTGGAAATATTGCATTTTCTGTGCTACTTTGTTTTAACACCTCAGCTATTATTGGAAAACGTACAATTCAACCAAGAAGCAAGCTATGCACTGTTGCTAGCGCAGCGTTGTCAAAACTATGTGCATTCGCGTGGCTAATAATATCAATACAGTAGTTTGAATATGCACGTAACATCAAACTCGCTGCTCACTTGTGAGTTGCTTTTCGTCGTAAGATAACAGTTCCGATAGCGTTTCATATTTTTTCTTTTATTTAATACTCAGTAAATTGTTTTAGGTATCAGATGAGATATATAAGAAAATGTTATCTAGGTATATATAATATATAAAATATTAGGTATCAGAAAAGATATATAACTTACCTCACCGGGCAGCTTGAGAAGTAATTTACAAAAAACTGCTGCGAAATTCATCGTAAACGGAAGTACAGGCTCTCGGTCTAGGAGTCACACCACCACTAGCTGGACTTAATAAAACAGATGTATCTTATCACCGCCAACATCTCGACGTTCGACAACAATTAGTTTCTCAAGTATCGATGCCGCATTGTTGCGATATATCTATTAAGCTTTACAGATTGCTTAAAAGGAAATACATTGATAATACAAAATGTGTAAAAAGTAAAAAAGCGAGAGTGTAAAAACAGAATTAATATTGGTATATTCAACAGCAAATTATAATTAAACTAATTATTTTTCATATCATTCATTTAATTTTTCTCGTGGCTCGTAGTTGGTGTGAAACCTGTATAAATTTTATTAATTTCAAGCAGAAATTACGAAAACTTCTAGTTTTTTCAAAAAACTGTACATAATCTTTTTTTAAAAAATCGAGCAATACCCGTAAATGAGCTCCATATTTCTTACTGTTCCTTATTACCGCAGCTCGAAAGTTTGGCAAAATGCCTTTTTATTATTGTTACGAATTTAAGTTTTTTAACAATAGGGATCATTTTATTGTAATTCTGGAGTTGTTTCAGTAGATTTTTATTTTATTTTTAGCCTAGTTTAGCTTCTGATATCTATTTTTGGAATTTACCTATTTTGTGCTCTTTTCGTCATTATTTTCCCATCCCCCCCCCTCCTGGCAACGCTCACTCTCTCTCTCAAGATGGAAACATACCTACAAGCCTGGATAACATGAAGGCACGGTCGTGTGTTGACTTTCTGTGGATATGGAGGTTCCAACGTCAGGTTGTGTTGAAAAACTTAAAGGGAAAGGAAGAGGAGGTCAGTGAAGATTTTTTGATCTTTTTCATCTCATCAAATCTTAGTGTAGGCCTCAGATCCCTTTTGAGGACAGAGATGTCTGTACATGATTTACCTTTCTCGGTTCCTTCTGGTTCTCTGTTCCCTTTAGGCGATTACACAAATACGAAGATCGAAATCTATAATTACGCTTTCACTGATAACAATCCAAGATTCAAAAGGGAGCCCACAATGGCATTTCTTAGACACAGCGGGTAAAAAGAAATTCGTTGTCATACCGAACGGCCAATTGCAATAAAGATAAGAAAGAAAATGCATTTCTTAAAACAATGTGAATCATTTTAATTATTAATTCATTTAAAATAATTACTTTGAAAGAGTGTTTTTTTAACATTTTCCTATGTTTTACCCCCCAACTTTCGCCAGAATAAACACCTTTTTTGCTTGCCTATTTTGGTAAAAATAAATGCCTTTTTGTCTACCTATTTTAGGTAACATAAATGCCTGAACTTCTCTCTATGTGAAAAAAAAAAAAATTGGTGCCGGTTTTGAGAAATTTTGTTGTAAATTTTAATCGCAAATAACGCAAAAACTACACGTTTTTCAAAAATATATACTTTAGTTTTTTATAGAGATAATTTTGTACAACAGACTTTGTCTGGGAGGAAAGTCTCTATCTCTAATTTTGAAGTTATTTTTTTTTCTTTCAACAATAGAAATATTGGGAATGTCAACGAAAATGAGACCTGCACCATTCTCTTAAACGTCTTTGCACTATTCAAAAACAAAATTTAATCAAAAAATTTGGAGCCTTTATTATTATTATTTAATATCGGTTTCAAATCCCTGGGGCCGCGACATCAGCTAGAACGATTGGGGAACATCAATTTTAGAGAAAATCGGCTGAACGGTTTATGCGCTAGCGTTAGGCACAGACAGACGTTTTGCCGTCAATCCGCTTTTCAGTATGCAGGACGCACAAATCATGGATTCGGGCTACACCACGTGTTAGGGGAATTTTTGACTATATTTAGCAACTGGATTTATACACATTTTCCTTACCAGGGCCAGGCGATAAGAGTTTTTGTGTCGAAAATTCGCCTTTTCCGGCGCACGTTTACAATACTTTCTCTTCTTACGTTAGTAAGTGCGAGAAATTAAAGAGAGCATCTCACTTTCGACAAAGGGGCACAAAACAAAAACGATTTTAAACCATTTTATGCAGAGGAAAATCAACAAATGTCAGAGTGCTAAAAGAACCATTAAAAGACACATACAGTCTTTTAGTCATTAGCTCTCTCAACACTCTCTTTCTCCACACATTAATCTCTCAACACTCTCTAAACAATAAAACACACCAAACACTAATATTACACAAATTGTAAATTCCATATTCTTATATGAAACCACCCCCTCTGAAATTTTTAAAATCATTGGACAAATGGAGAATAAATTCTCAGCAGGCATGGACAACATTCCAGATTTTCTTATTAAACACAGTGCTCCATGTATAGTGCAACCACTCTCTCACATCTGCAATTACTCTCTAAAATCAGGCATATTCCCAGATATATTCAAAACAGCAAAAATTAAACCATTGATTAAAAAGGGCAATAGTTATGACCCAATGAACTACAGACCTATCTCCCTGTTATCAGGATTTTCAAAAATTCTGGAAAGGCTTTTCAATGATAGACTCAAACAGTTTCTCAATGCAAATAATGTCCTTACAAATGCACAACATGGCTTCAGGAGTTATACATCCACAGACACAGCCATCTTCTCCTTTTTAAATGACATACTTGTTGCACTAAATCAGAAGGAAATTCCCATTGGCCTTTTCTTAGATTTGTCAAAAGCCTTTGACATCACTGACCATCATATACTTTTAAGAAAACTAGAAATGCTAGGGATTCGAGGCATTGCAGGCCAATGGATCAAATCATATTTATCAAACCGTAGCCAAATAGTTGCCCTCCAACACACTAAAGAAAACAAAATCTCCTCATACTACTCCTGTCCTCAAATAATAAATTGTGGAGTCCCGCAAGGATCCATCCTTGGGGCAATACTATTCCTTATATACATAAATAACATGCCTTTGGCTTTAAGGAACAACAAAATAATTTTGTTTGCAGATGGCACAAACATCATCATCAAAGCAAAAACACAACAATCATTAGAAAAAGAAACCCACAAAACTTTGCAAGCACTAGTAAAATGGTTTCAAGACAACAAACTCATCATAAACACCAGCAAGACAGTCTCTCTAAATTTCATGAATCCTCGATCTAAAGAAAAACTCTCATAGCATTTGCTCATGAACAATAACCCTGAAACGATATCTCAGGAGACTACCTTCCTCAGACTAACAATTCAAGAAAACCTAAAATGGAACACTCACATCTCAAATCTCAACAAGAAGCTCTGCAAATCTTGCTATGCCCTATACACCCTCAGGTCAAGTTCCAACATCGAGACACTTCGAACAATGTATTTTGCAAATGTGCACTCACACCTAAAATATGGAATAATATTCTGGGGAAATGCCCCTGAAAGCACTCGCACATTTATTATCCAAAAAAGAATATAGCGAACAATGACCAGCACTCATAAGCTGGAGTCTTGCAAACCCTTGTTTAATAAACTAAGGATTCTTCCTCTACCATGCATGTACATATTTGAAATAGTGGTCTTCACAAAGAAAATTCTCATGGAAAACAAAGACACTTTTACTTTAAATTGTGATGTACACAATTACAACACCCGTCAAAAGGATAACCTACACATTCCCCACTCTGAAACTACACTTTATCAAAAAAGTACCCTAATAGAGGGCATTACACTTTACAACAAACTAGGCAATGATATCAAAGACATAAACACAATTCATACATTTAAAAGTAAATTGAAAGCTTTCCTGCTTAACATGTTCTACAGTGTAAAGGAATTTTCAAATTACAACATTTCCCTTAAAAAATATAGATAAATAAGAATTTCTTATCCCATTACACTTTCTGTTTCGTGTAAACTGTTTCAAGCTGAAGCAAAGAAAAAAGAACTGCATATCGCATCCTGTGAAACAGAAGGAGAATGGAAGAAGAAAAAATGGTCAAAACTTGCCTCCTCACCATTTCAAGTTATAAATATAGAATGTACTACTATTATTAAATTTGATGTAGTTGCAAACGTAATTGATATGTATTATTAATGTAATTATTATTATTATTATTATTATTATTATTATTATTATTATTATTATTATATGTAGTAGCATTAAAATAACATATTGAAATGTTAATTATTAGCAGATAATTTATCTACTGTATAATATCTTAATCTAACTGTAACAAGTATTGTATTTCTAGGCCAATGACCTCATCTCGATCAGGTTTTGTTCAGTTTCCCTGGTCCTTTGAGCAAATGCTGAGATGGCCCCTTGTTTGCTCCTGAACAGTAATGTAACTTCGCTCTCTCCACCCAAGGCATCATATTGACTCGTCATACATGATTGTAATTGTATTTGTGACTCGATAAATATTATTATTATTTATCAGCCACTTCTCACCGAAGAGGGCTAAATTCAAAATTGGCCTCCTTTAGGCTCTTGCTTGCCACCCACAGGCGACGGTGCTGCCTTCTGAAGCTATAAAAGTCACGTGTTCTGAACATCTCCACAGGGACGAGCTTCGGGGGGCCCCTCTGCCTTCCTGGCCTCCTACCGTAATGTTAACCGATCCCTGACCAACCTTCAAAAATGCCTTAACTTTCCAACTCACAGCCTCCCAAAACTCCTTTATGATCAACCCTACCAAATCACACACCCCTAACATTAACATGCTCTCATCCCCTAGCAACCCTACTTTGGCATCACCCTTCCTAAAGACTTCTTTTGACCCACCATATCCTCAACAATATCACCAACACCCTCTACCCCATTCTTGGAAACCCATTAATTGCAATCTCCAAGAAACTCTAAACCTATTACACCTACATCTGCCCCATCCTTTTCTATGCCCATCCCACCTGATTCCTATGGAAACTGTATAAAACTAACAATAGCTGAAAACCACATACTTAAGACTCATCACCTGCCCCCACCCTATACCAGCTTCAATAAGATCCGGAAGAGTCATAACATACCCCACGTCCTCACTTACCTCTACAATTGTTCTATAACTCATAACCGGCAATACATAAATAACCCCCAATTCTGAAACCTTGTCCTACCATACCATCACATCCTAAGGACCCCCCACCCTGACACCCACAGAAAAAGCACCACCTTGACATCCTGCAACTTCCTCCCCACATAACTGAGACCAAAGGGCAAATCAGATAAATACTGCAACGCTTAACAATTGACAATGACTGACTACTACACAAACAAGCCACAAAAAGCTCAATCCCTTTGTCTTCCCAAAGCCCACCCTTCCTTCCCTTTATATCCTTGGCCACATTGTCCAAATATCCTCAACAAAACCACCCATCCTCCCGTACTAAAATATCCATTCTTTCAATCACCCAAATTCCCGATCCCCTTCCCTGCATGGAGGAGCAGAGTTGCAACAAAAAAATATTAAGATCCAGAAGACAACTCAGCATGAAGAGTCGAGACAGCTACGCAACAAACACCATCACTAGCTCAGGTCAGGTTTTTTCCCCAATTTAGTTTTAAAATAGTTTCAAAAATTTTGGCCATTTTTAGTAATTCTTCTAAAAATTCCCTTTAATTTCCAGAAAGTGGCCACTCTGATACTTTAACCAGGAGCCCAGAGAATCTGTTAACAACCTGTTTACTTTGGCTGAAAACCGTAGAGGTACCCTAACTACAAATAAGGTATCAAAGGATCTACTGCATTACTTTTGCATAGGACCACTCATCTACTTTCATGCATATTGCTTTCGATGAGAAAGAAAATGTATATTGGAAGTAGACTACTGTTTAGATAATTTGGTTCCCCAGAAGGAAGATAAGTAGATCTAAAGCATTTTATTATAAATTAATACAATTAATTTACCATTATATACTCAAATAACGAATAATCTCATGTCTTTTAAGAGATATATTCACCACTCAACAGATAATCTAAAATAAACAATACATTAAATATATGCAATTAAAATTTGTTGAATACAATTGTTTATTACCAATAAAAAATACAAATTTACAACAAAAAAAGAGATTTAAAACAAATAATAATGCAGCAATCACTAAATTCAGATGGTCCACATAATGCAAGACAAAATTAATTTAATACTGTAAAATATTATTTTTAAATTTATTCAGTCAAATTTGAACACTGTGGGTTTTAATATTAATGGGTTATTTTCACAAAATTGTTACAAAATATTTTTTGAGCTACCTGTTGATATTTCTGCTACTTTCATTATAATACTATTATTCCAGGCAAACATTCCAATTTTCAAATATCCTAAGCATCATTCTTTGTCCTTCCTCATTCACCTAATTACAATCCACACCACAGGACACACACATGACCATCATAATATGAATTTTAATTTATAATTATTTACTAATTCAATTTTACATTGTAACAGTAGAATTGAAAATAGACCAATGTGAAATTTTCCAATTTTCAACACCAGGTATTTTTTATCACGGGTATTACATTACCCTACAATATTTGAAAATATGTTTCATATAATATAACACACACATTTTTTCAGATTGTTTGTATGCAATCATACCAACTGAAATCAAATAATGAAGTTTCTTTGTAAAACCTGCATGTTTTCTCAAGCTCCAATATCCCTAGCCTCTCTATTTCCCACACATTGTTGAATATAGCAATTAAAATTGTTTGCTACAATTGATACCAAGAAGTGTTTGCTCTAACTATATAATATACTATTTGTATCCACAAATAAGGTACACATTTGATTTGATGGTTCTGACAAGAAAATAACAAACCCTACACTCACTCACTCACTCATTCCTCCTCCTCCTGCTGCTCCTGTTGCCTCTACCAAAATAAGAGCTCAAGAAAACATGGACCAATTGTAATTATTAATGGAATATTTCCAAATTGGTTAAAATTATATAAGGCAGAACTTGTGGGCCTTAAGAGAGAAAATTATTGACAGGATGATTTTAATAAATGCAAATTTGCTGTAAAGATATTGTCAAGAAAATTTGGTCCCTCTTGATTATCTAATTTACCTCAAATTTAATCATTATGCTCACATCTGAAATACAAGAAATTTCTCAGAGAAATCAAATGTATATATACACTCCTGAATAAAAGTAGTAAGATAAATACTACAAAGAACAAGACGAAAAAAATACAAGGTCTGTTCCCATTAATGTGACTGCAAAATGTCATTCACAAACTTATGAATAATTTCACAATATTCGGAAATGGCTTATAGTAAAATCAACGAGGCACATGTTGCACCTGAGCCCTGACATCAACACTGGTGAAGTTCACTTTTTTCCAATCATTTTTACATTACTCTCCTAATCATCACTTCTCTCGGAACATTTTGAAACGTGAACCCTAACCATTGATGCATCCAGTGGGGAGTCACAAGTGTCAAGACAACCCACAAAAAGAGAACACTCGTGTGGAAAAGGCATATAATATTAATATTATTTTTGCCTTTAATTATTTTTTCATAATAAAATTGCCAGATTCACACTTTATATCTATCTCAAATGTTATCTTTAATAATTGCTAACCAATCACAGCTCAAGGAATTAAACTGGTCTAAGACAAGATACAAATTGATTGTCATAAAAAATAATATTGGCAAGAATAAGGAAGCACAATATAAACGAGCATTTGTGTGCTTATTAGTGCTGAAGACTTCTGCCAGCTGTCAGTCTTTTAAATTGGAAAGAACAAAAAGAGAGCAAAAGGAAGAAAAAGAAATTAAAAAAAAATGCATTGTTAGGCAGCAGCAAACCTGAAAAAGTTTAATTGACAAATTTTCATAATTTTTATGGACACTTTGCTCTCCACTGCAGCTCAGTTATCAAAAAGGAAGACCACAGGTTTTCACTTATTTTTATGGTGCATCAACAAGACATCATAATCTAGTAGGTGCAGGCATTTTACATATAATATTGTGAACAGGAATGGATATAGCACCAGCAAGGCCAATGCCAATAGCATCGGCCAATGTTGTGATACTGAGAGAAAACTCCTTTTTCTCTGGAGCCACCTGGAAACACAAATTAAAGTTAGTGCCTAATTTTGCTTGTATAATCACATGAGGTCAGTCACATGACCAATTTTTAAATTATAAATATAATTCAGGGCGGCCAACAAATTCATTATTTGATCTGCCATATACATTTTCTGATACATGATATTCTCCTTGCAAGGGTTTTTTTTCCCAACACAATTTCTTACAATTACATGGTTTCATTTACAAAATTTTTAATCTAAATTCATGTTTCCCACCTTCTCAACCCATGTTTCCAATCATGTAGCAATGAAACTAGGTAACTACCAAGTTTATAATAAAATCCAATGTCAAAGTGGGGAGTCAGGGGCTTCAGGTTTGTCGTTTGCCCAGTGCAATATCAAATACAGCAAAATGCTACTACTGCTAAATCAAACTCCCCAAAAACACAATACTATGATGGTTTCAGGTTTTAGTTGGAAATCCCGATAATTTTTGTTCCCAATGACAGATTCAAAAGGTATTATGTGATATCAGTGTCAATCCATGACAATCATTTGATCACAAATTTTATTACTGCTTACTGCTTTATTACTACTTACTTAAGAATGCACCATTTCAAATGTCTACTAAACAGTAATAATATCGGCAAACTCTTTTACCTCATTTGCAATCCTGTAATAAGTATTCACATATGCAGCACCTCCCAAGGTGCCTTCCCATAAAATCAAGGCGAATACAATCCAGATATTCGGGATATAAAAGTAAATGGCTTCAAATGTGAATATAATAACATTCAGAAACTGAAACAATAAAACATAAATCAAAAAAAACAATATTCTCTCACATTTGTACATAAAAAAAGACCATATCAAATCTTCAATAATGCTTCTTTAAAAAAATAAACACTCAAATTTTAGAATGAATTACACAGCATAAGGATGTATGTAGAAGTGATTTTTGGAACTAAGCATACATTCAACTTTCATGATGAAAGTATTGTAAATAATGCTCTGCAAATGTTAAGTTTTATTAAATGTACTAACATTTTATGAGCTACACCACTTTGCATATCTCTTATTTCATACTTGCAGAACCAATACTGTACACTTCTCAAATTTGGTCTTCATACTACCAGGAAGTATAATATTATAGTAAAAGATTAGTACATGTTCAACACAGTTCTTGTTTGCAGATTGGAAGCTTAAATTACCATCATCCATCATATCTCATTGACATTTTTATTTAGCAAGTGTACACATAATTTTCTCTTAGTTAATACAAGAAATTCAAAGACATTGAATTTGTACACCCCCCCCCACACACACACACAAACTTTTATATTTGGAATGGAAAGCTTACCAAGATAGACTAAATTGAAATCACAACAGCAATAGATATGAAATTCTTAGTAGAATAACAAGTGAACAGAATAGTGAGAACAAGTGAAGAATAACAAACAATACAATAACAGTGGGCAAAAAGAGAGATAGAATAAGAAATAATCTTATCAAAGATGAACTTAAGTGAAGAAGAAAGAAGAAGAAGTAGAAGAAAAAGTAGAAGAAGAAGAAGTAGAAGGAGAAGTAGAAGAAGGAGAAGAAGAAAAAGGAGAAGAAGAAAAAAAAAAAGAAAAAGGAGAAGAAGAAGAAAAAAGGAGAAGAAAGAGACGAAGAAAAAGGAGAAGAAGATGAGGAGGAGGAGGAGAAGTGTTTTGTAACCTAGGGAATGATGAAATAACATCTTAACTATCATGAAAAATTCTCGAAAGAAACTTAAATAGTTCAAATCAGATTAAACTATGCACACCTTTCATCCATTAATATTTATTGTTTTGAACCTGCACAGAGTTAGCAGGGACATGAACAATATTTCATAAAGATGTAAATTTCTGAAATTTAAGAATCATAAGAGTTTCAAGAATAAAAGGACACAGGCCTGAAAATATTTAAGTAATGAAAACTCATGGATGTCTTCACAAAATTTTATTAAATTCCTTAGTTTAGATGCAAAGGTGGATGCATCATTAACAAAATTCTGTTGGTAACAGATACTAAATGCGCCTCATTTCCACTGTAAATTCTCTTCATCTGTTGAGGTTAACAATGATTTTAAGGAAGGAACAAATAGAACAATTAACAGGAGACCAAAAATGATTATCTATTGAATATTTTTCTATGTGCAGTACTTTTCGAAAATTCAGAGTGCAGTGGTATCCTCTTACATTAAAGACAATCACATCAATTCATATTTTCAAACAAATATTTTATGGGCATTTATGCAGTAAAACCACATTTCAGGACCTTATGTAGTCCCATAATCAGGTGTTCTGCAATACAATTGATTTTAAACAATTAAAATGTCACTTTCAGCATAAAATTAAAATTTGGAATACAGGATAAACAAAGCAAGAATTAAAACTGCAATATCAATTGAAATTTTAAATAATACAAGATCAAGGAAAAAAGAAGAACTGTATGATTGTAACAAAACCTAAACTGGAATAAAATTTGTTCATGTATACATATGAAGCACAAGTCTTACCTGAGACAAAACGAAAAACATTGAAAACCACAATTGGAAACTATAATCTAATAAAATATAATCAAATAAAATACAAGAATGGAAAGGACACCAAACAAGCAATTTCTAAATTGATCGCCAACACTAAAATCTGAATGCCAAATAAAGATGTGATAGTGAGACATCTAGTGAGGAAGAGATAAAAGAAAGAAATGAACAGGCAATATAAGAAAAAACACAGAACACATTGGACAATCAGTTCAATTATTTACTGGAACCTAATCTAATTTTGACCAAAACATTATCACAGGCAATGGTGAAAATATTGGATTGCACATTTAAATTGAGTCTGATAAATTTTGATAAAAAGTCTCTGAATTTTGTGATTGTGATTTTGTTGCACAGATGCCAATAAAATAATTGTTTTAATATATAAATTGATCTGTTTGTCTTTAATGTAAAAGGACTGTAAGGATGTAAAACTGCACATAGAAATAAAACAAATGCTTTATGGTTGACTTTTTAAATATTTGAATATTGAAAAATTTTGGTAAATTTGCTTGTACCTAGTACAACCTTTCTTTTTCTTCTACATAAATACATTTTTAAATATTAGTGGAGCTGCAACAGCACATTGCACAATTTCTCCACTTTCTAAAAATTCAGTGTTTAAAGAGAATGAAATATGTGCCATTTTATCCCTTTGCACACTGGAAAAAATTTGAAGCTGTTTTTGAGATTTTTTTTCTTTTCTAAATTGCATTAACTTCAAGCAGAAATTACGTAAGAACATTCATTAAAAAAAAGAAAAATGTAATGACCTTTTTAAAGATAAATTTTTGGAACACATTTTAAGAAGAAACATCAATATTGTACTATTGCAACGTTAATTTTTTGCAATTTTCGAAAATTTAGAACGTTCACAAAAGATGGAGCCAGCCCAACTTTTTTACCATCCTTTGCTACATGCGATGGGAAAATTTGGAGTAGTTTTTTATTGTCTAGAAATTGCTTATAATTCAGACAAAATTATGTGAAAACTACTCATAGTTTCAAAAAATTATATCTGACCTTATTTCAAGATCTATCTTTGAACCACATATTTCATTGAGGAAAAAATCATTATCTTCAATATCGAAGTTGTAAAAGATATGGAAATAATTTCAAACTTCTGCACTTTTTCAAAAATTCAGAGTTTTCAACAAAACTGAAACCTGCACCATTTTTGAAGCAGCTTTACATTTCCAGAGTAAACATTTTAATTAAAAATGAAGCTTTTTTCAGAAATGTTTGAAAATGTTAAAGCTTTCTTAAAGGAAAAATCAAAATATCCCTTTGAAGAAATAAACTTTATTTGTTGTATTCTTGTCATTATTCTTTTGTGGTGGTCACACTAACCACGAACTATCATTTTGGTGGTACAATATTTTGAAATTCTAATTTGATAATTTCCACAAAGATCCCAGGGAAGAAATTGCAATGCATTGCCTTTGTGAGTTAAGTTTAAATACACATAAATATGATTCAGCGCACTGTTTCTAATTTAATAATGGATTACAGAACTTCTATTGAATAATTGAAAAAACATATCTAAGAATTATAAATCTGGGTTAAAAAAATAAAGAATTTGGAGGGTGAGCAAAAGACAGAAAAAAAAAGTTGGTGTTCATGTTTCTCTGTTTCAATTTGTTTTTGCATGCTGCTTGATAAGTGATGCTTTATTTTATTACATTTATACTTAAAATAACTCATCTGATAAATATTAACTTTTGTTTAATTAATGTCACCAATACTAATTTTTCACAGAAACTGTACATTGAACGCTGAATTAGTTTGTGTGTGGTTAAGTTCTTGATTCATTAGTCCAAATATTTAACCTCTGTCATCACATCAGTTCATTTCTAAATTTTTCTCACAGAATATTTGTTTACCCTTGAGAATACATTATCTTCCTTAGCAATAAATTAGACATGATTACAAAGATGGAGAGTAACATTTATCATACCTGAAACACAGCCATCAACCAAATTTTCTTGAGAGTGAAGAAACTTGCAGATGACCGAGAAATAAAAACTCCTATTTGATAATCCAACTGATACCATCTGTATTGTTCTTTATGGTCAATGGACAGTCCTTCAAAATATATCAACTCAAACTAAAGAAAAACAGGATTCCATAATTATTCAAAATGTAATCAAAGAACTAAAATGTCATGAAGACAGAATAAAAATTCACATATACATAAAAAAATAGTTAAGAAGCACAAAATACTTACCAAGCCTTGATTAATAAAGTACTCAAATAAATAGACTAGACCAACTGGAATCATATATCTAAATAATGGTGGAATATCACAAAGCTTCCTATAGAATGAATGTATCACAGACTGATCATTTGAATCTTGAACGCTTTCATCTGCTTCTACAATGTTTGTTGGACTGTCTTCATTCTGTATGATCAGTGATCCATCATCGCTACAACACGAAATTCTTCCAGGGTGTTTCAGAAGCAACCAGAACCTATCAAAAAACAAACAAGGAACATATGAGGATGTTTTCTCTCTCTTTTGTCACCTACTTTATTAATTTCCTTCAGCCTGTCTTGTGCCCTATTCTACTTGCAATGTGTCAACAGAGAAATAACATTTATCTCATGGTTCTCCTTTACAAAGAGCAACCTTTTTCACCTCAATAATGGAATAACCGAAGATGTAAAGGAGAAAGTGAAATAGTACAGTGAAGTCACATGGAAAAGTGTGTAAAGGGTTGCAATTCGGTTGGTTGATTGTTTGACAATTCCTGGTCAGTTGACCAAGGGTCATTAGCAGTGGCAGCTCGTGACTGAAGATCAGAGAAGAGCTGGGAGGGAAAAAATATAAATTTACACATGCGTATCTTAATAATTGAAATTGTTTCTTTCTTGTATACCATATTGATACTTCAGTCCTTCAAAGCTGCAGACTTGTCTGTGATGTCTTCATTCATCAGTTTCTTTATTAACTGCAAAAGAAGTTTCTTCTCATTTACAATATTGTTCAAAGACATACTGAAACACCTATGTATCAGTCGCATACTCAACTTTAATCAAACACTGCAAAGTCTGTTCATACAATATCATTGATGTAGTGTGAAATGCACTCGATTAATTCATTTTATATGTGGTGACATTTTTGCAATGATTGAGGATTATTCAATAGAGCGACAAATTCTTTTCTGTTCCAAACGTTGCTTTTATTGCTAAAAATCAACAAATCCTATCCAACAAAACAATTTCCGTAGAGTTGAAGAAACACAACCAAGGAAATTCCTTAAACCATAACCGTTTGAAACTGACCTTGAGATTGTAGTTTTTCCCAGATATTTAGAGAGATTCAATAGGGCACTCACAACTTAAAACTTCCGTATCTTAATCTTTCTAATGTGAAAATGGCATTTCTAATAAAATACACATTTTATATATTTTAATTGTTTATAAACGTATCGTGAACAGGCAGAACAATGTTAAAGGTTTTTTATGCCTTGAATAAAAAAACATACTTGACGTACCCAACACAAGCTCACATCGACGGTTACAACTTCATCATAATAAAATATGTTCTCCAAAAGTTTTATCTTGCTGAAATGTAATGTTTTCTGAGTACGAGATCTCTAATATTGGTAGTCTGTCATTACATTTCTAAACGTGAACAATTATGATAAATTTCATGAAGAAATGACAATATACATGAGAAAGAAAATAAAATTATAATACGTAAAAAGAAAAAAAAGAAAAGAAAAGAGAGAAAAAATAAAAGTGAATGCTAGGAGCATTGACAAGAGCAGCAGGTAGGCAATTCCAGTGATCCGCAACACAATTCAACAGGAAAAACTCGTATGGACTGTGCAAAAAATTGCCTTTGAATTGTAATTGTGACCGTCACTGTGGAAGTTGGTATTGCTGAGAAGAAATCACTGAAATGAGGCAGTTGTAGTGGCCGTTTAGTATTTTGTAAGTTTCGATGAGATCTCCCCACAATATCCTGTCATTAGCAGTTACAGGTGGAGTGCTTCGAGCATCTCTGGGTATGACAGGTGTCACAGGGCAGGAATGTACCCCGAAGATTTCCTACACTGGCTAAGAGAGGTCCTCGGAGAAATTCAGCACCCAGATGCAGCGACCAAATTCAATAATTGACCTAATGTAGGTAGTGTACATGTTGCGAAAAAGTTAAGGCGTCAGGTGCTTGAAGGCTCTGTTGAGAGATTGTTGGCTTTTTGTTGTATTGTGTTGAACATGTGTGCTCCACTTCAGACCCTGCGAGATCATGATTCCTAGGTCAGATTGAAATGGAACATACGGAATATAATGGTTGTTCAGATGACAGCATTTGTTCTAGTTATTTTTTCCAATATGAAGTACAGAACACTTCATTGGGTTGATGCTGAGCAGCCAGTCATTTGACCATTGAGATAGACTGTCAAGATCTTCTTGAACATCGAGCACTAGTGGGTTTCCATAGCATTTCACGTCTTCGGCCAATCACTCTTTGGTGGGTACTGTCAGGTTACAGAGTTCGGTTATGAAGAGTCAGAAGAGGAGCAGGCACAATAAAAAACTGTGGAACACAGATGCGAACAGACTTTTGAAGGAGAGAAAACCACCAGTTCTCACTTGTTCCAGTTCTCTAAAAATGAAGTGATCCAATGTAGGAGGCTACCTCCCTCACTCAAGTGCTCGAGCTTGAACAGACGCTTTCCATGGAGACTCAATCAAAAGCTTTTTTGAAGTCAATTCAGATGATATCAACTGCCATCCTCTTGCAATTTGATCCAGTCACACTAACTTCAGTAGGTTGGAGAACATACACCTGCCTGGAAGAAGTTGTTCAGAAAGTTTGTTTTTGCAGCAATCCAATATTGATCAGTTGAGCAGGGAAATGGACTTCACAGAAGCTAACCTGAGTGTGTGAGAGCTATGTTGATTAATGGACCAGTAACTTCACATATGAAGCTGCTGAATTGATTGGCTAAAGTCTCAGGAATCATGGCAGAATCAGAGATCATAAGGTCATCCAGATTAACTAGAGTACTAGGTGAAGCAGGTTTGGTAATCAATTGGCTCTTAAAGTATTTGTAGAATTTTTTGGACCAGAGGATATGAGTTCACCTTCATAACATGCATGTTGGAAGTCATTTGCAGAGTGTACTTCAAGTTTTTGCAACTTACCTTCTATTTATTATTCCTTTTCCAAATATATGAAAACTTATTGAAATCAATATCTAAAAGGGATTTTTTATAAGCATGGTGAGCATTAGATTTCTCTCTCAATGAAAACTTGCCAATTATTTTACACCATTCATCGTAAAGAAAAGATTAAGATATTTCACGTGAACTTTTGGAAAAGAATTATCTAATCAAGTGATATCAAATCAAAACTATATATAGATTCCAACACATTAATAAATTGAACGTTTACATTAAGGGAAAAAGTACACTCAACAGCTGAATGATAGGAGTCACAGGCAATTATTTGTGAAGTGGATTACAATAGAGAGCAATCAGAAAAATCAGCAAACAAATAAGAGTTTTCCCTTGATTGCATATTACATTGCATATTTGAGTTAAATTTAAACAATTGATGGACTGTGTAAGATGCGAGCTAGCAAAGATTTCACTACCAAATGCATTGTGGGCAATGCAAATACATTGTAATCCAGAATCTCCAGAGTTCCATTCATTATTTACCTCAAGGTAAATTAATTAGGTAAATTAAAATCATGTCAAAATAAATTTAGCTAATGGATATACTTTGAATAAATGTTTGTATTTAGATTTATTACCCAGGATATCAAGAGCAATACCAGAACTTTGAAGGGTTACTTTAAAAGGTCTTGGGATATTCTCTTAAGTACCAGAGCCAGCTGAGGACTTTCACTTAGATATTATCCAGTCTGGTGATTTTTAAGAGATCTTTAAAATTAATAATTTCATTTAAAACTGAACTGATTTTCTATCATTCAACAAACTTTCAAAAGATGAGTTTTCGTCTTCATTAATAGCATAAGAAATAACGTTACTAGTCCAGTAACCACAATCTTTTGATTCGATACAGAATATTTCAAAGTCAGAATTATGTGAATATCCCACATCACCTGATCTCAATTCCTTGACTTTCACATCAGCTAGTAATTCTTAATTTGATTTCTGAAGGTTAGCAATGACTTTATCCAATTTAATCAGGACCCTTTTCATATGAAATCCATAAAATTTCTAGCAATATCAAATTAGTCACCATTTCTCTTTAAGGAGAATTTCCAAAGACAAGAGAGCCATACAACAAGCTCAAAGATTCACTCCCATAAAAACAAAATGGCAATGTTTATTGAAATAATACCAATAACATTCCATAGAATAACACTGTTACACCAAACACTGATAAGATTAAAAGTTTGAATATTGATAAACATCCTGATCCTGATGGTATTCCTCCATCTTTACTGAAAAATTTCAAATTTACTATGCCACAGATATTGAAATACTTATTTGAGAAATCCATGAATGAAGAATTTCTTCCGATGGAATGGAAATCTTCATTTATAATACCAATTAACAAGTCAGTTGAAAGAATCAATATATCTACAGGCCAATATCTATAATTACCTCCAACCCAAAATTATTGGAATTTATTATTTCTGATAAAAATCATATAGTTCCTTTTTACCTGAGAAGCAATTCGATTTTATTAAAAGCAGATCAATAGAAGCAAACCTAGTTTACCAAACGGACTTCATCTTGAATTCTTTCTGTAAAATATGCCAACTAATGTAAACAGTAGTTAATCTTACTAGTTTTAATAATATTCACCTTTTTCTTTATGTGTATTGATAAAATTCCATTTTAAATGGTAAGCATTCTTTCCAATGGCCATTAAAGAATTAATGGGAAAGTATGAAAGTAACAACAATTATACCACATATTTTCAACTAGCACAACTATTACATGGAAAACTGTCCAACATTGTTAGAAGTTTAACGATGAATTCAGTAGTTTTCAACAATAAGGGATTTTTGATTAGGGCAGTATTCTACAAAAAATTGTAAAATTTCTTTGAACAAAGAATGCCTTTTTTTCTAAATCTTGCTAATAGATGGTGTCACAAGATTATTCGGTAATGTAGATGCAAGGGAAGTGTTTCAAGAGCACTAAACTATAACTCAAATTTAAAGATTTTGTGGGTTAGGGCGGTATTGCACCGGATCCTTAAATATAGAGTATCTTTATTTTTTTTTAAATAAAATTACAATAATTTAATAATAAATTTAAAAACTGGTGTTTTAATAAACTTTTAACTGCTTTGAAATGAAGTAAGGATAAATAAATAACTTAAGGACTTTGGTTTAAAGTAAACATCTAAATTATTTAAAAAAATGTTTAATTTTTTTAAAAAATATCATGATTTTCTCCAACCCTAGTAATTCCTGACATAAGTAGAATAGCTATGATTATGAGAGGAATTTGTTTTGGGTTGAATGGTTCATTCCTATTGGTGATCATGTTATATCTAAATCAATAGTGGGTGCTAGACGTTTATGGAAAGAAGCAGAGTTAGGAAAAAGAAACAAAGAAACCAACAACAAAAACTTCCATTACAATAAATAAAATTATCCATCAACACTTGTCCTAAATTAATGGAAGTAATATAAATCTCGATATGTTTCTTCACATGCACTATCTTGTCATCAATGGATTCTTCTCAATAGGGTGATTAATGTATGTATGTTTTTGGTGCAACAGCTCTTTACAAGCTAAAGCCTACCAGCAGCGCCCCAGCCTTGCGACCACAGGTTAAGGGGTATGTGTGGTTAGCACATAGCCATCTCTATGCTGTATTCTGGTATTCTCAACCTGAGACATGAGCTTTTTCATCATCACACAGCAACAGATACTGGGACATTGCAAGGAAAGCGCAAAATTAATTTTTGTCCTGACTGGGAATCAAACCCGGTGTTGCACAGTGGAAAGCGACCACGCTAACCAACGATCATTAATAGGCCTGTTCAAATAATAAACTTATATTGAATGGAATATGTCAATTAAGCCCACTTCTACGGTTATAGTCCTGATTACTATAATAGATCATGGGCTAACATTTACTATATGGAATGGATGAATTTGATGTGTTTACTTCTCTTGAATATGATGCGGTTAATTCAGCACATACATGATTGAATAATAGATACTGCATTTTATAGAAATATTAAAAGAATTAGTGATGCAATGATAATTTGAATTAATATAGTGGAATTTAACATTACTGGTCCTGTATTTGCTAAGTGTTAATAGATGACCCACGATTATATTTGCTGCTAATTGTACAGCAAAGGTTAATGAATGAATAACATATCTAATGGTTTCAATTCATACTATAAATAGTATGATTGGTGGAGTTCCTTGAGGTACTAGATGGGCATATATATGTTATGTTATTAATTCATCCATAAAATATAAATGATAATCATAATTGTAGTGCTAATGATAATGTAAATCCTCTGTGCCTCATACAAAAATCCTTCCTTAGTTGAATGTTCCCCCTACCGGAAAATATTCATGCTACATATTAGACCCATTCTTGAATATGCCAGTGTTATAAGGGTCCCCTATTTCAAAAAAGAGCATGGAAATATGGAGCATATCGGAAAAAGTCACACGGATACCCACTGATCTCTGGATATGTACAATTTCAGACATGTAAAAAATATGCCTCCCCACACTACAACAAAGAAGTTAGGAATGTTATTGTCAAAACATTTAGGATTCTGAACGGCATATACAACATACAAAACTTGAATAGGATCTTAGACAGGGCCACTGACAGAATACTTCAAGAACATCTGAAGTTTTGAAAGGACCAAAGCTCATCAACCATGGTCAATATTTGGAACCGTCTCCCACATGTGTTTCAGGCAGGACAGTCAACTCATTCAAGATGATGCTGGCTTGCACTGGCTCAAAAGAGGAGGCCATTGTTCAGTTCGATGGGTTACACAGCCAATTGTCATAATGTTGATGTTGGGTTTGAGTGTGGATTTGTATAATGTGATCTACTTGCCTCCCACCATCCATTCTATGAATATATCTCTCTCTACCACCACAATTTCTGTAACATTTTTTGTCTCACTTTTCATGTCAAGCAGTATCAATTCATTTTCTGTGATGTTCTGTGTGTCTTGCACAGTTTTCTTTGCAATTCTTACAGCTTTTACAGGGCCTTTATTCTTATTTCTCTGGTAAGATTTAATGGCTTTTTTTTCTTGAAAGTCGCATGTGAAAGTCGTGAAAAGCAATTGAAGCCAGCTTATAATCGAGTAAATACAGTAAGCACTTGAACCCTATCATCAGCTCTTATCAACTGAAATCAGGACCTATCAGAGCACGCTAAGGTTTTCCAACTGTCTAGGATCCAAATAATGTCATAAGTCCAGGAGAGGCCCTGCAGGAGATGCCATGCTGTTAGCAAAGGCACTCAAGTCAGTATTTTGCTGCCATAGCCGCCATTGTTAACCGTGTTAAGTTTGTATTTTGCTGCCATTGCCGCAAAAATTAACGCCAAATTTTGCCACATTGTCCTAACAGATATGTTTGTCGTACATCCCACATTGACTTTCAGTGTTGCTTGTCGTTCAGATATTTCAGTGTTGCTCGTCTGTTAGCAGTGACAATTTCAACGCAAACATTGCTGCCCTCCGTCATTCAGCGAAGACAATTGGTCATTGTGTTATCATGGTGAGAGGTTGTGCCTAAAAATTAGGTATTCTCAGCACACCAACCCTGTGGATCTCGGAATATTGAATTCCTTCACAAATTCTCAAATGGAATATCCAATGCATCTAGCTCCCACTATTCTGCATTCGAAGTCTGTTAATTCTAGTCATGCAGCCAAAATCTCATCAGAAACCTCTTCACATGAATCACTTTAGTACATATGAGATCTGCCAATGCACTGCCCCTTTAATCCTTATCGTTCACGGTACTTGTGCCATTTGTATATTCTTGCTGCCATTCTGCCTCTTGCATATTGCTATCCCATAAATTTTGTTATCTCAGAGTATTTTTAATGATCAAAAAATAAGATGTTCACAGCATTCCCAACTTTACTTAAATGGCTAAATGATTTGTTAATGCAAATAACTATGCACTGAAGCTAAAATTAAAGTACTCATAATGAGGAGACCTTTCTTGATATGATCAAAATACTGTCATCTGATTGTTCAACCACAAAGGGCTTTCTTCTTCATTTAACTCCACATGTTGCTATCGTATTGCTGTATTATGTGATTATGTATTTGGATGAAATGAAAGTAAACTATTATGAATAATGTATTCATCAAGAACGAAAGCACTTCATTACTATACATCAGATGTACTTACGACAGTCCCATAATAACAGGAACAATCAACATTAGCAGCAGAGAAGATTTCGATGATAAGCCCAAAGCAGTAAGTCCTGCATAAGAGCCTGCTCCAAATACTCCCGCACCCCCTGTGCCTGATGACCACATGGATATTGACGACCTGCAAAGCAAAATTATCAGTCAATCAAAATGGCTCAATCTAAATCATTAATACTACTTCGTACATACTTTGAAATTAAATGTTAATATGGCTCAACTCTTGGTTCACATTTATACATTTATAAAGCTGCATATTGCACTTTGCGTATGTTATGCACTTTGTGTAGAACTTGGCTCAATAATTGTTTTCTTCAAAAGAAAATTACTATTGCTTACTTGGTAAATAACATTGCCCCATCATTTTACTTCTTTTGCTAGCATTCCTAGCAAACAATTGCACTTAGGGTACACTCATATTTGCATGAAAAACAATTTCTTTGATTTTTTGTCACATTCAAATATATTTAATCATTTATTGAGAGGAAATAAAAAAGAAATAATAATAAAACATTTGCAATTTTTTGAAAATATCTCATAAAAAGTTCAGTCCAGTAGTATGGATAAAAGACCACAACATACATTGACTGAAAAGTGTTTGGCATTCATTTCAAACCTAGTGAAGTTACATCACATGCTTTTTCATATTACATGCAACGATTACAACTATAATATTGCAACTTCAACCTTCCTAACATTTTAGACATCACAGTAAAAACTTTTAGCCAAATACGGACCCAGTGATCCAAATAATAATAATAATAATAATAATAATAAAAATAAAATCTACAAAGATATTTTAATTTTTACTTTCTTGCCTTACCAGGTACTTCAGTAATAAAAAGTAGTAGTATTGTGATGTTGAAAAGAAAATTGGTGATTTTTGACAGAAAAACTTGCATTGTGAGGTCTTGGTAAATTACATTTGGTACCCAAAAGTAGTAAATTACTTTCTCTCTCTCTTGTGCTGAAAGACCTCACGCTTTCTGGGGCCTGCCAGTCAATCTCCTATCTGGAGTACTTTTCGTGTAATTTTGCTACAATTTCTCAAATTTGCTCCAATTTTGTTCTTTAAATTTTCTCCCATAAAGAGCAAGTGTTCAAAAAATGGCGCAGGCCATTTTTAGTAAAATCTGTTTTTAACAAAAATTGCAAACAAAAAATGAACATTGCAAAATTACAATGTTGATGATAAAGACTTTTCCTTAATGAAATGTGATCTTTAAACCCAGACCTTGGAATAATATATAAATAGAAATCACTAATTTTTTGAAATTTGCAAATGAAAATGATATCCTTTGTTTGTTTTTTAACATTGGGAAGGTTGACTTTAGATATGTGGTTGGTGGTGTGTGTAGGGGGTGCCTTGTGAGTAAACTCTAGGGCCAGCCTCTTTTGCATGTCTCTGGTGAATATTCCGGTGGGTACGGACCCATGGAGTACCCCAATAGTTTCCTTTAGCACCAAATGCGTAATCCACCCCATGAGATATAGAGCAATGGGTAGTGGAAAAATGGATTGTATAAAAGCCAGGTTCAGGGTCACAAAATACCCAGTAAAAGGTGTAGTAACTTTCAATAAATAAACAAATGACTTTAAAAAATACAATTACTAAAAATCATTAAGATTTTATTTACCTCTCAAATTTATGAGAATATGCGAGGAAAGTAAGTTCGCCTAGTCCAGATGCAAAGGAGGTTGAAACAACCCCTAGGATGGCCATCCATGGTGCAGTGGTGAAGGCCACAAGCAAAAAGCCCGCACATGACAGCAGGATGACAATGAGAACCCGGATGCTGCAAGCATTTAGTAATCATTTATGCCACTTCAAATTCTTAACCCTGTAATTTTTTACTACTGTTTATAACTAATAAAGTTTCAATTGTAAAAATCAATATCAATTCACCTTTTCCCACTACATGATCCTCAACAACTACTGTTATGGTTCTTTTCTTCTTAATATGCCTTCATGTATAGTCAAAGAGGATAACCTATCAAGATAACAATTCTTAAGACCATGGCATGTTATGTACAAAGCACATGGCTAAAAACATGAATAAACTGAAAGTTTTACACCTTATTTTCTGATGTTTTCTAAACAAAGACTTAACTAAAAAAATCTGAAATTATAACACCTATTGAGATTACCTTTTATCATATAAATTGTAACACTCCCTTATATTCTAATTCTCTTACATTTCTGATACACAAAATAACTTACTGGACAAAAAATGGTAAAAAAGGTGCAATCACTTTGACAAATAGCGAAGGAAGAATGTCAGCCAATAAAATCGTTCCCGTAGACATTGTATTGCATAATCGTTCTGTGCTATTTCTCTGAGGGATGTCATCAGATGCAGAATGATCCTAAAAGAAGAATATTGCATTACAAAGAAAGATAACACACTGGGGTGGAAAATTAAATAGACAGCAAAAATACATAACAATGAGTTACGATTTCCACCATATAATATCTTTTAGAAATACACTTGATTGTAATATTATTTGTACAATTCTCTTTTCTACTCTTTTCTAGAACCTTCATTATTGAATAACACTAACGTTTTAGATGATTAAAAATAAAAAAAACATTTTCTTTTTTTTCGAGCTAGACACAAGACAAGCAAATCAGAAATGTTCATTGTTTATCTAACAAAAAAATCAGAGTATTTTCAAAACATTCATTATCTAGCACTTTATGTTTTATTGTTAAATTTAATTTTTTGGAATGTGAATGACATTGTAACTGGTTTTGTTTTAAACTGACTTGTTTTAACTGAAATTGAATTTCAACTGACAACTGAAACAAACCCTCAGATTCATACTTTTCCATTTTTCCTCTAAAAAAGACAACTAATAAACAGAATTGCCAAGGTAACTACACAATAATGGGAAAATAAAAAAAATTCTCACAGTCTTCTCCAGAACATCATGAGCAGCACTTAGCATAACAACATATCCATAATTGTTGCAGAGACCCAAAAGCCAATAGGCAACCATATTCCTCCATTTTTTTGGTCGATTAGCCCGCAACGGGCTGCTTTCTGTAGATTCCATAGAAAATGTTGCTGGGCCACTTGGCGAAGCTAAACAAAAAAAATTAAAATAAATCTATTACATATTATTAATCCGGATAGCTAAGATCACTAGGGCGATCTCAGACAGAAGGATTGCGGGTATGGCATATGGCATGGGTGTGTTTGTGTTGTCCATTCACCCTTCATTATCATCATCATTCCACAACCCATCCCCCCAGGACTAGCAATTCTGGGGAATAAAAATTGGATTCAGCATAAAAACACTGATCCCCACAAAGGAGTAACATACACTTGCCACAGAAAAATGTAAAAGAGCCTCGGTACGTGCAGGTGTATGTTCGCACAGTCCAAGGTGGCCAAATCATGACAAAAAATAAAGACCTGAATACCGGAGGGTTTTAATGTGTCATGTGTAACAAATGTGACAAAGTAAGACTCTCCTCCGCAAAAGTCAGTTAAAAACATTTTAAAACACTATTATGTTTTGAGATATCTAGGAATGTTTAGGGTGGATGCAATGAAGGGAATTTTGGAGAAATATCAGCATGTACATCTGTCGAACACTTAAAAGTAGACAATTTTAAACATACTTCTTATTTCAAATTTAATTTTAAACACATCACAAATGAGGAACAGCAGATTAAAACACATTAACTTCCAAGGCAAAATATAATTTGTTTTGATATGGTCACGAATAATAATTTAATATTTTCTGATGTGATAATTATATTTTCTCTATTATTTAAAAGCACTAAATATTCTTTGATTCAGCATACAATTGAGGTTTTCAGAAAGTTTGAATTAGTTTAAGAGCTTCAAACTAAAATGAAATGAATATTAGAGTTGATACATACAGAACTGTAGCTCCACAAATATCCTAGTCAATATTCATTTCCATTCTAAAATTTCAACGACTGATACTTCTCAGACGTTCATTTTATTTTCCAACATTTCATGAAATTTCAGATTTTCTCAGGGCCTCATTATGTTTGACATAAAACTGGTTTTTCAATTCATTGTTACTGTGGTGGAAAAAAGTTAGAATTTTTCCTATAAATATAGTAAATGTTTAAAAGTGTAGAGAATGTGGGTGAAAAAAGCAAACATATTAGAGAAGAACACTTCATTTGCACTTGAGCATTCCTCCCCCTTCGTCCAATGGACTATAGTGATTAAATTAATACTAACAAAGCTTACTCAGAAAATAGGATGGGTGTTAAAAAATTCTCTATCAAATCCATTACTTTCCCTGAAAATACCAAATTCTGACTTTTCCAGAAATTCCTGGCCTTTGCCTATCTAGTCATTAAAATATCCTACATATATCAATAATTAGAGTTACAATTACAAACATTTAAAAAAAAGAAAATAAAGTCCAAGTTCTTTTAGTTCATTTTGAGAATTTCTTCTTGTGAAGATAATTTTGAAAATTAAGGCAAATTGTAACAATCTGAAATATAAATAACAGTATTTTAATAGGAGACTGTAGAATAAAGAAAAAAAAGGGTGACTGATATATTTTAGCATCAAAGGACTAACTATTCATGTATGAGAGAGGAATTTTAATTCCGAAACAGAACAGGTAGAAACTTCAGGCCTTGTATTAATATAGTTTCATATGAATATCTTTTCCACTCACAATAAATCAAAATGACCTTTCAATCTCAAGGCTCACATAGAGAGTTGGCCTGATGCCCCATTATTAACACAACTCTCAGATTTCTGTAACCTTCCCTCCCTCCATACAATTCAAAGCTGCTGACAAATACTTTCTAAAACAAATTCATCTTCAATCACTGTTTTGTCATCCCAAATGTTACTTTTAGTTAACCTCAAACCTTTCTGCAACTTTATTGAATCTATTACCCAATATAAAAAAGATTAAATACTAATAATCACACACCAAAAACAATTTCACACGCACAAAAGAAATATGGTTGGCAGCACATGGAACAGAATCGAATACAGTACAAATAAAACTAATGAACAAAAATTATCTAAGATTTCACCTTCTATACCTTCATCATGTATATCAGCACTAGCTATAGCTTCACTATTACTCATTTTGTTTTTACTAAATTTTGATGGATTAATTTAATTCCAGATACTACCACGATACGTGCATTCTTGGACAACAGATGCGATATCCTATTCATCAGCACACTAACACAAAGTAAGGCTATTCTTTAGCTCAATCAATGTTGAATTTCTTGAACTATGAAATGGACCAACAAAAGATTAGATTTTGTAGTGGGATCTTCAAATACCCACTCCTCAGCACAATGATAACATACATCCAAATCAAGTTGTTAACACATGGTCAGCATTATCAAGTGTTGTCAAAGCATGTTCATCACAACAAAAGTTAATGCTATGTTCAGTCACATATACTTGATAACACTAAGAGCCTTCTACAATTATTTCCTTATCATAATAGCCATAATTAAGAATAATAGAAAGACGTTTTTTAACAGTCAGATTATTTCAAATTGAAAGACTATTTAGCTTGGACTTCACTTCACTTCAAATTAACAATAACAACTAAATGATATGCGTCTACAATTGGATCAATCGAAAAACAGATCTCTTACAATATCATATCCAAACAATAGGGTTTCAACAATACATACTATACATACATTGTCATTATACCAATTTGCACATTGTTTCTTTTGTCATAACATAATGCAGAACTACAAATGGATTTAGACCCGGTAATGTCACAAACAACACAGTGACAATGCCATTTAACAATAACCCGATAATGACGAACGTTGATCACACCCAACACCGCCGCGCGGAAGACAGAGGTACGGAAAAAACTACCAGAATCACATCGAAACAGCTGACTGATTAGGCCCGCAACTTAGGCATCTACACATTGCAAAAACGTTCAAATGATTAACAAACCGAAAGAAACAAAAAAACAAAACAAATTGAACGCGATGTAATGATTAAATGTAGTAAGTGACAAATCGCAATTAATATATTAATATTGGTAATCATTTCAAACAGAGCAGCAGCATACCCCTTCCATTCTTCACTGGCCTTTAAACGTGTACAATACCGCGCGCGCTCAAATGAATAAGAATTGCTCCTCGTCAGCAAGTCAAAAGGCTTATAAGACTTCTTCATTATGTGCTCTAATAGTATCAATAACATAAAAGGTTAATGAGGGTTCACGCAGACCTACCCATGTCGACGACAGTTGTGGCGGTCAGTTCCGTCTGGTCGTTACTTCCTTCTGAAGCGGGAATCCCGGTCGGATCTTATTATGCAAATCCCGTACAGGAGTGCTGAAAGGTACCTAACGATGAACTTGGTACCAGTGAAAATGCTTAGGAGCTTAATATGATTGTAGACTAATCTTCGAATGTGCATTGCTAATGTTTAAAATTAGTTTTCTATTTTTTAGACCATCTTCTTCATTCCTAGAAAATAATTATCCAATTTTTGAATTAAATGACGTGTATATTTTTTTACATGTTTAAAAGCAAAAGTAATACAAATATAAAAATAATATCGATACATGGCATTTTTGTAATAAATTAATTTAACTTTGCATAAAAAAGTATCTATGATATATGTCTACTGTAGCTAAAATCCGAAATATGACTAATTAATTATTAGGCTAATTCGTATAGCCTTACTTATAAGACTAATATACGAATTAGGCTAATTCGTACATGACCTACTCTTAATATATACCAGGCCAAAGTGTATGTTAACTTGGTATTGTTTCTAAGAACGGCATATTTTTACTTTCTCGCTATACGTAGTAAGTTACGTGTAGAGTAAAGATATAGTACTGTACTGTAATCGTGCGGAAATCGGTTTTTTTGTCCACAGAAAAACATTTTATCGGGCCCTGGTAACGAAAAGGTGATGAATCTGGTTTCTTTATATAGTAAATTACTTCCTCCAACACGCTGTACAGTCAGGATCCATGTTTGTCAATACTTGATACCTAACAATCAATTAACGGCAAAACGTCTGTCCGTATGGCCGTCCATCTGTTGCCAATAGTGGCTCTTTTACCGTTCAGACGATATTCTCCGATCGATCTGAACGAACTCGATGCCCTGCAAGTTTGAAATGGATTTTTTGATTTTGGGGGGTACTTTACATGCAGCCTCAACATATTCAAAAGTGGCTCCAAATTTTTCGATTAAAATTTTTTCCTTGGATAGTGTAAAAATGGGGCAGGTCCTCTTTTCGTCGAAATCTCCCGCAATTTTCGAAAATTGTAAAAGTTAAAAATAATGAGTTTGCTGTTGGAGCACCACTGTATCTAATGGTGCTAACACAAATGACTGTATGACATATTTTAAATGTGAAAAAAGCAATGTGTAATTAAATAATTAATAATAATAATAATAATAATAATAATAATAATAATAATAATAATAATAATAATAATAATAATAATAATAATAATAATAATAATAATAATTCTGTTTCACAGAGGCAACGAAACCCGCCCCAAAAAGTATTATGGATAATGTGTTGTTAATCATAATGGGTCCTTTGTCGACTAACATTTACGATGCCTCGGCCGCAGAGGCAGAACGTGAGGCTGTGCGATAACCTGCGGAACAAGTTTCACAGGAAGACAGAGAAGAAAAAGAAAAACACCATTAACTCTCAAGCATTATAATCTCTATTCGGAATTCGAAATCATCGCTTTTGAGTTCTCTAGACATACCAGTACGTTAGCAGAAGACAATTCAGGGTGAATCTAGAGAACCGCGTAATGGATGTCCACTTATTTCACGCATGCCACATGGCATCACTTTATGCAGATTGTTCTGGAACTTTCCGGTAACAGTCATATTTGTAGTTCTAAACTTTAATTTTGCGTCACTGACGTAGCTTATTGAATGTACCTATATTGAAAATATGCTTATTTTGTAGATTAAAATAGATTCTTATAATAATTACCTTATTACAGAAAGTATTAATGGCGAAATTTATTTGCAACAATTTATATGAAAAACAATTCCGGTTAAGCGGTTGCTAATAATGAGATAAAAAGAAATTCTATAAAATTATTGTTAAAATAATATTGAATTGTTATTGTATATTTATGTATAGCTCGGTTATGGTTGCTTAAATTATGCAGTTAAATTGCCTTGTAATCAAAACATGATTAATATTAAATTAGCCGTAGACTATTTGTAAATAATTAAATTAAATTAATAAATGCAACATTTAAAATATTATAATTATATAATTTTAAATTAAAGTTTCAGTTGGTGACACTCCAACAAGTAGAACGTCGCTACCGCTCCCCCTCCCCATTACAAGCAACTCTATTGAGAATCGATAGGTGAATAATCAGAACTATTAATAATAAAAATATCATTTTTAATTTTAGAAATAATTTAAAGATTTGTAAAAATGAATCGAATGTAGATGTCGCCCATAAAATACATAATGTTAAAGAAGGGGAGGGGGTTTGGGGCAGCGTTACACTGCGTTACATGGGGGTATTCGATTAGTTTTTTAACATTTATAAGATTTTTTAACATTTATTGAAATACTTCCTTTTTTTAATCTTACATTAAAACATTAAAATATTTTCTAATTAACTCTTAAAAACAAATATTTTAAAGTTATTAGAAGTTACAATAAATGTAAATAATTTTTCGTCAATTTTGTATTGAATCTGTAAGATTGCGAAGAAAATATTCAAAACTGATCTGTAGTAGTTTGTAGAATACAATTAATTTGGCGCAGTGTACTGTAGCCCGTGCGCCATCTACAGCGGCGGCGAGTGCAAGGCTTGTGATCTAACATTTTCACGCCCGTGCGCCCTTCTTCCCTCAAAATTTGCCCGACATCTTACTGTTAGATGCAGTCGGCATCGACAACTAATTCTGGCTTAAATTATCATACATTTTAATACACAACACAAATAAAATTAATACAATTTTTTTACTGAGCTATAATTGATTTCCACTTCTTGCATTTACAGGGAGGGTGGGCGGGCGTGTCATACCACGTCAAATTGAACAAATTCGACGAAAAATTGACCGTGATATTTTTGAAACTTTGTGTATTCATTCTAATAGCAAAAACAACTCTCACGTGTTTTTTTTAATACCTTCAGAGTAATTCGAAATTAAAAACTGCAAACTAGCGCGCGTATTGTCATGTATAAATGCTCATATTTCCTTTATTAAAAAACTAAATAATTCAAATTAGTCTCATTTTATAGATTATAACACGACTTTTTTATTGTATTTAAACTAAAATTATACAAAAATTAAAATTGTTTATTTTTTGTAACTATTTAACTTTAATTTTTTTAAGTTCACAAACTTTTTAAGTATAAAAATGCCACTATCTTTTATTGTATGATTGTGTAAAATTGCAGAATACGATATGCAGAAATACAGTTCAATAAATTGAATTTCCCAATCGAACATCCAGCATGAGCGGCATCCAGGTTCGCGCCCTATGCACTCCATTTATCATTAAAATGAGAATGTTAGGAATGAGTAGTTGAAATCGTAGAAGTAGTAGCTGAAGTTCATATTCATTTATTCATTCATTCATTAATATACATTTTGCAAACGTTAATAAAATAATAGATCTACGAAAGTGTATTTTTGTATAACTAGTTTCACTTTTTCATACCGTGATTTCAATAAGTCACATTCTTTTTTCTAGTCTTCAACTGTCAAAACAATAAAGCGAATACCATTAACATTTTTTGTTCTCTCGGATAATTTCTGTGGTGTCATAATTGGATCATGAAATGGCTGCCGATTTTATCGCGTAGCCAATCTTTTGGTGAAGTCGCCAATTCCATTACTAGGCCCTTTCCCATGGGAAGTAGCCAAGATACGGCATTCACAATCCACACGAAAACCTTTTTGGTGAAAAATAAACTTTTTTCGGATTTTATATTGTGCACTTGCTCCAACTGAAAAATACATTAATTTTTTGACATTACCTATTTCAACGTTTAGAAATTCAGTCAAATGTTTGTGGCAAAGGTGAACTGCATTTGTACTACGCTTGAGGCATTCGGAAATTGTTATCACACTTTTGTGCCTTAGATGAAGTGGCGGCTCGTGGTCATGCTATTAGGGTGTACAACGTCTCTCTTCTCGCCCCCTTCCTCCCACCTTCCCTTCTCTCTCCCCCCCTCTCTCTCTCTCTCTCTCTCTCACTCACACACACATACACACATATTCACTCACGTACTCACGCACATACACACATGTCCATACTTAGAGGAATACACATGTATTCATTATTACAATATAATTACAAATAATGACAATTAAACTCAAGGCATCGTATGAAGTTTGGCAGCATGCTGTACAGTTCCTTTTATCAGTAGTGAAGATCGGTGGCATTTCTTTTCACAGCACCTGCTTCGACTTCCTTCGGCAAGGAACCCTAGGAATATTTACGGGACGGATTACCGCATGATGACTCAACCCGTTACACAACCGCTTTTCACAGTGAGTCAAGAGTTCTATTTTACTCATTGATTCAAAACATTTTTACTCGCACTTTTTCTGTAGAGTATTTTTCATAAGTACACTATACAAACTTTAAGGTTAAAAGTACAAGTTTCCAAACCCAATACTTAAAAAATCTGGACTGTTTACATTCTATATTGTATGACGAAACACAAAGTCTGTGTCGCTTCAGTAAACACTGTTTCTTTTCAGCAATTTTTCAGTGTTTTTTCATTGATATCATTTTAATGTTTTCGACGCTATTCATTGTTAGACAAACACGCTTGACAGAAATACGAATACTCTCACTTTCGTTTTTCAAACCGCATTCAAAAGTAACCTACTACGTACGTTTACAAACTGCATTTGGATGTTCACATGCTTCGGAATGGACTTGTAATTGCAACTCGCTTAACATTCGATTAATACAATAGTTATGTATGCATCACTACACAGCAATGAGTTCGCGTTTCGCGCGCTAGCGAAGAACTGCTGTGGGAGGGATGAGAGCTCGTCTCACACTTTCTTCTTTCAGTGTCACACTCACTTCCTTTAAAAACTTGAGCTCCCGTCTTAAAAATTGCGTGTGCGCAGTGGCGATTGCATCGCCGCCCGGCTGCTCCGTCCGTTCACAAACCACCTTTGCCCCCCCCCCCCCCCCCTGCAGCCCAAGGACAGCCTCGACGCCCTTGGCCCGATCGCAATTCCCGAGTGTGCGCCGGCTGGCTGTCACGAAGGGCATTGGCAGCGGACCGTACCAGGTTTCGGAAAAGCTCTGAGTGAACTTGTGTGCCCCTTTTGGTAAGAGATGTTTAAGACAAATTGTACCGAATTAATTTGGGTGTGCACATGCGAACGTGCGAATACCCTCGAGCCGCCACTGCTTAGATGACTTATATTTGAATGATGGGGTACTGAACAAAGGGGTGAAGTGTGACCTGGTTCTTTATTCCATTGTGCTCATTGAACTGAATTTTGAATGATCGTGGAATAGGATGTCACACGCCTAAGTTTTTCTTCTTATATCTATCACTGATTTTTTGAGATTGAATGTATTAAAATTAACGTCATGTCTTGGGTGTTTGATATTACTCATTGTGTTAACAGTCTAACACAAATTATGCAAAACCTGCATTAAACAAGGTTTACACTTGCTGCACATAAATCCAGCCTACTATAACAAATAAAATTGGATCTGCCGGACAGTACAGAATGTGTGTCGTCCTGACGTGGCTGTAGCGGGACCGAACTCACGAAACGTTAAACAAATACTAGCAGAATCCATGACGAAGGCACTCATCTGGATTTCGAAGAAGGGCCTCTTTGTTTAAATCTGGTAGAGCCGTATGAATTGCTCGCTATGACAGAATGAGGGTTTCGATTTTCACAGTCAGTTACTAATCACAATCGGAAAAGAGCATTCTTCCAAAGCTACAGATTTAAAAATATCCTGTAGTCGTTCCTATACATTTAAAAATGTTTTAAGATTATGTAGACTCCAAGTTTCATTTCGATCTCTACTGTCCAAAGTATTACTAATATTGAAACACCCCGGCATTACACCATGTGGCTGCGCACGCGTTCAATTAATAGTTTTTAATTACGTTATTTATAAATATCCCAATTTGAAATTTTGCACATTTGTAGTTCATTAAACTGAGAATATAGTATTATTTTTAAAATGAAGTTTTATTATTTCGAAATTGCAAAAATTGAAATTTTTATAAGTAATTGAGACTTAATGAATTATTTATATTTAAAAATTCAATCCAACTATAAATAAACTTAAATAACTGTTTGAGATTTTATTTGAGACTAATCTCAGTTCTGTACGATCAATGTGGTAAGAGAAATAAGCATTTTTATTTGTTGGTGTACAAGATTTTTCAGGAAATTTCATGCGGCATAAATTCTAAAATAATTAAGTTAAATTCTAACAAAATGATTTAAGCCTCTTTCAGTTACCCTCAGAACACATTCAAGAAGTTTCAATCAATTTCGATCACAAGGTCAAAACGGTGTTCGATTTGTCGTGGAATGATTCAGGTGTGTTGTCGCAAGCTTATCGTAATTATTTATAGGAGGGGGGGGGGGGCAATCGCGCGTTACGGGTGCGTTACAGGAGGGGGAGGGGGCATTCAAAATACTCCAAATTGCGTTACGTAATTTATGGACGGCCCCTAAGGTATGAAAGTGGGGCAAAAGGTTGAGGTTGTGGTAAAATTATCAGACAGTAAAATTCTAAAAGAATGATCCACTTACAGCAAAATAGAGACAAACTAGTAGTTTCACAGACAATTCGAGAAGTTAATATTAACCATCCTTACACTGTAACAATATCAAATGAACAGTTTCTTTTGTATGGTAATGGAAGAGACAACCCCGAGAGGTTTATTTATGTTTTCAACAGAAGGTAATATGCGATTACATTTAGCAAGCGACGCTCTTATGTGGAACTGCGCATTGAAAACTGTTCCCTAGCAATTCATGAAACCCTTCACTCCTGCATTTATATGGGGCGTGTGTTTCCTATGGTGTCTAATGGTGTCCTCTATCTACTAGTAGATAACGAGTCACCCGTGAGGTGCTGTACAGAGAAATGCATTTTTAAACACGTAATAACTCGGAATAAGTTACTCCCACATGATGCAGTTTTTACTTTCTCGCCTTACGAAGTTTCATAAGAAGAGAAAGTTATGTAACCACGCGCCGGAAAACGGCGAATTTCGTGTTTTGAAATTGCAATTTTTAATGCTTTTTATTATTCGTTTCCAAACGCCAAAATTAATGAATGTTTATTTCATTCTGATTACGCTCTATGGAGAAAAAATGTAAGCCTGTGTTTGAGAGAGAAGTATTTAACTAGGCCTGCAATGAGCCACATGTCAGGACCTGTTAATTGGAAATTAAGGGGTTGCCTGTTGTGCATATAGTAGGCCTACTTTGGACATTCGATGTTCTAGTTGACCAGCACCTGTATTGACTGACCAGTTGATTTATTGATGCTTCTGGGTTCGTCAGCTATTAAGGTCATACATAATAATAATAATAATAATAATAATAATAATAATAATAATAATAATAATAATAATAATAATAATAATGTATTTCTGCAGATGAGCGTACGCTCGGAAGCTAATAAAACTAGTGGTATTGCAACAGAAGAGGCTTTCGCGTATTAATTCTAAATTTGAAATTTTCGAAAATTCAGAGAATTCAAGGAAAATGAGACCCACGCCAATCTTTCAAGCATCACTTTTTCTATCCGTGGACAAAAAAGTAACCAATTTGGAGCGGCTTTTGAAAAAAAAGTTAATTCTGAATGGTGAGATACAGCACCCACCTACACGTTGACTTGCAGGCTTTTCTTCATCAAGGTATCTCCCACCAGCGGAACACCCTCTTTACCCACACAAGCTCTATTCTCCCGACGTCTCCGAACATGCGTGGTAGTGTAGTGCCTATAAGCGTAAATGTAATTAAAGAGGGAGGGAAGAGGAAGGAACGATGGCAATTGGTTCATGACCGTTTATTAGGGAATTGTTTGATCATTTATCTCGTGTTGATAGGAAAAATCACGGAAAATTATCGATCAGAGGAGCCGGCCACTTGAAACCTTTCTCAGACAGCTCAGAGTTAGAGGAAGTTATTTGGCAAGTGTCAAAAATTCTGTCACTGTCGGGACTCGAACCCAACGCTCTCCCGGTGAGAAGCATTCTGGTGACATCGCTTGTCGCACTGAGCCACCTGATGGGGTAGTTTCGAAAAAAATTAACATTGTAAACGTAACTTACAATATTAATGTTAGAGATTTTTTACATTCTTGCTTTACTACGTAAGCAGTAAAGAGAAAGTATTGTTATAGTGCGGCGAAAATCAGCGTTTTTCGACAAAAATTATTGTCGGGCACTAGTAACAAAAAAGTGGATAAATCTTGTTCATATATATGGTAAATTACTTCCTCTCACACGTTGTGCAGTCAGAATCCGTTTTGGCCTTTGATGCCGAAAAATCGATTGTCCCACTGTCCGTCGCAAAACGTCCGTGTCGTTGTCCGCCTGTGGTCCATTATAGCGCCTAAACTCTTTTCATTTTTATTTTACGGTAAAAAAAGTTAAAAACTGCGTGTGACGTGTTACGGGGAGAAGAGTATTCTGTTCACGTTTTCGTAATTCTGGGATCTCTTCTTTGAGACATACACAAGTTGAAAACATTCTGAATATAGAAATAAATGAGTGTTTTTGGAAAGAATTACTGAAAAAATATTCGCTCCTATGTAATAAAATATATTTTCAAAAGCAAATCACCTATAGATTTGGGTTCTTGTCCTTCGTGAATTAACATACTTCTGCCACAATGACATGTACAACGATAATTTGAACAACTATATTTCCTACTGAACTCTAAAAGACGTGCACAGACAATGAAGTTGCGTTTATGCCAGGAGCAAAATATGTGGCCATCTCAGCATTTGCTTTAGGGTCAGGGAAATTGGACGAAAAACCTGATCGAGGTGAGGATCATTGACCCCGAAGATAAAGTGCAATACTTGTTACAGGTTGTTTAGAATTGTACAGTACAAATGGTAAATAATACATTAAATAACATTGTTAAAATTAATATTAATTTCCTTTTTGATCCTTGTTACAGTCTCCAATTCTATAGAAACAGTTATGCAACAGAAAATATTTTACTCGGGTCTTTAACTTTTGTATTGATTTTAATCGTTTAATGTCATCTGACAAAGTGTTGTAAAATAATGTACATGTATTTGTACATGTAAATTGTTTGTAGTGAGATATTGATATTGTCGCCAGATGAATAAGATTACTACTTCGAGTGTTATAATTATAAACAATGGCGTTGGCTGAAAATACATTCTTGCTTTTGAGTAAGTCAATTTTTGACAAAGAACACTGATTCGTAAATCAAAGGACGAGGTAATGGTATCTCCAAACTTGCTCTTCCCCAATCGATCTGAACGAACTCGAGGCCATGCGAGTGTGAAAGGGGAGGCGCGACGGTGTGGTTTTGGCGTCGGCGAAGAGTGGACGACGCGATACAACTCATTGCCCCTTAAATCAAATTAAAAACAATGTCTTTAAAGTTGTTATTAAGACGAACAAAAGTGGCAAGGTGAATACGACTTGAAGCCAAAATCACATGACAAAATACTAACATAAAAAACAAACAGCTAACAGACAAGTAAATGTTGACACACTAGGAACCTATGACGCAGTAAGGGGAAAAACACGATAAAAATTGCGAGCTAAACCAGTAAGAGCTTACAATGCTAACGTGACAAAAAAAATAACCGTAAGCAACTGACAATAAACAAATACAAAATAAAATTGCACAAAATTGAGGGCCTAAAGGACATACCAGAAACTAATAATCTATTATTAAACGTCAACAATGCAATGATAAGCAAAGTAACTTATGTCACGGGTAATTGAAAGTTGGCGAAGACTGACAAAAACCAAATCATTGGGAATATAAGCTTTCGAATGGTACAAAATCAAAGGAAAATACAAATAATATCTTAAGAGCGTCCCTTATTCGTTGTATCATGTTTTCACGAGTAGTAGGTGTTTCTTTATAAACGACATATTTAAGGTAACTCCACAAAAAGAAATCTGGTGAAGTAAGGTCTGGTGATCTGGCTGGCCAGTGCACTGGTCCTTTTCTACCGATTCAACGATTATTGTAATCCCGATTCAATACCTCGCGTGCTACTAATGAGTAATGTGCTGGGCAATCATCATGTTGAAACCACATGTTTTGTCGCACTTCCAAACTTGTCTTCGAGCATTCTCGGTAGTTCTTTATCAAGAAGGTTTCGGTACTTGTCACCATTTAGATTACCGTCAATAAAGTAGGGTCCGATACGTTTATCGCCAATTATTCCACACCAAACGTTAACCGACCTAGGTCGCTGACGATTTACTTGACGAATCCAGTGTGGGCTTTCTACACTCCAAAAATGCATGTTATGGCGGTTAACTTCACCGTGGTTTGTAATTGTCGATTCATCAGAGAATAGTACTAACAAAGTTCGGATTCGTTTGTATTCTCTGAACTGCCCATTGACAAAACTGTAGTCGGTTTTGAAAGTCATTGTTAATTCCTGATGCAGGATACATGATACGGATGAAATTTATGTATCTTCAGTATCCTCCAAACACTCATACGAGGAATCCCTGATTGTTGAGATATTTCTCGAACACTCGCATGTGAATTATGAGCTACGGCAGCTAGTACTGATATTTGATTATTTTCTCCTGTAGCAGAAACTCGGAGTGTTCTTTTCTTCGGTTGTACACTTCCGTCAGTAGAGAATTGTTGAACAATTCTAACGAAAGAAGAACGCGATCGTACTCTGTAAGGAAAACGTTGAACATACAAATTAACAGCAGCGTCGAAATTTCTCCCAGCTTCGCCGTACATGAAAATCATTTCAATTTTTTCTTGCACATTTACATAATTCATGATGCAACAAGGAGGAATGTTAATTCAGAAAGGTAAATGTTCAATAAATATCGGATCGCTTCTGAAGTACTGTAGGCACGGACCATGGAGAGACGCTACCAACAAATTGACGGGTGTGCCCTGAGGCCACACTCAAACCACTCCAATTACAGTCGAAAATTAAATTTTTGCGATTACAGCTCCACCTATCACAAATCAGAAAAAAAGTTTCAGACGAAACTTATGTATTTTTGTCCGTAGAATCCGAATCTGAAATAAATAACTGGGGTTCCTATTTAAGATTTCAATGTTGCCCACCGCCCCACCCGATGGGGGCAGGGGGGTGCTTATTTTAGCATCGAATATTTTCCCCTTCAAAACTGTTAAGATTTGGTCTCGGCTCAATTTTTCGTACATCGCGTATTTTTTGAGTTATTTCAAGTTGTCAAGTTAAATGGGACCCCTGTTATATATATATATATATATATATATATATATATATATATATATATATATATATATATATATATATATATATATATATATATTGTAACGAATATTGCATCACCTGCCGAAGTCGCTGCGCGTGGATTGCGTCATCTGCCGCCGTCCCTTCCCTTTCCCCCGAACTAGACGGTTCCGGACAATCCGCGAGCCGCGGAGAAATGCCGAGAATGTGCCCGGTGCCTGGAGACAAGCGCCGGGCAGGTATAAAATGCGCCGCTGCCGGCGGCCGCGAGTCAGTCAGAAGTTAGTAGAAGCGAGTTAACAGTTTTAGCAGGAGTCAGTCAGTTTTAGCAGAAGTCAGTAGTGAGCAGTAAGACGTCAGTCCGTCAGTGTGTCCGAAGTGGAAGCTGTGCTGGGAAGTGTGCATTGCGGTGAAGAGTGGTGCAGTGGTTGAACAGCAGTCAGCAGTCTGAAGTCTGCAGTGGAAGCTGAGCTGTGAAGGGTGCATCGCGGTAAGCAGTGGTGCAGTGGGGAAACAGCAGTCAGCAGTTTGAAGTCTGCAGTGGAAGCTGAGCTGTGAAGTGGGCATCGCGGTAAACAGCAGTGCAGTGGACCCTGGTGTGCGCAGTGAAGTGTGGTCTGCGCAAGGAATTGTGGTCTGTGCAGGGGAATTGTGGTCTGTGCAGGGAATTGGGGTCAAGTACAGTGGACCGTGGACAGTGCATGGACTGACTGATACTGTAGAAGAAGAGAACTGTTTAAATAAATAGTGTGTAAGAAGTGGACTGTGTAAATAAATCAAGAGAACGGAGTCGTGTGTAACAGTGTAAATAATTAAGTGTAATATATCTGTAAATAGACCAAGTAGTTTTTAGTGTCAGTAGATTTAGTGTGTATAATTATTCACGAATAAAACGTCTTTGTTTAAATATTGTGTTGGTTTTAATTCACCACGGAGAAACGTTACAATTGGTGTCAGGTGTGGGGTGTGTGTTTAAATCAGTATAACGTGTGGTGGATTAAAACCTTAATGAAAATGGAGTTCACAAAATCCTTACGGGAACTGAGAGTAACCGAGTTGAAGATGGAGTTAGAAGACAGGGATCTGGAGACCACCGGAACGAAAGCAATATTACAAGAACGTCTTGCTAACGCGTTGAAGGCAGCAGGAGAGGATCCAGAGAGTTTTCGCTTCGAGATGTATTACAAGGGTATCTCTGTCCGAGCAGTCGTAGCAGAAATGCGAAAAATATGGGAGATAGCTGACACAACGTCAGAAGAAAAACTGACAGAAAATTCCAGAATTTCGGAAGAAAAGGTGTCAGAAAACCTGGAACAACAGATAACGCCGAATAATAGATTGGTTAGAGAAGAAATCGAGGAGATAATTTTAAAGAACGAAGAGAAAGTTGACAAAATTGAAGAGAAATTTCAGAAGAGCGAGGAAAAATTACTAAATCCAGAAGAAGCGGCAGCGAAAGAAGAAGCGGCAGCGAAAGAAGAAGCGGAAGCGAAAGAAGAAGCGGCAGCGAAAGAAGAAGCGGCAGCGAAAGAAGAAGCGGCAGCGAAAGAAGAAGCGGCAGCGAGAGAAGAAGCGGCAGCGAAAGAAGAAGCGGCAGCGAAAGAAGAAGCGGCAGCGAAAGAAGAAGCGGCAGCGAAAGAAGAAGCGGCAGCGAAAGAAGAAGCGGCAGCGAAAGAAGAAGCGGCAGCGAAGGAAGAAGCGGCAGCGAAGGAAGAAGCGGCAGCGAAGGAAGAAGAAGAAGCGGCAGCGAAGGAAGAAGAAGTGGCAGCGAAGGAAGAAGAAGAAGCGGCAGCAAAAGAAGAAGAAGAAGCGGCAGCAAAAGAAGAAGAAGAAGCAGCAGCAAAAGAAGAAGAAGAAGCAGCAGCAAAAGAAGAAGAAGAAGCAGCAGCAAAAGAAGAAGAAGAAGCAGCAGCAAAAGAAGAAGAAGAAGCAGCAGCAAAAGAAGAAGAAGAAGAAGCAGCAGCAAAAGAAAAAGCAGAAGTAGAAAAAGAAGTTTTTAAACGAGTGGTAGAAAATGAAGATGGCTCCCAGAAGAGGAGAAATGATTTTGTCTACCGAATTGAAAGGTTCCAGTATGAAAACACGCGGGTCATCCATTCCAGTCGGCTGGCCCTGTACGCGGGAGGTAATGAAAATGACGGAGAAGTCACCACAGGAGTTTGTGAGTTGGACATGAAAATGTTCACTTTTGACGAGTTTATGTCTCATAATGGCGGGAATGATATGGCGCGTTGTGGTGTGGCAATGGAGGTGCAACAGGATCTGTTTACGGTACGCCAGAAATATTCATTAGCGCATTGTGTTGCCCAGGATCTGGATATGACCAGAGGTGTTGCTGCTGTATTCGGAAGAAAATACAAGAGAATGGAAGAATTGGAGAACCTGCGACCGGATATTGGGAATGACCTGCTTCTCCGCGACGTGAGTAAAGATGTGTATTTTGTAATCACAAAAAGAAAGTCACATCGCAAGGCCACCTTCAGAATCTTGGGAAAACTCTGCTTGAATTACGCCAACAATATCTGCATTATTTCACTAAACGCGATCCGGGACGGATCGCATCTAAGGAGGGGGCAATGTAACGAATATTGCATCACCTGCCGAAGTCGCTGCGCGTGGATTGCGTCATCTGCCGCCGTCCCTTCCCTTTCCCCCGAACTAGACGGTTCCGGACAATCCGCGAGCCGCGGAGAAATGCCGAGAATGTGCCCGGTGCCTGGAGACAAGCGCCGGGCAGGTATAAAATGCGCCGCTGCCGGCGGCCGCGAGTCAGTCAGAAGTTAGTAGAAGCGAGTTAACAGTTTTAGCAGGAGTCAGTCAGTTTTAGCAGAAGTCAGTAGTGAGCAGTAAGACGTCAGTCCGTCAGTGTGTCCGAAGTGGAAGCTGTGCTGGGAAGTGTGCATTGCGGTGAAGAGTGGTGCAGTGGTTGAACAGCAGTCAGCAGTCTGAAGTCTGCAGTGGAAGCTGAGCTGTGAAGGGTGCATCGCGGTAAGCAGTGGTGCAGTGGGGAAACAGCAGTCAGCAGTTTGAAGTCTGCAGTGGAAGCTGAGCTGTGAAGTGGGCATCGCGGTAAACAGCAGTGCAGTGGACCCTGGTGTGCGCAGTGAAGTGTGGTCTGCGCAAGGAATTGTGGTCTGTGCAGGGGAATTGTGGTCTGTGCAGGGAATTGGGGTCAAGTACAGTGGACCGTGGACAGTGCATGGACTGACTGATACTGTAGAAGAAGAGAACTGTTTAAATAAATAGTGTGTAAGAAGTGGACTGTGTAAATAAATCAAGAGAACGGAGTCGTGTGTAACAGTGTAAATAATTAAGTGTAATATATCTGTAAATAGACCAAGTAGTTTTTAGTGTCAGTAGATTTAGTGTGTATAATTATTCACGAATAAAACGTCTTTGTTTAAATATTGTGTTGGTTTTAATTCACCACGGAGAAACGTTACAATATGTATATATATATATATATATATATATATATATATATATATATATATATAATCATAGTATCATAGGGAAAAATAAATTCTTCTCAATCCCAAATTATACGTGTAATTATTTCTTAGAGCAAAGTGTTGTCGACGTATTGTGATTATGACGCTGCCCATTAACAGTTATTTCTATTGATAAAACGATAATTAGTTTACGGATATTAGAAGCCGCTAATATCAAATGTAATTGATGAGGATGAGATAATATATAGAAAAATAATTTCCTCGGCTCTGAGGACGAGTAGGCACGGTCGTGCGATAACATATCACAAGCTTATCATTGTAGTGTTGTAACATGTCTCTTTTAACACTTTCTTCCTCTTGATAGGATTTTGAAAAAGTTGACGACAAGTCGGCCTGCGCGTGTTCCTCTGCTGTGGCTCCGGCTGCGACAGAAAAGTTGGTCTCAAAAACGAATATTTAAACTTGTTTTTCACCAAAGACTGCTACTCTCCCTCGGTTAATGCAAAGTATATTCATCAATTTAACACACAAATATCTGAAATTATGAAACTACCTCTCATTACTGTTTGACGCCCCATTCAATTTATCTCTCCCGCAGAAACACAAACCATTATCTAATTGTTAAAAAATAAAAAGATCCCCCGGACGGCACAACATCACCAACCTTCCACTTACAAACAACTTCCCTTTAGCTCTATCGCAGCTATAACAGCAATCTTCAATGCTGCACTCCGAATTGGCTACTTCCCCCAAACTTGGAAGCATGCCATTATCTTAGCAGTAAACAAACCAAAACCTAATCCTAATGGCCCTTCAAATTACCGATCTATTAGTCTGCTCCCATCAATTACCAAACTCTTCGAAAAAGTAATTCTTAACCGTCTACTCCATTTCTTAAATACGAACGACACCGATCCCAAAACACAATTTGGCGTAAAGCCAAATCATTCAACAAGTCATCCCCTATTACAATTAGTCGAACATTTAGCAAATAGTATTCATGCAAAAGAGCTTACAATAGAATTTTTAGACATAACTAAATCATTTGAGAGCATTTGGCATCAAGGCATACTTTATCAATTTCAGCAACTTGGCACTCACGATTATCTCTATAAAATTATTCAAGGTTATCTTACAAACCGAACCTTCCAGATCAAAGTAAACAACATTCTTTCCAACATACACAGCATTCTTACAGGTGTCCCTCAAGGATCAGTCCTTTCCCTTATTCTCTTCAATATTTATACAGCAGATCATCCTACAACACCAGATTCTAACATAACCTTATATGCAGATAACACAGCATTATTCTCATCTCATGGAAACATTTTATTTTAGCTTACGACCATATTCAATGTCACCACACTCTCACCGCAAATGGCGACTGAAACTAAATCCCACACAAACACAAAGATCTTCACCCTCTGAAAACCCCTCCAAAAACACTTCTAAAAATAAATAGCTCCCAACTCCCCTGATCAAACAATTCCACACCCATAAAATATCTGGGAGAACTAATAGACGCTTAACATGGAAGCAATACTTTCAGTGAGTCCTACAAAAAGCAACAGCAAAAGCTGTCAAACTATACCCACTCATCAATTCCACATCCTCTTTAAAAGTTGAAACCAAAGTGCTTCTCAAAGTAGTTATGAACTCCAAATACCTTTAATAACAGACCATCTGATCAACATTTTCTCGAAATTGTTCACTCTCTTACCATCCTGACCAAGTACACCCTATTTCAATTAGGACAACAAGCAAACACCCGAAACAATTAAATTAAGACTCCGCAAAGACATTTTCAAACCGCCTTAAAAATCAAAACTCATCTAAAAGCTTCCAAATCCTTTTAAATCTACCTATTCTACCCCTTCCCTAAATCATTAACCAACATTATTATCATCTAAATAAACATTTTATGTATAACTTGCCGAGTAAGAATACTCGGAATAATATTAGGAAGTATTCCATTACGTTAATGTAAATATGTTTTTATCACTTCTGTAAGGCTATTTGGTCGAGCGGATACTTAAAAAAGAAATTTCTAAAAAAGAAGCGGAAATTTAAAAAAGAAAAATATCATGAATCACATTCGAGACTAACGAGACACTCCGCGACTGACACTCTGAGACAAGGGAGATCTCTGCCCATGGTGACATTCGAGCCTTCAACACTTAGTCGCGAGGCATTGAGTCTGCTCGACATTACCAAAGTGAATCAGGCAGTTGAAAGTAGTTGCATTATCAGTCATTCATCTTTGAGAGCACAGAATTGTTGCTGGTGGAAGAATGGGCGTCTCTGGGTAAAATTTGAGGGAGGACAACATAAGATCAACCTCCTCGGCATTATCTTTAAATGCCACTGCAATATTTTATTGCTTTTTTGAAGTTAACGTGTTGCATGGCGTAGATTAAAATTGTCAAATTATGTCGCAGGGCTTTATGAATTTAATAATCATCTCTGACAATTAACGCAGAAACGGCGGCGGTTGGAGCATTAGTGGTGGCAAGCACTGCACTTATGGGCGCTCTGGGGATGAAAATATCATTGGTATGGTAATTCTGGTAATAATGGCTGGTAATTCTGACATCTAGCTGCCCTGCCAGTTCGGGAGCAATTACTTAATGTTTTTATCCGATTAAGCATTTTATAGTTTTTGACTAATAGACAACTGTAAAAGATTATTGTGCACATCATATTATCATGTCACAGTCTTAATGCTATTAAACAAATATTTATTATCGCTATAATGTTGCATTGAACCTGAATGGAGGGAATTGAAGTAAATGATTGAATGAACTTGGAAATATTGAGGGGGTGGCCTTCCCCCCCTTCCAGCAGTGATCGTCGATGGATTTAAAGTAAATTTATGGGTCGTAAAGGGTTTTCCTGTGCTGTCTGGCGCCATTCTGATCCCCCTTGTCACGTTTTCAATGGTGAACCGCAGCGCAAGCCAAGGAACACGTTCGATATGCATTCTCATTTTATCGTACCTGCTCCAAAGCTCGCCACTAAATAAAATAATTTTAGAAATAATATTGTTCTCTATCGAAGGCGACGGGCTGCTAATTAGCATGGTATTTTAGAGCCCGATTAATACGACCTTTACCAGCTAGCTGGGTTCCCAGGCCTAGGAACACACACACACAAACACATACACACACACAAATAAATAGACATACGAATCATCTCTAAAATGAACTCCGGGAATGATTTTGTCTTTCTTTCTCAAAACATACATTACTTTTGGAGACGATTACAAGCGTCAATTTTTTAAAACGGTTTTGAAGCAATCATCCCCAGGGCATACTGTATTTATCTGAGTTTAATTGCATTTTTTTTCATATTAATGAAGTTTAATAAGAAAGTCTTTTAATTCAATTTTAGTTAGAAGACGTAATATGTTACGGCGTATTACTGTTGAATTTAAATTTGGGAAGTGATAAAGGAATATCACGGACATTTCAGTTTATCCTTGGGAAAGCGGTAACGTATCGCCAATGCCGGATGGCAAGGCTCCATTGCCAGCACTTCGCACTGGCTATTGGCCTTGTTTGCCAGCGTTTGTAGAACGCGACGACTTCGCCGCGGCCCAGATACGGAGTTGCGGAACCCCGCGCTGCGCGAGGGGTGGGGGTGGGGGGCGGGGGGGCGCGGCTTATCGCTGGCCGGCGGCACGTGCGGCGCGGTCGCCAGCCAAAAGATTGGAGAGGGAAGTCAGTCATTCCAGCAAGAAATACACACGTATAATAATAGTAATAATAATAATAATAATAATAATAATAATAATAATAATAATAATAATAATAATAATAATAATAATAATAATAATAATAATAATAAAACCAATAAATATTTTGTTGCCTGTTTTGGCCTGAGAAACGCAGATACAAATATTACTCCTCAAATTGGCATATGTTGCCCAATGACAATACAGAAACATTAACCCATAGAAAGTGATCTTCGTGGACCCTGGACGTGTGGGCAGACGTGTCAGCCCCAGCTACATCCCCAGCTGCACACCCGCATCCAAGCCACGGCCACGTCGCGGGACATCGCGAGCCGGCCCAAACCCTCGAAAGGGCTCGGCCACCGCTGCGTGGCTCTTACAAATGCACAATCTTCGGGCAAACATTTTGACGAAATTCGTATGTTTTTCTTCGAGACCAATCTGCATGTGATAATCATCAGCGAATCCTGGCTTAAACCATCAATACAGTTTAATGATATTAGGATTCCAGGTTATAACTTACTACGTCACATTGAGTAATATTGGTTCAAAATGGTAGTAATAAAAAGGCGACGTTGAAGCGATATTTATCTGAGGCGATTTAAAATGCATAATAATTCATACATTATTCTCAGTATTTAATGGTGTAGAGTTCTTGTACGTATTCCTTGTGGTTGCCGTTGTGTTGCGTTGCGTGACAGTAGTATTTTGGGAGTCTAAAACCGGTCAGTTGGCAGAATTTGAAGAACCACTTTCGAGAATATTAAGCCAGTAAAATAACGTTATCATAATGGGAAAATTTTAAATATGATTTGTTAAATAATGGCAGCAAAACAGTTTGTAATATTTTTTCCATTCTGTGAACATTCAGGTCTTGAGATTAAATTCTACGCGTTACTCTCTAAGTGATAAAAGTTGGAATCATCACATAACTGTTTCAAATGTTAATAGAGCAGTCACTTGTGACAGATTCCGCTTTCAGAAATGTCGAAACATGACCTACTATACTTATGATACTCTTTGAAATGCCCTAAATATCAACCCAAAATCATTTCTTACAGAGACTTCAAATTATTTGACTCAAATATTTCCGTGCTGACGGTTTGCGAGCGCCATAGAAAATACTGTATCATCAGTTTCTACCCATGATAAAGTTCACATACTCAACAAGATCGCTGTTAACAACACATAACAACAGCTGTTGCACTCGCTCCCTCCCTTGAAAACATCTATATTCCCACGACCGGTGGAACCGATGTTAAATCATGACATACGTGCCTATATGAAGCCCAGTGTGTGTGTGCGCGCGCGCGTGTGTGTGAGTGTGTGTGTGTGAAGCAGATACATGAAGCGGTATCTGGCGCACAGAAACACAAAAACTACTTGACCGATTTCGATGGTTTTCACATTGTGTTCTTATCAGTATCCGGAGTATTTAAAGAGTAGTTTGAATTAAATTGGGCGCGTCGGGGCGTCGCTGCTGATGACTCGCTCACGCTGCTCGGCCACCCGCCCTACCGCCAAGTGTCAAGCGCGGCAGTGCTGCATACACTGTCCCTGCGAAATTACTTGAACGTTCCATGTCCAAACCAGGGCATAAAACAAACCCCTACTCGCGAGAGAGTCTTTCATCTATTAGAATTTTTGCAGAGAATAACGCAAAATGCGATTAACAATCATGTGACAAATAGGGTGTGAAGCTAAATACACTGCACTAGCACATTGTCGGCTCCACTAGTTAATTACTAAAAACAGTCCCAGAGAGAAATAATTCTGAAATCTTGAAAAACATCACCTCCAAGCTCTTTATTACTTATAAGATTGAATTGCGTGTACCCAACAGTGGATATTAGCAACAGCAATAAATTATTTATTATTAATTATTATTTATTTTTGACATTCATTATTATTAATAGATCGAATCAATTTATTCACTCTTGTTCCAAGGTTTGAAACCAGGATATGAACTAAATAAGAAAATATTAGTAAAATTAATATAAATACTTATAAAATAGAAATGTGATGAGCTGACTGATTAACTCCGGGCCAGTCAACTAGTATGGCATAGTTCCGATAGAGTAGCGAATGCTTTATGCTTGGAGGTAATGGTGTTCTTCCTCTGTTGGTGAGGGACAGAGGGCTGGAACGGAGATACCTGAAGAGGAATTCTCTAACAAGCCGACGTGTAGGTTAGCGCCGGATATCACTATCAAGCGAGGGGGTGGAACTACTTGCAGAAGGGACAGTACATCGGGCTCTAAAACCTCCCTGATGTAGAGGTTGCTGTTCAGATTGCTCTCAACACGTATGAGGCGATATCGCACTTTGTAACTAATGGCGCCCCAAACCACCACACTTTGCGTATCGTCGCTGTGGCGCGGAGCAATGCAGACTGGCTGATTACGATCAACACGACAGCGTCGAACACGTACGTGGCCATCGCTGTGCCAAAAATTGAACCGGGTATCTTCTGAAAAGACTACATTTTGCCACTCCGCTCACCAATGAACACGTTGATGTGGCCATTGCTGTCTGGGCCGTTGGTAATTTCTGGTCAACGAATCCCACCCAGTGGTATGCATGCCACAAATCCAGCCCTCAGAGGACGGCGTCCAACCGTCGACGCTGACATGACCACACGCGTTGCAGTGCTTCAAAGTCGAGCCAAATCTCAGTGGGCGAACCCTTTTCTGTCCGTTACGACTATCCGAACGAGATGGTGCATATTTCACGCTGTGGTCACATTGTGTGGTCCAGTGCTCGCTCGTCGCTGTGTACGACCTCCTCTATCCTCAGGTTCCAACCACGTATCACTATCGTAGCAGCACGCCCCGTTCGAACCACATTGTCATGGTACGACAAACCAGCTTCCCTTAGACCAATCGTTCTGCCCCGTTGGAATTCACTCTGGTGCTGATATTGCGCCCTTTGGCGTCGGCGCGACATACAGGCACTTGCTTGCATGTTTGCTCGTCGTTTGACGACGGCGCTACCCCGACTGAGTGTGGCCTAACACTGACCTGATCTGTCACAAAAGAGCTGCGTGGGGCAGGACTTCTGGCACGGGGCGTCGGCGCACTTGAGGCAGCGCGCGGCCTCCCGCAGCGCGCCGCGCTCGCCCAGGGTGGTGTGCTTCACGTCGTCGAAGTTGTTCTCCAGCTGCTTGCAGCTCTGAAACAAATCGCAAAGACGACTCTAAAGGAAACAGCTCGTCTGAGACAGGAATGACCTATTTTTACACACAATGCACCATGTCTACTTAATAGTTTAGGCGCGAAAATGGACGCTCATGGACGAGGTTGGAAATTAAATAAATAAATAAATAAATAAATAAACAAACAAACAAACAAACAAATAAATAAATAAATAAATAAATAAATAAATAAATAAATAAATAAATAAATAAATAAATAAATAAATAAATAAATAAATAAATAAATAAATAAATAAATAAATAAATAAATAAATAAATAAATAAATAAATAAATAAATAAATAAATAAATAAATAAATAAATAAATAAATAAATAAATATTTTTTTTAAAAATATATTTCGCTTATTCACATTTCGAAAGTGTGGACACCACGAGATTTCCTTCCACAAAATATTTGGAAACGGAATATGCTGAATGACACAGCAAATGCCTCAGATTCGAAATACCTCAGCGAAGAGGAGGGGTTGAGTGACGGAGGTGAGCGAGGCCGACGCAGATGCCGTGTGGCGCGGCTGTCCACTTCCGCGTGGAGCTGCCCCAAGGCCGCCCGGCCTCTCAAGGCTCTGCAGCCGCAACAGCCGCCCGCCGTTCCCCAGAACCGTCGCTTCCCGGTCCACCCACCCCTAATCCCTTCCTGCCGGGTCCAAGCCTGCCCGGCTCGGCCCCAAACTGCCCAACCCCGCCGAATCTCGCCCGGTGTGGGCTCATTTGCCCGACACTACCCCGACATGTCCTGGCCTCTCTCTCCTACTCCAGCTCGTCTCTCCCTTCCCCGTAAGCGCGCGTTGCTCTATTTGAGCAAGAAATGCGAAAGTAAAATTTGGAGCCATTTCGTTTTAGAAAATTACAGAAACAACAAAGGGTGTCATGAATAAAAATGAGCAAATGCTATTTACTCGCGTTTTCTGAGATCACGTTCGATAGCGGATGAATAAAAGTTTCGAGAATATTCTAAAAACATGAGTTAATTCTCAAAGTTCACAAAATACTTTCACAAGCTCAGTGAAGTACAGACAGTATTCTCACATCCGGATTAATAAAAACCGAGCTTTTTTTCGTGAGCAAATCCTCATTTCGTTTTCAGTTTGGTCTTGAGGTTCCTCAATTTTAAGACTGAGATTATCGTGCATTTGTTGTGAGTAGGAATCTGAAGAGCAAAGTTTCAAAAATCGTTGTTGAGGTTATGGACCGTATAATAGAAATTGTCCCAAATGGATTAAATTTACACAACCCGAAGAGAAAATAAACAATTAAAAAATTAAGTGCCAGAACAAATACATGTTAATTTCCTCTATCAGCACCATGCGTTTTAAACACATTCCTATTTTAAAAGAAATAAAAAAGAAAAATACGATCCTTGGGTATAAGTATATTAATAGGAAAGGGTATTCAAACAATAATATGTTGTACGTAAATGTCAATCGGTTTTGCTAGTCTGAATCTTACTCGCTCGAATTGGTTTAAGACTCCAAAATATGGTAAAGTTCAGATACTTACGAAATAATGCAAATGAACATTGTCATGCCTGGCTTCGACGAAATGCAGGTTATAGAATTGTCCAGGTTTAATTACGTCACACATACAGCCCATATAGCTGAACTCATAATAACGGTTTATAACATACAACGGCATACACATACTTGCAGTTCTACCTCGGGAACGTTTTATCATCGAGCAAAGCTTTAGCCAACTGAAACGATGCTTCCGCATTCCTTTTGCACTCTACGCGTGAAATAGAAACTTAAGTTTGAAAAATAATTATCACGAACTAAAATACTTCATAAACAACGACACCGGCAGCACGCAAACGAGGTACGTTAAAGCTCCCATTGTCAGACAGTTGTATAACAGAGAGAATCGGAACAAAATCACTTCAGCTGCATAGACCAATGAGAATATTCTCAATTTGCCACGCGAATATACTTATTTCTTCGTCCCATCCCCGCCCACATCCCCTCGTACTCTTCCCTCCTCCGGGACCCATTTAAACCCACTTACCTTATCTCCTGAGCCTAAACCTTGTACTAATTCATTATTCATTTCTCTCCATCTTTCGCCCCTCCTGGCTCACGCCGTGTCCATACTGGGACACGATACTTCTTTTGACCAAGCACTCTAGTTAAAAATGAGATAAATTAATAGCCACCATAGTTTAATCTCTTTCAATAAAATTGAATTTATCTAGTCAGCATTACAGTGCAATCTAACAAATATATGTCTTTTGCTTCATAGAACATTGAATTAATCATAATGAACTAAACACTCTCCAAATTGCTAGTTTGTAACTGACAAGTATCGTTTTGTAGAGTGAGTGTATCAAATAAGGGTTCTGCCTATGGAGGTTCATATATTTACGTACGAAATATTTCAGAATTCAATTGATATGCAGTTGAAAATATTTTTGTAATAACATTCGTACATCTTACTACACTAAAAAGTATCTTACTTTGCATATACTGTGATGTGACACACATGAAACAAAGAATTTCCTGGGTGAATCTCACGAAAAAGAGCAGTTTCTCAATTCACTTAATTCTTTTAAATTAGATATCACTGTGAATGTCAGAACGGTGTTTAAACGGAATACTTTTAAATTTAAAAAAATCAATAGATCACATCATAATTGACAAAACCACAACTAGATATGGAATAACGAATTATCTAGATTACAGTAATCACGTCGCTCAAATTCTTACAATTACTAGTAACTTGATCACTGAGACAATAAATAATGTATAAAAGCTCGTTCAAGTGCCTTTTTTCATTTATTTATTTTAGGTCGCTTGAAAATGACAGTCATCAGCGACCACAGAGGGTTTACACTTTTATATTTTATTGTTTAGAAGAGATTACACACATGGTTTTATGTGTTTAATTAGTACATTTTGAGGAGTTTCTTACATTCTTCAACTGTTTTAAAAATCATTTAGAAATCTGTTTTGTAATTTGATTGATGTTTTTCATTTGCTAGACCTGGGCAGTCTGTGGAGGAGACGTGGTTGATATGTATTTCCACACAATGGACAAGGCTTTTGGTTTTCGTCATTAGGTGACCTTGATTAAAGTTGAAATATCCAATCTTTAAACTAGTGAGGATCACGTGGTGGCTTCTGCTGAGATTGAGTTTTGGAAAGTCTTCTTCTGTGACTAATTTTCTAACTAGACGAAGTTATGGTGATGTGGACTTCCATTGTCTATGTGCTATCCCGATGTTAAACAATGATACCATTAAACTCTTTTAACATCAAGCAGTTTCCCTTGATATTTTTTTCGTGACTTGTTGCTGAAATAGCAGCCATATTTTCTTTTTAATTACTTTCAATGCCCTTATGAGACGGGAGCCAATTTTATTACTATTACATTTACTATTCGGTGTGTCTGATCTATCGTTGAATGATCTTCCAGAAATTCATATTGAAACTCAGGTATATTATTTCTTATTGGTTTAAGCCGCTGTATAAGTAGTTTTTCAAAGACCTTTGATAAAACTGGTAAAAGTTTATTGGTCTGTATGCTGCAGCTTCTGTAATCGGTTTTCCAGGTTTTTCTATGGCTATCACTTGTGCATACGTCCATAGCATTGCATTACAGTATTGAAGATGAATGTTATGAACGACAACGCTTCCTTGGGTAATTCTTGTAATATTGTACCGGTTATAAGATCGTGTACTGAGATTTAGGTAGAGTTTATGTGCTTTTTAAACTTCCAAACCATAACCTTTCTTTACACAAAAAGCATTTGACAGAGTCTGGCACGAAGTTCTGTTATTCAAACTCAATTCCACACCCATTCTATCATTTTTTGAAACATACCTATCCAGTCGATTTTTCCGAATTAAATACCAAGATGTTTTCTCTGAATTTAAACCAATGAGCGCAGGTGTCCCTCAAGGAAGTACTCTTGGACCAATACTGTATGTAATAGATACTTCTGACCTACCAACAACAGCACGCACTATGATGGCCTAATTCGCTACCGTAGCTTTCAACGAGGACTCAACTCGAGCATCACAACACCTGCAAGCGCACCTGGACAAGATAGAAGAATGGACGAATCAATGGAGAGTAACTATAAACGCAGCAAATTCACAACATATTACCGTCCCACGTCGACAGGAACAGTGACCAAAAGTAAAACTAAACTCGTCAGCACTTTCAGTAACAACTGCTGTGAGGTATCTTTGTTTATATCTAGATAACCACTTAACCTGGAAACCCCATATCATGAAAAAGAGGAATGAACCACAAATGAAAGTAAGCAAATTATCATGGCTACTTAATCAAATATCTCAGAACTCCTTATACAACACAACATTTCTGTTCAAAGCAATAATCAAGCCAACGTGGGCTTACGGCATAGAACTATAGGGCACAGCCAGCACCTCAAGAACTATAGGGCATAGTAAGTCAAACCTGGAGGTCCTGAGATTTGAAACAAAAACATTGAGATATTTCTGCATCGCGCCGTGGTTCGTAACCAAAAATAATTTGTACAAAGATTTGAACATCACAATTATGGCAGAGACTATCAGCGGGCGAAGTAAGAGGCATCAGACGAGACTGAGCAACGTACGAACCTACTTTGTGCGAATATTTTTGAACAATAGTGAACACGTGTACAGACTGAAGCGTGAACATATATTAGATTTACCGTTTACATTCATTTAATAGTTACTTGTATATTGTATAACATTTACTAATTGTTACAAGTGAACAGATTGTATATTGGTAGAATTGAAAATAAAAAATACTTCATTTTCGATACGATAAAACCATGGGAATTAGTGCAGTTGATTATCTTGTTCAAGGAATATTGCATGATTCGAGTACTTGTATTTGTAGTCAACTGCAGGTTTCTCCTACTGCACAAAAGAGTAATATTATCCACAAAGAGGAATAGTTTGGTCGGATTCTGCTGATTTCATTCCTTGAGACGAGAATTCGAAACGATAGTAATATAATATGACCTTGTCATCAGATTTACAAAGAATTGTTAAGAGTTTAAAAGACGCATTGCTCAAATCTCATTTCTCAAGAGCTTAAGTGTGATCATTCATCGTGGGAGAGAATTATCATGAAATTTACTCTCTCGAAAAGTTCTAAAAAACTCCCATCATACAATAGTAATGATTGAGTTCGTGCTGATAGACCGTGGTCCAATTGGCGCTGACGTTTCGTTCTCGGCTGCGGTAAAGATCTTCATTGGCGGCCTACGTATTTGTGTATTTATATATTGACAGCAAGTACCTAAATTACTGCTGGAGAACGTATCCTAGGAAAAAATAGCTTAAGTATTTCCCTTTAAAAAGTAGTTTGTTTATTTCCGTGTGGCTCATCGGTGTTTTTTGCACATTCCCATTACCAGTAGCAGTGTAATGGAGCGACATACACGTATAACCTTGGTGTAGGGCTCGCTGTCTTTACAGCTCATTAGGAACATCGATCTCCATAGTCGTTTGCGCGCAGCAGTCAATACGCGAGAGTGGGCGGGTACAGAGACGCCAGAAACATCGCCCGGCGACTCGAGAAACCCCCCCCCACCCCGCACCCATCAGGCCTCCTCACGAACCAAGCGCTCAAGCGCCCCTTCAGCCCCACCCTCCAGCTACGCTCTCCGGCCCACCCTCCAGCCCCGCCCACCGAATCCGCCTCCAGCGCCTCGCCTACCGACTCTTCCCTCCAGCACCCTCCTCCAGCCCCGCCCTCCAGCTACGCTCTCCGGCCCACCCTCCAGCCCCGCCCACCGAATCCGCCTCCAGCGCCTCGCCTAGCGAGTCTTCACTCCAGCACCCTCCTCCAGCCCCGCCCTCCAGCTACGCTCTCCGGCCCACCCTCCAGCCCCGCCCACCGAATCCGCCTCCAGCGCCTCGCCTACCGACTCTTCACTCCAGCACCCTCCTCCAGCCCCGCCCTCCAGCTACGCTCTCCGGCCCACCCTCCAGCCCCGCCCTCCAGCTACGCTCTACGGCTCACCGTCCAGCCCCCCCACCGAATCCGCCTCCAGCGCCTCGCCTACCGACTCTTCACTCCAGCACCCTCCTCCAGCCCCGCCCTCCAGCTACGCTCTCCGGCCCACCGTCCAGCCCCGCCCACCGAATCCGCCCCCAGCGCCGGCGCTGCCTCGAGCCCACGTGCGACGTCGCCGCCGCCGGCGCCTGGCCGCCTGCTTTGTTGTCCTTTACGTCATTTCCCAGGCCGGCGGGTGGTCGCAATGCACGCGGCCGTGAGGGCGGCGGCGGCGCTGGCGGTGGGGGCGGCGCGGGCGGCGCGGGGGGCGCGGGGGGCGCGGGCGGGGGGGCCGAGGCCGCCGCTCGGGGCCCCGCGGCGCGCCAGTAGCCTTCGCCGCTCGGCGCCGTGCGAGTGTCGCTGCAGCGCCACCATGGCCCCCACGCACGCCACGCGCGCCGTCAGCCGCGACCCGCCGGACATCGAGGTAGGCCCCACGACAGTCAGCTCGCCTCTTGTTATTATCAAACGTTTCTTCGTGGGCTTTTACATCATTAGTATAATTACATCTTCATTACAATCATAACGTTTCGGGTACCAGACCTCCCGTAGTTGCCGGAAAAGTCCCTTTTCGAGTCCTTGTCCCGCATTTTTTGAAAGAAATCGGGTCACCAAATGTCTCGTTTTTGTGACAATGACTAATCGGCATAAAGTCCTGTCATCCATTTTAAATTTGCCATAATGTTGGGTTTGCTTTAGTTAATAAAAACGTAAGCGCGAGGAGACCACACGCTCATGTACCACGTAACAAGAGTGCTTCACAGTCTATTTCAAATCAAGACGGGAGAGATTCAGTGGTGGTACTAAGTAGGAAAAATGAGCTATCGTGTCATTTGAGCTTAAATATCATTTATCGATATCGTTACCGGGATAATTCGAACATTCTGCTGGTGTGAGTTTCTGTGCCCCTTACCGAGCTATCTTAATTGAGGAATGCAGGCATGCCTGTGCCCCTTTTTTTCAGTCAAGGAAATGTCTCGTCCCGTTTCTTGCTTTTTCAGATCTGCTCACCTTACGTTTCGGGCGCGGATACGGCCTCAGATAAATTTACCAGAGTAATTTCCCGAAACATCTTCATTGTAAATAAGATGTAATTATAATAAAGATGTAACAGCTAATAAGGGAAAAAATATCCTTAATTTTCATTAATGTTAAGGAGGAAAATAATTATTATCATCCATATAGGCAACCTGCGCTTGACATTATGGAAGTGACTTTGCCAACAACACATCAAGACACATCAATTATCTCTCTTTGCATTAATGTTTATTTAAGTCAATCATGTTGCAAAAGGCACGATGTCTCAATCGTACAATAACATTTTATGGCGTGATATTAAAGCCTATTTAAGAGAACTGATTCAAATATAAGCTTCGATTGTTTTTCTACATAGTGTATCTTGATCGTAGTGCAATACACATAATAAGCTTTAATAAATATTTGGACTTTTACTTGACCATTTACTAGATCAGTGCTTAAAAAAATACATTAATAGAGTTAATAATAGAAGAGAAATTCTACTCCTTAAATATTAAAAATAGTTATTCTATTTTTAATTTTTTATATTTATTTCTGAATTATCTGAAAATGTTTTGGTTTTAAAATACCGGATTCTTGTCCGTGACATTTGTGCTCTACCAGGAAATGTGTAAATGTACACCAAAATATTTTATTTGCTTAATTAATCTAGCTTTATCGATATGTGTATCATTTAATAGTGCATTTCTTTCCTCGTTTGTCCCCAAGGAATACTATGCACTAGCAGAACGCATTTTGATTATGTCATCTTTTCAGGGGATGACATAATGGTGTTTTAATTTATTTACATAACATCGTCAGTCTTTATGTACATCTTTTACCGAGGTAATTTGCTTAGGTAATTACCAAAAACCAAGAAAAAAATATTTATGCAATAAATACGTTCCGCTTGCAAACTTCTTCGAGTCAACAAGGAAGAATGTTTACTGTCATAATATCAATCGCTACTGATGCAAGGGAGCTAATTTTATAGTTTCAGTATCTTTCAATATTTTGTTCAAAATTTATAATATTTGTTACACCTTAATTCCAAAAGACCTACTGTCAATATTGAAAAATTTTATAATAATCTCGAAAATTATCTCAAGAACTTCAAGGTCTGCCGTCGGGCGATTTAGCTTCCATTCACCCTACAGATTTATGGTGCAACAACAACATACTTTCTTGCATTATTCTTACGTTTATATTTTTCAAAAATTCAGAGTTCAACGACAATGAAACCTGCACCATTTTAAGATTCCTTTACTCTATTTGCTGATAAACAATAAAGAAGAACTTGTGGCCGTTTTGGAGACTATTTTTCAATGTACATTAATTTGAAGCAGAAATTCCCCAAAAGGACTCTTGACTTTTTAAAGAAACTTTACTTGATCTCTCGTGAAGATCTAATTATTTAGATCAGATTTTCCTGAGGAAGTAATCTCTATGAATACTGTACTTTTGCAATGTTGTTGCGCAATTTTTAAAAATATAGAGATTTTGTCGAAAATGGGCTACCGTTTTTACAGTTCTTTGCTACATACGAGGAAACATTGCAATAAATAGTTTAAGAGAAAGAATTAATTGCAGAGAAAATAATTGTTTAAAATTGCCTACATTTCTCACAAAATTATTCGAAAACAACTCATATTTTGTAAAAATAGTACGTAACATAACATTAAGACCTTATGTGACCTGTAATGGCCGCATTATTATCCTTGAACAACAGTTCATTTAGGAAACGTTCAGTTCATTCTATCTTCAACATTGTAGTTGTAGGATGACGAAAAATATGTATTATTGGAATATTTAAAAAAATAGTGACGAGCGAAAATGAGACCTGCGTCATTTTAAACGTTCTTTACTCGATCCGGGAGTCAAATAAAAAAAATTGTAGTCATTTTTGAGACAAATTTGAAAATGTTGAGGTTTCGCGTAAAGTACTACCCACAAAAATTAAAATACCCGTTTTAAACTCGCAACGCCCTCGGATCGTTCAGATCGATTGGGGAATAGGAGTCTTGGAGAAAACCATCAGAACATTTTAGGCGCTAATGTCAGCAAGCAGATGGCCATTTGGGTGTTCATTGATTTTTCGGATCAAGGACCCACATACATGGATTCTCACCACACGTGTTAGATGAAGTTTTTTTGTCAGCCCATTCCAATACTTTCTCTTTACTACGTAAATACGCAGTCAATTATCTATCCACAGATAGCAAGAAGCCAAAACACTTCACGACCTAATCTATAATTTCTGTTAAACGTTTCCCAAAAAATGTAAGTGGGATCCAGCGTTGACGAGATAATACATTTATCGCAGGGAGTTGTAATCATGTTTGCAGAGATAAGCAGCAAATTATTTGCGATGTGATTTCAAAAGGATGATAGATATTACGAAATCGCTGGAAAAGCTCACGGGTAATAAATTACATTAAGGGATAATGAATCAATATCTCGGTGAATTTCCTCACGTCTAAAAGTAATTAAATGCTTCGTAAGAAAAAAGGATTGTTTACAGACACATGGAACGGATTTTCATTCAATATATAGATAGTCTTTGGAGATTAGTAGAATTGCTATAAGACTGCTAGATTTGTGGTCAACATTCTTAGCAGCAGATGCAATGATAGAACTCGTGCTGAACTCAATTTCGAGAAAACCTATTTGTTTATAAGCTGTGAAGTACACTGTTTTCATTCCAGCGCGTGCAAAAACAAAGCATGTACTTTGTCCCAACAAACATTTGTAGATGAGAACGTTGTGATGAAAAATGTTGGTGATACATATTGAACAGTGACAAAGTACTGTAACAAATGACAAAACAAATTTCTGTAAGTAAAAAATCAAAATTAATCGCATGAAATCAAAGAGAAGTCATTTTCTCTATTACAGAAAGATCGGTGAAACACACGTAACCTTGTGCGCGCGCCTGTTCCCGGTGTACGCCAACACGCGTCGTCCAGGAGACTGCGTCTTATTGAAGTCAGTTGTCTGGCGATATATTGCTTAATACTGACCCAAGCAAAAATCATCATTGAATAATGGAGTGAATTGTAAGGGCCTCCACATGAAGACCGCTCCGAGGCCTTCACGAGGATTAATTTGGCCCTGGATTGGTTGATGATTCCGGGCGCGTCAACTGCTAAGGTCATTAAGAGTCGTTTTTGAGAAGTTTTTTTTAGTAATTGCATTACCTTCAAGCAAAACTTGCGCTCAAATAACCGGTTTTAAAAAGTTGGATAGCACCTTATTTAAAGATACGTATTTAGAACACATTTTATTGAAGAAAAATTAACTCTCTCTAAACTGTGTTTTCCCCTCAGCGATCAGATTCTATTTGTACCCCTCGCCCCCCCCCCCCGGGATTCCATTCTCTCTCTACAAGCGGCATCTAGGGTCTTGGGAGGAGGCGCCCCCACTCACTCACCATTTCCCCTCTCTAGTTGGCCAGGGCGGGATCCTACCTGCCGGTACCCGCTGAGGTAGCTGCTGCCCTTGCCAGCTAGTTCTTCAGTTCGCCTAGGCGCCGCTGGGATCGAACCCAGCGACCTCGGGCCCCAGCGGTGGACGTGTGCAGTCTGACCACTGCGCCACGGGCTGCCCATCATTTTGTACTTCTCCAATGCAATTTTGGTCAATTCTCAAAAATAGAGAGAATTTGCCGAACACAGGGTCAGCGCTATTTTGTAATCATGTAATGGTCAATCCAAGGAAAATATTAAAAGAAAAAAATCAGCAGGTTTTGCGAATATCATTGCTTGAAATTTATCCATTTTCACGCAAAATTACGACAAAACTACTCAGTTTCGAAAAATTGAACGCGAATGTATTTCTAGATCTGTTTTTGAAGAATTTGAAGAACAGGTTTTATTAACGAAAAAATATATATCTTCAATACTGTAGTTGTAAGAAGACTCCGAATAAAGTTTCAACTTTTGTAATTTTCAAAAATTCAGAGATTTTATCGAAAATTGGACTTGCGCCATTTTCAAAGCGTTCGCTGTGCTCTCAGAGCAAAAAGTTGAATTAAAAACTATCAGACAATTTAGAGAAAAAATTTACACTTTTGTTGATGTTTTATATAAATTACCCCGCCCCTTCCAAATAAAAACATCCGCTTCAACCTCATAAAGCTCGTTAAGAGCGATCAGAGAATATCAATTTAGGAGAAAATCAGCTGGACGGTATACGAGCTAGCGTTCATTCCAAACGGAAGGACAGATGATTTTTCGGTATTAAGGAACCATAAAACGTGAATTCTGACTAGACAGCATGTTAAAGGTTACAGAGAGAACAATTTACTATATATAGGAAACGATTTACTCACTTTTTTATTACCAGGAACCCACAACACGAGTTTTTCTGGCAAAAAATAATAGATTTTTGCCGCACCATTACAATACTTTGTTTTTTACGTAAAAAGGCGAGAAAGTAATAATAATCGAAGTAATGTTGGAATTTTACGTTCGATTTTTTCTCTTAAAATTATATGGATAATAAACAATTACTCTATCTTTTCCCTGAAAAGATTAATTATATTGTTTGATTTGTTTTTAAGTTGCCAGCCATATCTCTAAGACACACGCGCAGATTTGCCAGTTATCTTGGCTGGAAACAGCTGTTTACGCAAAGTTTGTGACCTTTGTCCACTCATCACCCCAGTTTGTGTCTCCAACATCAAAAGGAAATAAACAAGGCAAATTTCGAAATTGAATGCCGATTCATTCGATGTCCAAGGATGTCGCAAAATTGCGCTCAACAGCCCACTCGACCTCTGCTCGAGTTAAGGAATCCTCAAAGCAGCTACTTCGCCCTAAGTTGCTATTTACGGAGTGATTGATTCAAAAGCATGTTCTACTGAATCCGACCACTTAGCGGCTACGCTGCTCCTTGGAATGCACAACGCGCGAACTCTTGTGCTTTCGTGCTCAGTGCCACGTGACCGAACAGCAAGAGGGCTAGAATTTGTGCAGACGCGAAAACAAGATGCTACGCCTGTAAATACTAACTACGGGAGATTTCATTTTGTTCAAATTTTTAAACGTGTTCTGACACTTCATTCAGAAATGTTTTCTTACAAGGGGCCAGTAGAAAAGATTAGGAGACTAGGAAAATTATTAAAAAGTTTCTGCTATTCTGCTTATTGAGTTAGTAGTGTTGCAACAGCACATTCTTTCGCGCATTAATTCTAACTAGAAAACATAGAACTAATTTTTTAAATTGCTATCATCAATATTGTTTATTTTTTTGTTGTTGCGATTTTCAAAAATTCAGAGAGTTAGCCGAAAGTGGGACAGGCACCATTTTTACCATACTTCTACTGTCCCCTTAAAAAGGTCAGGTACAATTCTTTTGAAAAAAAAATAGTAGTTTCCACTTAATTTTTGCTTAATTACAAACTTAAGGCAATTTATAAAAAGAATCAAAAAATCTCCATTTTTTTCACGGGTAGATCAAAGAACGATAATTTGAAACCGATATTTTGATTTTCCGTGATACTTTTCATGTTTAAATATTTTCTATCTCACCCTTACCTTCGTAAGAAGAAAAGTATTTTTATCGTGCTCCCGAAAGCAACCAATTTTTGACAAAAAATCCTCTTATAATTGCGAGCTGGTAACGAAAACTTACATAATTGATGTTCCTATTTGATATAGTAAATTACTTCCTCTGACACGTTATATATCTGTCAGTCAGTCCGTCGCTCAGTCGACAAATGTCAAAATTCTGCACAGCAGCACAAGTCGTGAAGGTGCTGCTGTAATCAAAGCTTGCTCGAAAATCGTTTAGCTGATTTTCTCCAATATTGATATTCCTCGATCAAATTAGGGGAACTTACGGTTCCCTGAGTTTAAAACTGAAATTTTGATTTTGGGAGGTTTTTTACATGAAACCTCAACTTTTTCAAACTGTTCTCAAGAATAGCTCCAACATTATTATTAACTTTGTCCTCGGATACCTTTAAACTTAAGTGAATATTGAAGGTCTCATTTTTGTTAAAATCCCTAGGTTTTCGAAAATTGAATATTTTTTCGGATTCTTCCTTCAACTACAATTATTCGATAGTAATTTGTTTCCTTAATGAAAACTGTTTTTTAAAGATATTGATTTTTAATTGATTAGTGATTGCGTTCGCGTCAACAGCCATGAACAATTTTTGGAAAATATGAGTAGTTGTCGTAATTTTGCGTGAAATCTACTAGCGGCAAATTTTAAAAGAAAGATTTTAGAGAGCTTTTTCCCCTCAAAAACGGCTCCGAACTTTTTTTAAAGTTCCCCTCGTACGTAGGAAAGGACGGCGAAAAAGTGGCTCCAGTGTCATTTCCAGTGAACTCTACTTTCAAAAATTGCTACATTTAATATACCCAGTTGAATTACATATTAACTACTCATAATTAAGACAATGTATGTATAATTAACTTAATAATTTAATACAGATATTTTTGCCTTCAACAAAATCTGCTTTAAAAAATCAACATTTAAAAAAGTCATGTACAATGTGTTTGGAAAATACTTGCGAGTGTTGCGTGAAATTTTCACGCAAAAGTTTACGTAAAATACATGCAATACTTAAACAATTACGTCCTTACAAACAGTTGCAATTTTTTTCTTAAAATTTTCACAGGGCAGTTAAAAATCTGACACTTGTCCCATTTTGGTGAACTCTATTTTTTAAAATAAAAAACGTAACTAAAATGCAATATTAATGATAATTGTTTCTTAAATGAATCTGTTTTAAAAACTAAATCATTATAGCAGTTTTTGTGGCGAAGGGGCGAAATGAGCGAATTACTTGGTAATGGTTCAAGTGAAAGTTACAAGGTCAGACTTAATGTCAGTTCTGAGAAGAGCAACGACCATGCGTCATCGTCACAATGTGTCGAAGGCAGAGGCACACACAAAGGACATTCCTTTTCAAGAACTCGGGGGATCTTGTTGTAATAGGTAGTAGCGAAATGAAGGAAGTAAAATAACGAGGAGTTACTTGTTTTATATCATCAGTTTTTTGCATTATAATGTTGCAATAGCAATATCCTTGCTCGGTTTCTCCTAGCCCTCAGAAAGAATAGTACCTGAATAATGCTTCTAAAGATTTATAGAAGACACCAAACGCATTCCTCTTTAATAATACGGCAATGACAGGTCCCCTTTCATTAACCGAAATTAAGGAGCCACCAAGGGAAGCTGGATGCTGCTGCGCAGGAAATCGCTCCCGAGTCCAACAGCCGGAGGCGAAGAAACCCGCTCTGAAATCGCGCTTTATCAAAACCCATCCGAGACCTCAAAACCTTTGGGGGTAACAAGCGGCGGACAAGTGCGACCCGACTGGCGTCTTAAGCAGTACTCTACAAAATAAGTACTTTTTGAACTTTCTATTACATTTTTGGAAATTTTCCTCTTCTGGGACCCGCACTTCGTAGCATGGGTGGTCAAAATCGAGCAGAAAGTGGAAGTCTATGCAAAAAAATAAAACTCAAAATAAAAATGAAGGAATAGACACAGAAATAATTTTTCACGATAAATTTAATATTACTGATTTTATGTGCAATTTAATTGTAACACTTAATAATAACACAAGACGGAATATGAAGCTATTTTCTCTTCAAAACAATGATTTAAAAAATGCGGAACGTTCTCATGGGTCCAGCTAGTGTTCATCATTACGGGTTCGATCAGTATTAGTATAGTAAAATTAAACAACAAAAAAGCCTTATGTGCCAAACAAAATTCTTTGAAAATGAACTTTAGCTAGACACTTTAGCCTTGATGTTTCATAAATGGGGAAAATATAACCAGTTTCCTATTCTATGTTGAATAACCTTATTACAAGATTTTAGCAAAATAAACCTTCCCACAAAATTGGTTCCAAATTTTTTTAGCAACTAACGATTTTTTGAGATATGTAAGGGTACAAAAATAGTTTTTGATAAATACATCAATGTCCATGCGTTGTTCGTCAAGTGGGATTACAGTGAGGGTATGTATTTTAACGTTCAATTACACGAGTGAACAAAAAAAAATTCATCCCGGATGAAAATAGGTCATTTTAAAGAAAAGATCACGCTGAATTCCAAAATGATAATACAAAGTTTCTATCACGCAGGGTTCGAAAGATATGAACTTTTTTTGTAATAAACCAAATCGTTCCCAAATTTTCGCTGTCACTCCGGTTATATTACTACAAAATTTTATGAGCATACTTAATACGAGGTAAGAATAAGTAAAAAATGGAATACGCGTGCAATAATCTTGAAAGATCTTGCAAGAAAAAATTCCTATTTCATCGCTTAAAAATGCTTTGCGCCTTGTCACTTTACTCTGTATTCCTGTTTGCTGTCTCATATAAGAAAACAGCAACAATCTCCTTTCATTACAGGTTCCTTACACTCTTGGTATCTCTATATTCATAGATTTAGATTTATTTTAGATTTAGTTAGTAAATTATGTATGTGACGTGTGGAAGAGGATACGCGCACGTTCTCTTGAGTTCCAGAATCCCTTCCCTTCATTATAACTGTACATAAATAGTTGAAAGATGAGTAAAAGTTTAAAATAAATAAATAAAATATATTTTAAAAAAGCGCGAGATTAGAAATATTTGAGAAAATAGACATTTTCGTTCCCGAGTTATAGAAAACTTATTTGCATCAGTAAACAAATTGCAAATATGATTTTTCTGCATTGCTAACAAAATAACGTCTCGCCCTTACCTCTACTACTACCATTACAAGTGAAAAAAGAGTTCAACAAAACGTGCGCATAGTGAAGCTACATATACGTCCAGAAGCAAAACAAGGGTCCATATCAGCATTTGCGCATCAAGGAAATTGGACATATCAGCATTTGCATCAAGGAAACTGGACAAAAACCTGATCGAGGTGGGGGTCATTGACCCGGAAGTTGAAGTGCATTATATGTTACAAACATATTAAGTCTTTTTTTAAAAAAATATCTAATTGAATAGAAACAGTTATGCAGCAGAAAAGATTTTACTTTTAACTTAAACTTGTGAACCGAATTCAATTGTTTAATGGTTAATGTTAATTTAATCATATGGCAATGTATTGTAAAGTAACGTACTTATATTGTATGTGAATTTCTGATAGTGAGCTGTTGATACTGACACTTGATGAACGTGATTTTTACATGTGTTGTAATTATAAGTATCAGTATTGCATGAAAATATGTTCCCACTGTTAAGTAAGTCACTTTTAACAAAATGTTACAGATTCGTAAATAAATAGGCAAGGCAGTGGTAAGATTCCAAGCTCAATGAAGGGAGGCTTGCAGGGAGCACGCGGATGGCATTCTTCATTATTCGAGTAATTGTCTTTTGCAATCTAAAGGGCTGAGTACTACATGATGAGTTTCCCCGGAATATTATACCATATCTCAGGCGGGAATGCACATTTGCAAAATACGCACGAGCTGCATGAAGGTTGACAGAATTTGAGGAGCGACTCTTCGGCCGGAGAGTGACCAGTCGAGAGAGAGTCGTCACGCGACTACGAACGCAGTCATTCAGGACGCATAGTCGGCGTGGCGATATAATTTAACGTGGTGACGAGAGTATCGAGTCTTATCGAGTTGACTAGTCAGGAGACGGAAGTACGTTCAGTGACAGTGACACTCGGAGTTTATTCGAGGTCAGTGTGAGAGTTGAGTTATCACACTTTCGCTTATCGCAACCGAGAAAATTGACCACTGTCAACATACAGCATCAACAGTGAGTACAATATCCACCCAAGCGCAGAGTGCCTTCTCTGGGAATCAAAATTCTTCCACGGCTGCTCGGACTCCATCGCAGCAGCACTTGGAAGATACAGCAAATGAAACTGCAGCGCGCCGCAAACCTCTTTCACTCAGAAAGATTTCAATTACAATCAATAGGAAATGATTAAGGAAATCAAACACCACCGATAATCAGTCTCCCTCAGAAGAAAACAGAAAAAAACATTGCTCAAAGAGATACCTTGGAAAAATAGAAGAGTTATTCGGACGTCCGTTAGAAAAACAACACAGATTAAGCAACGATTTGCGAAGTCCAAAACATGATACCGAAAATTCAGTAACAAAGAAGAAGGAATAACAATCCCTCCCCCATGACAATAAAAGATTTCTTGCCATACCAGAGCAAGTGTCATCTCCACCCCAAAATTTATTAGAGCATTCTTGACATGCTCATTCCTCAACAAGGTCCGAGACAGAAGTGATTAAACAATTCCGCAATACAATCAAAGAATTGACAAATCCACTGTCAATAATAAAGTTAAAACCACAGATGAAAACATGGAGATACCAGAAGAACAAATAGTCAATCGCGGGAGTGGAGTGGTTTTTTCCTCAGGAAAGGCATATCCAAGCTTAAACCTCCGACTCAAAGCCGTTTTCATCCTCTGAAGAACATGGATACTTCAACGCCCCAAAATGCGACACAACAAACTACAGCACATGAAGGCATTTTTCACTAACTAAACCTAGTCAAAGTGACCGAAAATTGTCACCTAAGAAAATACAATTCCCAATGAAACATCTGCGAGCAATACTTTATAAACACGGAAACCGCCATCCAGAAAATGTTTAGGCGACATTCAAATAGAGCTCGAGTTAAATACCCTCTTATAATGCAGCGGTTGCTGCTCATCACCAAGGGAGTACGTAGTAGGAAATATTTTATTAAACCTACCAACATGGAAGACCATAAAACAGTCGTTTCCGAGCATGCGGAAATGAAGAAAATACAACCAGACTCTGCGTTCTTTTTCCACAGAGCAACAAGAATGGAGACACAGAATGATAATCAAAGAACTACCCCTAGAACTGACACTTTCTCATCTAAAAGAAGACTTAGAAAAATATATAAAAGTTCATCGCATTTCTGAGCTTAAGAAAACCAATTAGCCGCTCTACCCACAGAGTTACAAAAACTTAGATCCCATTAGGACTATACCTAGTTGGAAAAAAAATGCTGATTTTGGAAAATTACAGTCAATTCATCTTCTCCCTCACCGTATATTTAGAAAATTTAAAGGCCGAAGACAGATTCCTACAATGCACCGTCGTATGCGGAATCACACCAGCACCAGGTGTTACAGACCTCCTAGATGTCTAATGTGCGCGGAATGAACCAGTGAGAAAAAAGTCAAATGTGCAAATTGTCAGAAGGATCATCCTGAAAATTTTAGTGGATTCCCTTTCTTGGAAAGACTCAAAAACATCTACAGGCACTAATACAAAAACACAATAGCAACAAAAACACAACTCAAGAAACCAAGTGCCTTACAGTGCTTCGTACTTATCTGAACTTCGTAGGGATTTTAATTCTAGGATTACCGATCCATTTACGTCCTTCAACGACATTCTTCAAGGATCTTCATAATCACATTCTACTCCCAACAATTTATCGCCATTAGATACCGACATACAATAACTATTTAAGCTTATCGAATCAATCAGTATTAAAGAGCTGATCGAAGTAGTAAAACAAACTTTAGAAGTTATGAGAAGTAACGAAAATTGAATGAAAAATTTTTTAGCAATCGCAGAAACACTATCAAATCTTAAACTCTATTGACTCAATATTCAAAAGAAAAAAACACACAATATTTCCAGTTGTAACCTGGAATATGGGAGGAGGTACGCAAGAGAAAAGAACGGAACTAATACAGTTTATAAATGAATACTCACTACAAATCTTACTTCACAGGAGACAATGTCAAACCCAATAAACGATGTACATTTCTTAATTTTCATAGTTATATACATACTTTTCATAGTAATTTTCATAATTATCAGAGTCGACCGACCTACCGAATAGCCATTAAGAAAACTCTTCCTCATACCACATTACCAAGTCCTGGAGGCCTTCGAGGTTACTGTCGTGGAACTAGGCGCTACGCAAGGATCGATTACCTTTTCATCAGTCTATAGCATACCGCCAAGTGTAGAAATGAAAGGAAGTGATTTTACAAAACTCCTGCTATAATATGGGTAAATCCCATATCATAGCAGGGACTTTAACAGCAAGAGACTGGAATGGAACAGTACTGCTAATGCTACGTCAGGAAATATTATTTTTAATTACATAGAATTCAACATCAATCTCCAAGTAACCCCACCGCTAACTCCGACGCATATTTATCAAGGTTTACCACATCAAACCTTAGATTTTACATCCATACCGAAAACACGCATCCTATAGTCCCACAATCACTACAAGAAGGTTCATCTCATCATTTACCTGTTCTAACCGCACTGCAACTTACCCTTTTTCATTCTCTCTTCCTCCTTTTTCAAAATACAACGTAAATTCTAAAAAAATCAAATTATTGGCCTCATCTCATTGCCTCTCCACACTCCAGTTAGAAAGTGAACAACAAGTGGACTCTGCAATCAACTATCTAAATGACAAACCCAATCATTCATCAAAAGATCCAAAGAATATGTAGCAATTCCGCAGGGACTTGCTACAACCACAGCAGACTTCTCTTAGAAATTCTGAAGCTAATCAGGAACCCCCGCCGTGCACAAAGACGTTACTCAGGACACGAGACTCTGAAGATGAACGACAATTTCTTAAAGCAACAAGAGCACAGGTGAAGCTCAGAGAACATCATAATCAACAATGGGAGAACTACATTAAAGAAAACCAAATACTAGGAGGAAGAGACTTATGGAAACCACAGAAACAACTAAGAGCTGCTCCTCAGCCCATCACAGCCTTAGAATCACCATACGGAAGAGTTACGTATGATTCATTACGGCAAACTGAATTTTTCGCTGATGTTCTTCAAGAAAGATTCCATGCTTTAGCAACAGATAAAATCCAACTACAAACACAAGGAAGTGAAATAGATGAAAATGACTCAGTTAAAAATGAAGGAGGAACAACTGAAAATGTTCACGAAAACGAATTGAACACATCTTGGGTGACGACGAAGAAAGAACCCAACATATCAGAAACACCAACCCCCGAATAGCAGGAGGGCTCGCCAGAATTCCATCGTCGATCGTCAAAATTCTACCCTCCAAAGCAATTAATCTCATTGTGATCATATTTAATGCCTGTATCAATCTTCGTTACTTTCCACTCATTCGGAAAAAAGCTACTACCTAAGCAAAACTCATTTTACTACCAAAACAGGGTAAACATCTAAAAAAATCCGAACAATTTTCGACCTATAAGCCTCCTTATGTTTAGGAAAACTCTGGAACAAATTATCCTTGATAGAAAGATGGTAATTTTAAATAAGAAATAAACTAATAGTACAAAACAATGCGGATATAAGGCTGGTCATTCGTCAACGGCTCAAGCACTTCGACTATCACTAGAGACATCTTCGCCTGACATATCGTAGGCTTCTGACACTACCCTGAAGAAGTCTGCGATATGGCAGGCGAAACGTCGGCCTCTCAACCAACGATGCGGCGTCACCCGGACAGCCAAGAAGTCATGTGTTTGTATTGTTTACGATATTTCACATTGCTTTACATTTGCTATTAACGTTCACAATATCATGATCATTTTTTATTAGTTTTGTCTGTGCTATTGCTTACCTTAAACAGCTTTTTTTATTTTCGGATGGAGACTTGGAATCTATTCAACGTATGATGTTTAGAAATGAAGTAAAAAGTATGTTCTTTTTTGCACTATTTCATGTGATATCCAAGAATTTTTTCATTACATGTTTAATTTTAGCTTAGGCGGCTCAGTGCATTAACTGATATCACTGCAATGCCTTTATCCCGGAGGACCTAGGGTTGCAGCATTTCCGACCATAGATTTTGGCCGCTATCCGGAGGACAATTCTAGGCTGCTCTGATCGCTACTTTTCAGTGGTTTCTTCGATCAACACCAGGAGAATACCGGAGCAGGACCCTAACAAACCGGCGACGCGGTCTTTCCTTCCTCTTTCTGGTCCTCTTACTGGAATAATGACCTTTGCGATTGATGCGCCCGGAATCACTAATCTATCAACAAATCAGTTTAATTTTCTGTTTTTAAGAGGAAAGCACGCAATCAAGTGAATCGAAAACTTTGAGAAAAATAAATTATATTTGTCGGTTGTTTCAAGTATCGTCAGTTTCATTATAACTCACAATTCGTGATTTCTGCAGCAAGTGGTCTAAATAATTATATTTTACATTTCGTAAATAATCCACACTTACGTTTATTATTTAATGTATCGATGATGTAGTTACTGGTAACACAGGTCAACATGAATTTTTTTAAATTTTTTTTATTTCGACTCTTGTTTTATACGTCAGTTGGTCACCTGAATTCAGGAATTCCCGTTATTCTTGTTCTATCACATCACAATTTTTAATAATTTCAGTAATTGTGATCAAAAAGATATTGAAAACATACATTATCTTCAATGAGTTATAAACACAAATATATATTATTCGTGATAGTCGATTATGTCAGTTCACTTTGCATCATTTTGTAACAGAACACAGTCAGATGGCAGCATGTTACAGTATTATATTCGTAGAACTATGAATACATGTATACATAGCTCCATGCTTATAATAGTGGACACTGTGTAAACGTTCAATCAACCAGTGTTGACTACGATATTCGAATGCATCTCAAGCCGAGTGTTTCGGAAAACCAGTTCGTTCGTTTAAATATTTGTTGTGCTAAATCTGTATTAGTCTCACATTCCGTCCATCTTACGGAGACGTATGACAATCTTAAATTGCTACTCGAAAAGGTTAATTATGAGGAATATAAATGGATGATCTGCGGTGATTTAAAGGTTTTGTGCGTGTTGTTAGGAGAACAACAGAATTACACCAAGTACCCATAGCACGTTTGTGAATGGGACAGCCGAGGTAGAAAGAATCATTGGACAAAACGAGAATGGCCTAAAAGAAACACTTTGATTCCAGGTTCCAAGAACATTATAAAAAAAGCTTAGTATATTCTGACAAACGTCTGTTACCTCCCTTACACATTTAATTCGGTTTAAAGAAGCAATTTTCTAAGGCACTTGATAAGAATAGAAGTTGCTTTAAGTACCTAACCAACAAATTTCCCACCCTCTCAGAAGGAAAAGTCAAAGAAGTATCTTTGTAGGGCTGCAGATCAGAGAACTAGCTGAAGATAGTTATTTTGATAGTTATTATGACACCTCCGGAAAGGGAAGCTTGGTTTGGCTTCAAAGATATAGTTCATAAGTTCTTGGGAAATTATGAAGAACCAAACATATGCTGAAAAATATGAAGCTTTAGGATGTAACATGAGTCTGAAAGTGCATTTCCTGCACTACCATTTAGACTGCTTTCCAGGAACCCTGGGAGGGACGAACAGGGTGGGAGGTTTCATCAAGATATTACATACATTGAAAAGCGCTACCAAGGGCGATGGAATAAGTCAATGATGGCTGACTACTGTTGGTTACTGCAACGAGATGATCCTGCTAGAGTGCACAAGAGAGCACGTGGAACAAGAAGATTTTTGTCTCAGCGCCAACAGCTCTATTGACTGCGCGTGAAAACAAACAGTAATTTTAACAGTTAAGTGTAACAGTAAAGTAATGGTCGTAAGTTAATGTGTTTAATTTTCATTTTCTTAGCCCTGATATAAAAAAAATAATATAAGGTAAACTGTATTTCAGATCTCAATCTTGTGTTGATCAAACAATATTTTTATGTTTTCAAGTTAAAGATATTATAAATAGTTTAATGTAAATATTTGCACTTTAAATATATAAAACCAGTTATTGGATCTAAAAAAGGTGACAAAAGGTTGTTTTTTTGTAGACCTGTGTAATAGTATGAATGTGTACATCGTATCACTTTCACAGTGTATTTGTTATTATTTCATATCTGGTTATGAATTTTTAAAACGAATTTCCTATTTTTTCTTTCTACTAGCAATACTATGTTAATTGTGTTGAACACAGTCTTGAACGTTTTTGCAATATCAGGAATGAATATCAAGGGTTCCTTGATCTGGCATTAAATTTGTGTTCTTCACTCGTCGTCGTTAATATGAGAGGGGCAGTTTAGGCATTTTCAAATTTTGATATTTATTTCAACTCACGTATTAGCTATTTTCTATTTCGATATTAGCTATTACTATGCATTTGTCTTGTTGTAAGCATTCTTTACTACTCCTACTATTACTACACCGAGTGTTACTTTGACACGTAAATGAAGTCGTAGGCTTCCGCGGCCAGAGTCATGTGCGTGATCTGGGCTGTCTGGGTGAAGCCGCGTCGAAGCAGGACAGCCTTCGTCACCCGGACAGCCCAGATCACGCATATTGACACGTAGTTATATTACATAATTTTAACAAATATTAAAGCTATTATCAAAATGCAGGTGTCTAAATCTGTGTTTTCTCAAGTTTTCCTTCTATTTCAACTCACTGAGTTCACTAGTCCCGATTCCGCTTACGTCCCACACACGGAATACGAAGCTGTCAACAGCTGCCTTGGGATGAAAGTTCAGCTGTACATCATGTACCGGTGCTGTCAATGTTGTTTAATTCGATGTCACTTCATTTGTACTTTCTCGACTTACTACGTTTTTTATGTAAAAATGGGAACGTATTCTATCACGGTGGAATTCGGCGATATTTTGACACAAAAACACATGATTTCTGCCGCACAATTACAATACTTTAGCCTTAGTAACTGGAAGGCAGAAATCGGAAAGTGGATAATTCTTGCTCTATGTTGTAAATTACTTTCTCTAATTCACTGTGAAGTCAGAAGTGAAGTTTTGTGGGCTCTTGACAGTTAAAAACTTCATGTACACAAATAGTCTCAATTGTCTCGAATCGTTTGTATAATTAAAACAAAAATTACTGCACAATTGTTACATTTTGTTAATTCTGGGTGTCAAAGCCCTCTTGAGAATAGCAACGCTTTGCGGTTTCTTCCACCTCATCATTTCTGCTGCACAACTGTTTCTATACGATTAGAGACTATACCGAGCACCCACAAGGAAAGTAATATTAATTTTAACGACATTTAGTGTATTATTTACCATTTGGATTGTATAATTCCAAAGAACCTTTAACAAGTATTGTACTTCAGCTTCTGGGTCAATGACCACCATCACGATCAGGTTTTCGTCCAGTTTCCCTGATCGTTGAGCAAATTCTACGATGGCACCTTGTTTTGCTTCTTGACATAAATGTAACTTCAATTTAACTTCTCCCCATAGCACGTCACACACAGTTTTTAACTGTTTTTGACGTAAATAAATGAAATAAATCTTCATGTTGAAAATAATGTAGGTTCTTAGATATTTAGTAATATATAGAGAAATAAATAATATTCTGTAAATAATATCCTGATGCGTACGTTACCCAGACAAGGTAACAAGACTCACCTCAAACGATTTCACTAACATTAAGCACAATAGTGTCACATTCAAAGAATAAATTATCACTCTAGATATTACTAGTAGGCATGGAGTTATCAGAAGGCATGCTATCACGAAAGAGTCTGTCACAAAATCCCATCTCAGAACCTCAAAGCAGCACACGTGACTGATCTAAATGCAGAATGCATCTTGTACAGAAATACGGGTGCGATCCAATAAAGGCGTCTGTCTACGCCTGTCTGGCCCCTCCATCAAGTACGTCCTCACTTAGCGAAGCAGGGCGTGGTGAACATCAGACCTTTATCGTATACATTTAGTGAACGATTGTGATTCTGTGAATGGTTTTTATACCCTGTATGTGAACACTTAATAAAGGAACAAAAAATATTTGAAATGGAATGAATGATGAACTTTTTTTTTCTTCTTTTGTTACAGAACATTCTTCATTTAAATCCTAGGACTCCTGCCTTCTGCAATGTAGTTCCAAGTTTGAAGACTAAGCAAACAAAATCACATTGGAAAAGGAATGCAGATAAATCATGCGAAGTAAGTATCCTCTTCGGCGAGAATATACTAACACCTGTCTCTCGGTAATACAATAAAAACAAATACCGCAGGCGTGTGCAGCCTAAAACAAGAAGGGGTCACCTGTATTTCAGGTTGTCTCGCGCCCTCTTCTCTTTAATCATTTTCATTTACAAATAACTATTTTATTAGTATGTATGTTCTTTGGCATAACAGCTCTTTGCGAGGTAAGACCTACCCGCAGCGTGCCTGCCTCGCGGCCACAGGATAAGCGGTACGCGCGGTTAGCACATAGCCATCCCTACGCTGTATTTCTGCTATTCTCAACCTGAATAGTGAGCTTTCTCGTCGTCACACAGCAACAGATACGGGGACATTGCGAGGAAAGCGCACAATTCATTTTCATCCCGACCGGGAATCGAACCCGGGTTGCGCCGTGGAAAGCGAGCACGCTAGCCAACGAGCCACCAAGGGCCATTGTTCTACTAGCAAATAATACAAGGAGAAAAATACGTGTAATGCTACAATTAAGACAGGTGGCCACTATTTTTCTGGAACCAATTTCCCTAGCTTTTCCAGGATTTCCAATTAATTGATTTTAATGTTTCAATTTAAATGTTTCAAAGATAAGTTCGGAAGTGTATGGGATCAACGTTGGCAGACATCATACTAGACTACAGCTCACGATTTATTCAGCACGGTGTGCACTATTCGACATGCTTCCAAGATGGCAGATTTTTGAGTTTTAAGGATTCGGGTTGAATTGTAATTTTTGCATTTACTTTTTATTGACCAGACCAGTTGTTGTGATAAAAAATGGTATAACTTGAACAGAATTAAGACGATATATTTCTCTGTATTCTATGGCCAAGGGGTATATTTGGTGATTTTGTCTCTCTGTGAAGTCGTGAATTACGATATCTGATCTATTATCTGCAATGGTTTTGCCCGTGTTTTTTGGGATATCATAATATACTGATTTTTCTTTTGTTTTCCAATACTGGATTAGCTTTATACATAGTATGGGCATATGGTGTAAGGTGATATACTTCGCTACTTGGCTGTCCTCGAGACCCACGTTCTAGGCACAGGTGCCAACGTTTCGTCTGCCATTCTGCGACCTTCCTCAGGGCTAAATGCACAAAGATGGTCTGCGTACGAGTTAATATAGGATTAGGTTCCCCCAAACTTTCAACCGGATTGTCGGGTGAACAGTCAATGTGGAGAGAACATCGGGCAATCAGGGATGAGGTGGGTAAGGTCCGCGGTCGTACGTCGTAGAGTAGCTACGCCCGACCGCGCACGGAGCGACAAAAACAGATTCTTTTAATATTCAAGGGCTGGAATCTAAAGGCCGAAGGAGATTTGCGTCGAAATACTAAATATTTAATAAATAATTTTATTTATTTATTTATTTATTTATTTATTTATTTATTTATTTATTTATTTATTTATTTATTTATTTATTTATTTATTTATTTATTTATTTATTTATTTATTTATTTATTTATTTATTTATTTATTTATTTATTTATTTATTTATTTATTTATTTATTTATTTATTTATTTATTTATTTATTTATTTATTTATTTATTTATTTATTTATTTATTTATTTATTTATTTATTTATTTATTTATTTATTTATTTATTTATTTATTTATTTATTTATTTATTTATTTATTTATTTATTTATTTATTTATTTAATTTCCAACCTCGTCCATGAGCGTCCATTTTCGCGCCTAAACTATTAAGTAGACATGGTGCATTGTGTGTAAAAATAGGTCATTCCTGTCTCAGACGAGCTGTTTCCTTTAGAGTCGTCTTTGCGATTTGTTTCAGAGCTGCAAGCAGCTGGAGAACAACTTCGACGACGTGAAGCACACCACCCTGGGCGAGCGCGGCGCGCTGCGGGAGGCCGCGCGCTGCCTCAAGTGCGCCGACGCCCCGTGCCAGAAGTCCTGCCCCACGCAGCTCGACATCAAGAGTTTCATCACCAGCATCTCCAACAAGGTGGCTGAGCGATCTTCGCATAACAATCTCCGTTCCTCCCATTTCGACTACAATCTATTCTAGTCACTGGCTGAGATGGCTCAGTGTGGGAAACCGTTGCCGCTGCACCGTCCCTGACTGGGAGGGCCTAGTCTTCGAGGCACCGCGGTAGGGAACTTCCGACAGTGGCGTGATATACGAGTTCGTATATGCCCAATTCTTCCGCTGTCGAGAGGAGAACTCTTGCGACTGACTACTCTGACAGTTTTCCGTAGATTTTTCCAACACTGAGCGAATGACGGAGGAGTGCCCTTACAAATGGGCCATGGACCACGCGCGATCTTCTATTCTCCCTTCACACACACGCATGCGCACACGCACGCACGTAACCTTAAATGCACTACACTTCCATATATCCGGAGATCAGTGTGGAGCGCATAGTTTGTCCCGGTTGGGGCGGTGCCCAGATGGGGGAGATACCTAAAGTGGGAATCCTCCAGCTTGCGTGTAGGTCGCCGCCGGTTTTCATATCCCAATGGGAAATACTTCGTACAACATGAAATACACTCACGGGACTAATGACAAAAGTAATGAGTATTGGAAAGTAATTAAAGACCGACATATGTTAGCAAAGCGAAATTAATAGTTTTACTTCGCTAAGTAACTGATGACCAAATAAAACTATTATTTTCCCTTTGCCAAATCGACTATCTTTAATTGAAGAATACTTTCTTCTACTCATCAAATATACATTAATACAAATATACATTGTTGCCTCTTTTGTGCTAACAACGATTTTTAAAATGACGAAAGTTATTGACGCCAATATATGCAATTCTTACTCACGGACGTAATTAGTGATTCCATAGATCAGTCAGAATGTCTGGACAAGAGAAGGTCCCAGATTCCGATCCCGTTGGGAGTAAATAACGCACTTCAGTATCGGATTAAGAGAAGAAAACGATTCCTGTAGTAGAGCTGTTGAGCATAAGCTTCTTTAGAACTTAGCTTCCAAGATCGCAGGGTCAAACTCGGTGATGGACTATCCACGCTAGTGGCAAAAAAGAACGCTGGGCCTAAGCACTCCGACATTCGCTCAGACAGGGAACGACGGAAGTAACTGACAGAAGACTGAGGCAGTTGTCGTGTCGGCTCCTGGCGGCGAATTTAAAACAAACAACAGTTGGGAGTGCTGGGCCGTCAAGGCGTAGCGTAATTTGGAATCGTCCAACAACGCCACTCACTGTATGTATCTCGAAAAAATGTAACAAAGTTTTAGAGCACATAGGGGGGGTCGAAAAATGAGCGTTTCTGCCAATAAACATACAGTAAGTAACTTTATATAACAGAGCTACACATATATTTCCTCCGCATATACTTTTTTAGACAAGTGTTCGGCAGGTCCATGAAATCTCCTTGACTGCGTGAGAAACGTGCCCAGCAGCACACTTGTGCATAGTGGGTTGCCTATCATCCAGGGGCAAATGTTTTGTGTTTCCGGACGCGCCAACGGCTGAGGGCATTAGTTCCGTAAATGTAGTGCATGACGTTATCGCGTGAGAGGTTGTGATCTTCACCCACTTCACGGCAAGATCCGGCGCCGACGTCCACTAGCGGAAATTTTCGCCAACTAGGTACCACCAGCGTGGCACCGCCTCTGCCGGGGCAAGCTTGGAGCTCCCGTTGCTCAGCGTACGGCGTGTGAGTGTGTGTAAAGCGGAGGAGAGAATAACGATGGATGAAACATCACGCGTGGTCCGGGGCAGTTTCTGAGGGAACGGACCCGACATTGGCCCGGTGCTGAGCAGACCCGGCAGCTAGAATTCTCCTCGGGACAGCGGCTGCATTCTACGCAGATGGCAAGCTAGAGACACTCGAAGCCCAGGACTAGCGCTTCTACAGGGCCCTCAGTTGATGCTCCGAGCCACTGGACGCAAATGTTTCATGTGGGACTCAGTTATTTGAAATTCCGCTCCGTATGTGAATCGGCAATAAGTGGTCGTCTTCGATCCCTCTACGTGTCAGCGGAGTTTGTCACGCGTCTGCATTAGCTTGTAGCATCTGCATTACATCATTGAAACATCTGCATTAGCTTGTAGCATTAAATGCTGGTCAGCTGTTGAGCGACATTCGAAAATTCTTATGAAACAATTACAGAAAATAAAATGACAAGGAAACAAATCTAGGTATAACATCGCTTTTCTAGACTACTGAGTAATCACTTGCAACAGATTGCGTTGCACATTCGTTGGGAATGTAATTAACATTGCCACCACCATTATTATACAGCAAAGATGCATTTTTTAGTTTTTGTAATAACTTGCAAAATGTTAACTACGTTTTTACGCCTCATTATAATTATCAAGAAATTTTATTTTCTTTGTTTGTATTTTGAATATAGGATTCCAAACGTCTAATTGTCCAGCTACGACCTGTCTTAAATTTCCCGCAATAAAATATTTATTTTCGTTCTTGGAATTTCAATTACCTCTAGATCTACAGCGAACGGGTTGGCTCATAACTTCTGTATACGAATTATTCAAACGTTTTTAGTAATAGTGAGAAAACTAATTAATGTACCAACGCTAACCGCCTAACAATCGCCGTAACTAACAACGCTAACACCTAAACACTAAATATGATTTTCACCTAATTTAATATTTCTCCATCGATCTCGCTGATGCTGCAGTCCCTTGAATTTCAATTGTATATTTTTATTTTTGTAAGTACTTTATATCAAGCGTCACCATTTTTCAAAATTTTCTCAAAAAATGGGCTAAATGAGAATTTAAAAAAACACCTTTTATTTTTTACTCTGAGTATTGATCGCATAATAAAATCGTAGAGGAACGATTTTCACTCCGATTTCCATTCCTCGCACCAGCGGCCACAACCCCAGCCGCACATGCTCCAAGCTCCCGACATACACATGGCAGTGTAGTGCGTGTAAATGCGTGTAAGTATGGGATGAGGAAGGAAAGATCGCGCGCTGTCCGTGGCCCGTTTGTTAGGGTAGTGCTCCGGCATTCGCCTGATGTTGATGTCGATGGCGAAACCATGCAAAACTAGCGATCGGAAAACAGGTAAACAGACCGCCTCTCCTCCAAACAGCGACTGAATTCGACGAAGCTATATAGCCAGTGTCGATAATACTGCCACCTTCGGGATTCGAATCTAGGATCTCCCGGTCAGGGGCACTATAGTGACATCAGATACCCTGAGTCACCTCTCTCGGTAACGTACATTTGGAGGCGACGGAAACGCTTGTATGCTGACTCCGCCAATTGCGGTGGTAGTCGAGCCACTGCGAAACTAGGGACTTGAGAGTCGCTCCCCGTCCGACTAAGCTCAGAGCCTATATCACCGTTGTGTCCGCAATATCTTTAACATGGAGGTCTCCTACGATTCGAGCCCAGACGGTTTTCCGACACTAACTATACAGCTAGGTTAATTCAGGCGCTGTCCGGAGAAGAATTGTAGCGGCCGGATGGTCTGATCGGTATTTTTCTTGGTTTCTTCGATGAATACCAGTCACTCAATACCGGTGAATACCATACCAGGCAAGACCGCAGAGAACGGATGTCGGGAAATTTTCATTCACAAATCGAACGATAAGGGAATGGAACAATTGCCTGCACCTTTGAACCCTTTCCTCGTAGCGTTCAATGGCTTAGAAAATTAATTTAGGGTCAAATTAAGTAAATAAAGGACTCAACTCAGAATATTAGGTTATATAGCAATGAATAAGTGTTATATTGTGAAGTGTCATGCAGTGCAGGGCAGAGAAATAACGAAGGAAGCGATTTAAGGGTCATAGTGAAGTGAGGAGCAGAGCAGTGGGGTCTTAATTGTACAATTTAATTAGAGTTAGATGATAGAAGTTTTCTTTTTCTTAATGTAACTTAATGTTTTGTGAATAGGTCAGTTTTTATTTTATTATTATTATTATTATAGTACCATTATTATTCTATAATTTTTATGTTCTATGGCCATAGAACACAAGAACGTGACACTTCCCAGGATAAAACATGCACTACGTTGACGGCTGTTGACGGAAGCAGTTGACGCGCCCAGAAATGAGTGCGTCCCAGCAAGGAGAAAATGTTTACGGGGTGGAAACGTTTCTGCGACTTCAGGCAGTATTGTAATATAATACGTAACCCCGACAAATAATGCTAGAAAACATGCGCTGTTGTGGCACCACAAAGTGATATTTGTTCGTTTTGCTCTCTGATTTCTCACTTTATCTGTCATTATTGTTTCTTCTCTAATATTTCACTTAACCTGCCATGTCGAGTCTTATTCAAACTACACATCCCCGACGTTGTAGGTGGTGACTAGCAACGTAGTGTATTGTTCATTAAGGTGAAACACAGTCAAGACGTTTTATTCCGGTATCGTTACGATAGCCAGACGGGTCTGAAACAGTAGTCCAACAGGGAGGGGACTGAAAACCAGCGCAAAGCATCACCACCAGCGGATGAATTTAATCACATTCGTGATGCGACTGAAAACCTCGAAGTAAAAATAATTCAAGCTAATTTCAGCTGTTAATTCGTTCATTTGTTCCAGAACTACTATGGTGCTGCTAAGGCCATTCTATCTGATAATCCGTTGGGACTGACCTGTGGAATGGTGTGTCCTACAAGTGATCTTTGCGTCGGCGGTTGCAACTTGCAAGCAGTTGAGGAAGGGCCTATAAATATTGGAGGATTACAACAATTTGCCACAGATGTATGAATCAATCTATGAGTAATACGAGATGTGACAATGTAATGTATAGTAATCAAAGATTGCCTTGCCATTTCATCACAAATACATTATTTTTTAATAAAGGTATTCAAGCAGATGAATATTCCACAATCACGAATTCCTGGCCAGAAAGTGATGCATAATCAGAGCAAAATTGCTCTGATAGGTTGTGGTCCAGCGTCTCTGTCGTGTGCGACGTTCCTAGCTCGGCTGGGGTACGACCACATCACAATATTTGAAAGAGAATCGTATATTGGAGGTCTGAGGTATGTGTTTCTAATTGTGAGATATGTTTTTGAGGATTATATAGATAGCTACTTTAGTAACAACACAAAGACGATCCAAGAATACCGACATTCTCAACTCTAACACTGTCCAGTGTAACTGGTTCAAAAACTAAAAGATTCCTTCAATTCAGCATAGATATTTTATTAACCCAAAAATACTTATATACAAAAACATTATTTGTAACATTCCTTCTGGAAATTAGCTGGGGTCTCAACAATAGTTGGCAATTGCGAAACGTAAAATATTAGAAAGGAAAGCCGAGGTTAGCCTGGTTATGTTTCTAAATCATACTATAGATCACTATTTCAGAATTATTACCATCTATATACCATAACTTAAGGTAACACATGTTACATATAGTTTTATAGATATGTAACATAGATTGTGTGGCATAGACTTATTTACTCGTATTAATTTATTATTGATACTCAAAAACTCTCATTCCATGCACATTTATTTTTGCACTTCATACATTTGCGTTTTCCCGTCTATTGACCCTTGTATTATTTTATTATTATTATTATTATTATTATTATTATTATTATTATTATTATTATTATTATTATTACTATTATTATTATCATTATTATTACCAGCTTCCAAGATTTTGAGACAGTCTGTGCCCCTACAATACTGGCAAAATGTGGGCTGTTGTCAATCAAACAATGTCTTGCAGTTTTCAGTCTTTTGAATGACCTGGGAGTTTTGCCAAGTTCTTACACACATTTTTCGGAACAAATCCCAGAGCTCCGATAACTATAGGGACGATCTGAGCTTCTACGCCCCACATTTGGTTGATTTCGATTTCCAAACTTGTATTTACGACGTTTGTCTGCCTCCTTGGCTACGACGTTTTGATCGAACGGCACAGCTACATCTACATGAAGACACTCTTATTATTATTATTATTATTATTATTATTATTATTATTATTATTATTATTATTATTGTTGTTGTTGTTGTTGTTGTTGTTGTTAATAATAATAATATTATTATTATTTCTTCAAGTCTCTCGCTTAGCGAGGTGCCTACACCTGGACCTTTGTAGAACCAAGGTGCCTGCTTCGCTTGCAAACTCGGGCGGTTATATCAATAGAAACTTCCTAACGATGCGTGCAGTACTCAGGAGAACAGACTTTTGCATTGTTTGAATGTGCCAGTTCTTAAGGCCAAACCTTGCAGACGATGAAATTAGTTCTTCGGAGATCAGTCCATTTGCAGTGATGACCACAGGGACTACTTCAACAGATACTAAGCGCCACATGTCGCTCAGTTCAATAGCCAAGGCCTGATATTTTCGCTTCTTCTCAGTAACAGAGGCAACTATATTTCGGTCTAAAGGGACAGCTATGTCGACTCTAATCCCCTTCCGTGAAGCCTTGTCTATCCATATTATGTCAGGTCTGTTGGCTTCGACCCTGCAATCAGTGGTGACTGCTACATTCCAAAAGAGCTTCCACCGTTTCGACTCCAAAACTGAATCCGGCTTGAACGTGTAGTATGGGGCCTCTCTCTGTATCATCTCCGACTTTGCAGCCAGGGCCTGATGGACAACCGCAGCAACGTCGTTGTGCCGACTCAGGTATTCTGTTTACGCCAAAGCAGAACACCCGCCCATGATGTGTTGGAGGGTTTCGCCGGGTTGATTGCAAAGGCGGCAGCGGTCTTCGACACTCATATCCCCAATTACATATCTTTGGTAATTGCGAGTGGAGGTTACTTCGTCCATAATAGAAATGACGAAGCCTTCTGTCTCAGCAAGGAGGCCAGATTTTGTTAGCCAGGAGACTGACGATCCCATATTCACGGCGTTTCCTTTGAGTTCAGCAAGAAACCTGCCGTGCAAACGTTTTTGGGTCCACTCACTCAGTCTATCTTCTCTCGTGATACATGGTCTTTCAGAGTCCGCTTGATTCAGGTTCAGTGGAGTAAAATTCTTGTCCGTGGCACAAATTGCTTCATGCATGACCGTCGTTTTCTGAGGGAAGTATTTGCGAAGATAGTTGATTTGCTTCGCCCACAAGTCCACTTCGCCCACACGCCCACTTGTCATATACTCAAGGGGGTGATGTTTTTTATCTATAAACTTATAATTTAATATTGTTAAGACTTTACAATTTTAAAATAGTTTACACACTATTATGCATTCTTCAAACGATTAAAAGCTATAGAATTTGAAATGTCTGCAAGGCTGTTTCAATTTCACGTGCCCTAATCACGAAACCAAAATTTTTGGAGTATAACAGCAGTTTCTCCCTTTTTATACTCCCCAACAGAAAAATTGCGGTTTCATCCAAAGGACTTCTGTTGATCGGTGGTAGAATATAACTATAAAGTAAAAGAGAGTATACTATTACTTGACGCGTGCCTTTTCATTTCGTAATACCTTTAGGAGAAAACTTTAGATGTCCTGTATTTTGTTTAAAAATTTAAGCCAACTATTGTGATAGTATAAAAAATGTGGCATGTGCATCAATAAATGTACATGGAAATAACGGATTTGGTCGTCTGTAATAAAATAATATATTATATGATAAACATCGATTCGCTCAAATTTCAGATCAGTGTCTCGTTGATTTGGTCTTTCGTTGTCTTAATAGAGCAATATAATGTTCCAAAGAAAGAAATGTAATTTACGTTGAATTTAAAAAATATATATTTACCTGCTGGTTAAGGTACGCAATGTAGACTAGAATATGCTTTATGATGCTAGCGTCGAGAAGGCTTCCATACTTTCAGTAGGGGTCTATGAAAGAGTGTTTGAAGCTTCGGTGGAATATTTCTTTATTACTTCTGGATTTTTTTGATGTACATTTTAGAAATCACCGGTAATCTTTTGAAACCCTTACTAATCTCTCTGGCAAGCTGAAAACATTCATCACATTCTAAGCAATAGACCGTCACGCAATATTTTGGTTTCTTAATAACTTATATAGTCCTAACTTAATATATGGGCTTATGTAATGACACATATACATACAATTGTGAATCACATAACAGTATATCCAGATTTCGTCTCTCCCTTTATTTTTTGCCAATTTGCGTTTTACGCTATGCGAAGTTCAAGCATGTTTCACTTAATTTTAATTATCTTGTTGTAAAATTAATTTCTGACTAACTAGTCATTTACATTGTGTTTGATTTGTTCTACAGCTCATCTGAAATACCACAATATCGTTTACCTTACGATGTGGTAGAATTTGAAGCTCAATTAGTGCGAGATTTAGGTGTAAATATAAAGACTGGTCAGGAACTGTCCACAAAAGGTCTTACGATCAAGGTAAATAAAAGTAATATACTCTTCTTTTCATCACTATACATCAGGGACAATAAAAAATAAAATGAATGAGAAATTTTTAAACTGTAGATTTAGAACAACTCCTATAAGACTTGCAACAAGAAACATCCCTCAATGACATCACCCAATGTATATTTTAATGTGATTTCTGAAGTCAGTACGTACTATTACAGTCGATTAATTTTCTATCTGCAGAGTTTACAGGACCAAGGATATGAAGCGATTTTTGTTGGAATTGGTCTGCCAGAGCCTAATATAATTCCTGTATTCTGTGGATTAACCAAAGAGATGGGATTTTATACATCTAAAACATTTCTTCCTGCTGTTACGAAAGGCAGTAAACCAGGTATTTATTGCTAAGAAGTATATAACTTTCATCAATTGTAACTAACTTCACCATCCATATTACCTCGCCTTATACATGCCATCTATTGCTTTAAATAGTCATTAGGTAGTCAGATAGTAAAATTATTCATGCTAAGACAGCACAATCAAAATAAGAATGACCAATAGCAATGAAACTGGATGCGATAATCGGCATCTAGACAGTCAATATATACGTCTATATATTGCACAATAATGGATATTATACAATAATACTGACCATCTGTAGATCATATTGAAAGATTGCGAAATATATTGTCAATCAAAATGAGTTTGATTATTGTGCCATCTACAAAATATTCTGTCGTCTTTGGCTCTTTGGCTAATATTGTGCTATACTGATTCACTTATAGCTACTCAGTGTTTGAGTGAACGTGGTCTAAAAGTGTTACGAGTACAAACAGAAACGAGATTTCCGGTATAACCATTCTCAACAGTCCACCAATATAACTATTCTCAGGAGTTCATCAAATAACTTATCATCTGGCAGCAGAAAGTTTTGAAAATGACTTGATTCACTAATTCTTAGTTTGGTTAATAAGTTTTCATGAGTGTTTTCATAAAAATCATTTTTTGAAACTATAAGTAACACAATGACCACACAACTTGTTTTCGTATTATTACACACGTTTACAGAAAAACAACTGTACGAAACATAAGTAAAGAAATCTTCGTCATGCAAGAATATCTGGCTCCGAGCGATGGATATACGATCTATAATTTTGAATTGGTCTTCTTGAGGTTATACACAGGAAATAACAACGTTCGTTGTGAGATCTTAAGGCATAATCTCACCAACAGTTTCCGATAATTCACGCCAAAGTTGTGGACGTTGGCAAGGATTAATTACAAGTGCATCACATACGAGAACCAGTATATCAGCGTTACAAAAACATAAAAATGTTCCTGTTTATCGGCGACTGTTTTGCCGTTTGTAAGGGACCTTAAGCCTATTGCCCACGCCGCGGCAGAAGCGCGCAGAAGCGCGCGAACGTCAATCATCAGGGCTCTTCGCCGACGACGGACAAAGGGACCGAAGCAGGTACCTGCTGCGGTCCCTTTGTCCGTCGTCGCCGGAGGGTCGGCGAAGAGCCTTGGTGATTGACGTTCGCGCGCTTCTGCGCGCTTCTGCCGCGGCGTGGGCAATAGGCCTTAAAGACGTGCAGGAAGGTCCGTCGCCGCAGTCGGAGGCGGCCGAGGCCCGCAATTCCGTTCCGCGCAACAACCGCTCTCTCACGAGGCCAGACCGGGCATGTTTTCTACACCGATCTGGCGTTCGATGGGCGGCGTTCGATTCCGTACGGCGCGAGAGGCGCCTGCGTGCTATCCTTCTTCCACACCGATACCTGGAGGGCGATACCTGGTGAGGGAAACCCCGTAAGGAAACGTGATGGTCAGCGCCAGATCTCGCGATTTAGCTGGAAAGAGAGACCGCCACCTCCGGGAATATAGCATGCCCTACATTTACGGGACTAATGACCATGTCAGCTGACGAGGTCGAAAACGCAAACTAATCAACGTTTTCTGAAGTACTGCGAGCTCCCCGGAGGCCCATACGGGATGCAGTGCTACATCCAAAAAACGTCGGAAAAGCTCCTTCAAACGGCCAACCCGCCCCCGACTCACTCTCACACTTCAGAGTGTTTAGTATGTTACGCAGCAGCTTCCAACAACTCATTTGACTGGGCCATACTAGGTACAAAAGACGCCGCGCTTCTTACTGCAACCTCTTTCTAAGCCACTTTCGGTAGAGCGGTTGTTCGGCCTCGCCTCTTGGTCACCTGCCCGCTGCCCCTCCACTCCAAGTCTAAACGCGAGCATTGCTCTGCTCAAGAAATTTTCAGTCTGCCGCCTCGTCTGAGAAACGAAGTAAATTTCCCGTAGACGTTCAGCCTTTGGATCAGATACCAATCGATACCCTCGCTTATATTTTTGCTTGCCCGTATACATACGGAGTAACATACATAGTACAGGGAAAGTTATGTAATACTGTGGAAAATCGATCTCGAGATTTCAACGGAAATACACGTTTTGAGGTATCCTGGTACCGAAAAATTGTTGTTCTTTTTTTAAATCCGTCTGTGAACATTATTAGCGCCTAAACCATAGTTCGAATAGATAGCCGAGACCAAAGGAAGTAGAAATCTAATACGGGAAAGTGTGTGCCATTCTGTTTCACTACTACTTGAAAACTGCCGTTACAGTTTCACCGGGGCGATCTGCTGGGATGCCCCTCCCCGGCGAGCGAGTGGGCAGGGGCCTTCCCACAGGGCGGAGCAAGTGCGGACTCGCTGCATTGTGGCCCCGCGCAGCCCGGTGGGCTCACACACACGCCGCCGACCACCTTGGTTTCGTGCGTCACCCCTGCGCGCTCTGCCAGGCCAACAGCCCTAGTGGGCAGGCTGCCATTCAGACGCGCGCCCGCTCTGCTTGTCGCAAGAGTTCGTCACCGACCGGGCTAGAAGCGCGACTGTGCCGCTCGTGTGAATACCTCCATTTAAACCAATGCTTTGGCAGCAGACGCCACTCGGCGGCGCCACCGTGACGCGAGAGGGCTCAGACACCGCGACCGACGGCCGCCCTCAGCGCGAAAGAGTAAGGTCGGTGGAAAGGCAGGCAGCAGGGAGTGACCGCGTCATTTACTACTACCATTTCCCAGTCCAACTACCATTTACCACTGTGCTCTGCGGCGGTGGCGCGAACGCGCCTCTACGCTGCTGGTGGGTGGAGCGCCACCCACCCCACAGCAGCTCGGCTACGCCACTCGCGTCAATCCCTCCATATGTACCGCCATATATATACTTTCCAGCAGGCGGGCCACTCGAAACCACTGATGAATGGCGCCGTCTGAAGGGGCCTTTGGAGCGCGTTTGTACGTATCACGCCCGTCTCCGCCGAAACGTTTCCATAGCCCTATCGCGATATGAATATAATAGGAAGACCGAGTGCTGTTACAGTATAGTATGTATCAATAATAGGGAAATGGTATGTATCTATAAAAGGGAATTCAAACAACGAAGCATAAAAAATCCATATTTAATATTTTCGCATATTTTAAAGTAAATTGTTGTGATTAAATTATTTAAAATATTCTTAATATAATTGCTTTTAGAAACTTAAATAATGTTCACATGGTTGTTGACAACCAGTTTGACTAGAAGTAGATTTCTATGAAAACCCAAGTAAAACAAAAATTGATACAATAAAATGGATCGCTGCAATTAAACACTTGAAAGAAGCCGGGTTATCACAACAGGAAACTCACAATAGAAGGGTTTATAGACAGAAAATTTGTGACTGGAGGTTTGGCCAACAGGAAAAAAAACAAAAAACTAGAACATCTTGGTCAGAGGAAAGGAAAAGACAACACTCTTGAGATAATGAAGGAGATACGGGCACAAAGGAAGATTACGAAGCGCTGAATGGCTTCTATATTGTACTTCGCGTTGTACGATAAGGCCCATATGTTAATAATAATAATAATAATAATAATAATAATAATAACAATATAATGTTCACATGCCCATATAATAATAGTACAATAATAAAAGTACATATAATTGTAGAAATAAAATATAATGAAGGCATGTTTTGTTCGAAATACGGGTCCTCGTTGATCCTGGCCTCTTGTGATATCTGGGTGCTCCTGTACTTAATTATCGTTTGCACTATTTACTTTTCCATACGAATATGTGATTCTTCTTCCACGATTTAGAATCGAGGACTCATCACTGAAATGTTTAAAATTTAAGGATTACATAACGCCAGAGATAACCGAGTAAGCGCAGAAGTGAAGATGAACGCGTGTTTTCCAGGCATGTGTGCTTGTCGCGGCGCCCAGCTGCCCCGCCTGCGCGGCACCGTCGTCGTGCTCGGGGCGGGCGACACCGCCTTCGACTGCGCCACGTCCGCGCTGCGCTGCGGAGCGACCAAGGTGTTCGTAGTGTTCAGGCGAGGATTCCGCAACATTCGAGCAGTTCCGGAAGAGGTACGGCCCGGCCCGACACACCATTTTTACATTACAAATATTGAAAATTGTATCTCTGGCTGTATGAATACGAAACATATTTAGTATAGACGTGAATAGTGTTCCTGAAAATCTGTAAATGGAGTTGATTGAGTTACAGCGCAACAATGAAATAAAATATATTTTCCAGCGACAATTAATTTTCTAGAATACTTATATTACATTCAAGAAATATTCCAACTTATATTTCTATAACCAACAGAATAGTTTGTACGGGTTGTAAGTGCTTCTGAATGAACATGTGTTTGTGAAACATTTTTCTCGAAAATAAAATTTTAAAGAACATGCATCATTAACTGATAACACTTCAGAAAATGAGCTCAGTTGTGCAACGACTTACATAAATATAGATTTTGAAAAATTAAGTTAAAGGATAAACATCTCCTTAATAACGATTCGACAGTTAATTCCACTCAAAGATATCATAAAAATAATTATAACCTGTTTATATTTTTATTGCATTTTTAAAAAGCATTTTTTCCTTAAGCGCGGTCCCACGATACGGTATGCTTCATCAAAGTAACCCGTGAAACTATTTGGCTTGGTCTGTGTTATAATCTTTGAAACGGTGACATCATTTCGAAGGTACCTTAATACATTCTAAACTTTACTTCTAGGTGGAATTGGCTAAAGAAGAAAAATGTGAATTTATGCCTTTCCTGTCTCCTAAGAAAGTGATTGTGAAAGCCAACAAAATAACTGCAATTCAATTTTGCCGCAATGAACAACAAGATGACGGAACTTGGGTGGAAGATGAAGAACAAGTGCTTACTCTGAAAGCGAGTTTTATTATCTCTGCATTCGGCTCCGGGTTATTCGACAAAAACGGTAAGAACAAATTCATTTAATATTCAATGGTTGAGAAACTCTGCAATCCAACGTGCGAAGGAGACGTCCCACAAAATGTAACTAACAAAGTAAATAAACACAGAAACAAATAAGTAAATACATACAACAAATAAACAATCAATGGAACACATGTCCAGAAATTTAGATCCAACCTTCAATTGTGGATTGTGCGGCTCATTGTATGTTTTCGTTGATCGTAATGCTGATGCTATATATATATATATATTGTAATAATCATAAGACTGCTCGGGGGAGGGCGCCAGGTTCAGCTCCTGAAATATAACTGGATGGAAGAGTTGGGAGGTCAATGAATCAGCACAGAGTCATTTGTGAAAAATAACAATTTATTCCTGGCACCAAAAGCTGCCAGGGAACTTATATGTCGCAATGGGCGACGCAATTTTCAATTAAATTTACTTTGTGGACTGATTGTCCTAATTACTAGTTGCTAATTCTTTTACAGTTAACACATCATGCATACTTTTTGATGAAGCGTGCTATTCATCACTTGAAGTTTGCAGGGCCTGAGCGCGGCCACTTATAATTTCTCGTCGTTACGGTCGTTCGGCGAGACGGATTCGTCTCATAGTTCTTTCACCAGTGGTTGTGCTGTCTCCACGGGCGGGCCGGGGTGGCGGCCACGGGCGGAGGCGTAGGCCGTCCCAAGTGCGGGCCGGGGTGGCGGCCTCGGGCGGAGGCGTCGGCTGTACCAGGTCGCTGAACTTCAGCGGCGCGTCTCTCTGCGGGTCGCCGAATCGAACAGGCTCAGCGGGTTGAATGGCCACGGGCGTTGATGTAACGCGGTGAGCAGTCACTGGGCTCGGCGCGTGAGGCGGCAAAGGCTACTGGGCCGATGCGGAAACAGCGCGGGATCAAGTAGTCTTCCGCCCGAATTTTCTCCGCGACAAGTCCGCAGTCTTGTCCTAATTATTCCGATTCTGGGAAAGTCTTTCCCAAACTCGCGTCCCGATCGTAAGTAACTGAAGTAGTTGAAGTGACTGACGTGACCGAAGTCTCTCAGAAGTAAGTGAAGTAAGCTTGAGAAGTCCTCTCAAGTGCTCTAGTGCTCAAGTCCCCCCGTGCTCTCGTCTCCCAGTCTAGTCTCTCAAAAATACTTAAGTGCCTTAGTTCTAAAAATCTTTAAGTGTCTGTCCTTTGATTTCTACTGTGCATCACGTTTTATGAGAAATTCCCTTTCCCCTTCCCCAAAATGTTCCTAGCTCTGGGTTATCCCTTCCCCCCTGGTGAAGCTTCCCATTGGCTAAGGGTGGCTGCGTCGCAGAATTTTGATTAGCCAATCATGTGGCAACTTTCCCGTATTTTTCCGTCGATGTTCTCAGTCTAATACTGGATTCTTTCTCTCGCTCGCTCCTCCCTTTGTTAGTTGTTCCAGAAGCTGCTCGCAGCTGTCCGGACACGTGAGCTTGTAAAAGCGCATTTCACGGACCATCTCGTCCGGCATGGGCTAAACGACAGCCTACTGTATTTATTTGTACGCAGCCCTTTCGAGGATTCTGGTGTCTTCCCGGGCGCGTGTCACTTTCGTCAGGCTTTGTTCGGAAGGGGATGGCTGAGGCCGAGAAAGGGGTTTCGATTATGACGCGTCGTAAATGTGTCTTCCTCGCCTAATGGACACCCGGCCCAACCCATCGGGGCCCGGCGTTCCCTGGTCGCGCGGCGGGAGAACGGACGCGGGGGCGTTCTTTTGTCCCAGGAGGAGGCCGGCGAACGGCTCCGAAAACAAGAATGGCTTTTTTATGATTGCAGTAAACCAGCTGCCTTTTGTAGGACAGGCCGGCGCGCGGTCGGGTGAGGCTGGCGGCGTGACGAAAGGACCCTTTTCTGCGAGGGCCTCCCCTCTTGACCCAATTCTGTGCCGCGGCGCGAGCTATTCCCAGCTGCAGGAATTATCGGTTATTGGCGACGCCATAATAAAATTATATTTAATTAATCGGTGACCCCACATTAGCATCCCCCTCCCACTAGATTGATAATTCGAGTTTCTTTGTTAATTTCTAATAAAGGGCGAGAATTCTCAATCGTCAAAAAATAACAGTGGTGTCACCTAAGATAAAGACATGCTTAATTTAATTGGAGGCTTAAGATACTGCGCCTCTCTGTCTACATTGCTAATTTTCTATCATTAAAACCCTTATTATTACGATGCTTACTTCTAATCGTGACAACTAGTGTCGTATGGGTCGCAGGTTCCGGCGAATTGTGGGCAGAGTCCTCTGAAACGTGATATTTTTTAATCATTCTTTGAAACAAAAATCGTAAATTGAAAAAAATCTTCAACCTGTCATAACCCCGTTCCCGTCATAATCCCGTCATAATCCTTGAAAAAGTCTTCAACCCGTCATAACTAAATTCAATCAATTCTCTGTCGTCCGGATGGGTGATTATCTGCCTGTACAAGTGAAAAAAAATCTAGTGCCGTAAATATTTTTGTTGTATTATTAGTTCAATTAAGTTTCCTATAATCTCATCTACATTTTTCGGCGCCTCGTTCTCAGGTACTGTAGCTTTGTTAATGTGCCTCTCTTCTAGGCAAATTCTGACTCCCGTCTTTCTTTTACAACAATAGGATTTAATTACACCGCAACACTTCTCTCTCTTATTCCCTCATTAATCTTTCCCCCCAGTAGTTTCATTAACTCGTTCCCTCATTAATTATTCCCCCAGTAGTCTTATTGACTTGTCCCCTAAGTGATTACTGTGCAGGATAATTATGGTCGGCAAGGGGTATCGTCAGTGACGTTAATCCGAAACAAAATTCTATAACAGAATGAGTTGGACGTGCGAACACATTCGAAAATTAAAAAAAAAATACCTGCTCTAGCTAGGAGCGCTCGTGGTCAATAATTAAGTCATTTTCTTTGCTCTCATTGGGCTTATGACCCCACTCACGTCTTCCCCCTTTATTCTAGGACGCACGCAGTGTACTTGGTTCTACTCCGCCGTCAACTTCATCCGTAAGTGCAATTTCCTTACCCCCGCCAAAACTCATAATATCTCTAGAAAAGTTAATCACCCCATCGTTCTCCTTTTAAGAAATTAACCCCCCAAAATTATATCGTGTTTTAAATCCTCAACTACTAGACAAGGGACGTCAAATAAATGATCTTGTACCTGAAGCGAGATAAGGGCCTGCTTATTAATAGGCTTACTTCGTTTATTTCCTACTCCGATAACTTAACACTTAGCAGTGGGCAGTGTTGGCACGGGCACTTGTTCACTTATAAGGCGAGAAAATAATTCTAACGAAACGGCACTGATTTCACTGCCTGTGTCGACCAGTGCACGGACAGGAATTCTACTCAATTTAAATTCTAAAACAGGGCATTTCCAAACACTCTTTGACTTGATTAGCCTCCCCATTGCCAAAATCGTGGAAGGCGTACCCTACAGATATCGCTTCATCGAATGGTATCTCTGCCACAATTCGTTTGGGACCCAGATGACCCAAACGGTTCTAGTTTGACGAATTTGTTCTTACATCGTAATTGACACTAGTACCGGAGCCGTTTCCCTCTGTCGAATTTTCCGGTCTCCCCACGGGCGGTTCAGAAGGCGGTCGCCTCTCATTGTAAACTTGCCATGCTTGTCCCAACTACCTTCCAAAATTTGCTTTTTAAACTCGTAGCGGGCTTGGTCCCCCCAAAATTTGTCTACGAATCGATCTCGGGACCCCTCATAACTGCTCGTGAACGGATTGATTGCTGTCAACCAGTGGGCGGCGTTACCGCGTAGCAACTCCTGCATGAACCTGGGTTTGAGCGAGGAGGGAACCGATTTAGTTAGAGCCATAGAATTTTCGGCTCGTTCTAATAAAATTTTGGGGTTCTCGTCCGGAGATCCCGAAAAACAAAGATTTTGTGGGGGCGCCCACGAAAATTGCAAGCCTGCCTCAGCCGTGGGAGAGCTTCCTACGCTGTTTTCTCCGTCCCAATTTAAAGGCTCTTGCGCTAAAATTTCGACATTCCGGTCTATTTCCTCCCTAATTTTAGACTTGTTTCCCATCGCGTATTCCTCTTGCGCATTTCCCATAGAATTTACTTTTTCCTGTATTTGGCTAACCTCCGAGCTTAATTTCTTGTCGATCTTATTAATGTTCTCATTAAGTTCCTTTTTGACGTCGGTTACGCTCTTTTCTAGGGAGTCATCTAGTCCCTCCATTTTATTTTCGAAACCCCGTAGCCTACGGTCCATTTTGGTTTCTAGTTTGTCAAAGTTGACTTTCGTTTCGGCTCTCGAGTGGCCAAGCTCTTCGGTCACTTTCGCTACATGGTTTTCGATTTCCGCGCATTTCTCCCCTACCTCGCATTTAAAAGTTTTCATTTCTTGACCTAGTTGTTTTTCAAGATGCCCTACTTTTTCCGCCTGCGAATCGAAACATTTCTGTAACTGATCAAATCTTTCGTCGCATTTAGTTTCGTGTTCCGAAAAACGTTTAATGAGTTTCTCCTCCATTTCCCTGGCATTTTCCGCGATTCGGCTAACAATGGTTTCATTAAGTTCATCCTTAGTTTTCTGAATACTCCCTTTTAATTCTCTAAAATGTTCTTCCTGTCGCGCCTCCTGCCTTTGCATCAATTTTAGAATTTCCGCTAAATCGGTTTTACTGTCGCCTTGCGCCGGTGGGTCACTCGAACTGTCTGAGCCTGCTAGATCGACACCTGATTCGTCGAGCATTTTTACTGAGTTCTCTTGTTCACTTAGTTTACTATTATACCGCACACGCAAACACCGACACACGCAACACAGTACAAAAACAATAAACACAAAAACACAAACAACAAATACATCAAACAGAGTACACAAATTATTGACCCTCCTACAACTTTCTTCCATCCATTTATTGCGGTAACTTGTGATTTAAGCTGTCGCAATAGAATTTTGAAGGAGCTGAACCAAAAAAAGTTAATAACAAAATATTTTATGAGCAATCTGACTTCCTAATCTCGGGGTCGCTTACTGGGGTATTTAACAATACAAATCGAGCCCCACTTGGGAAAGCCAAATGTAATAATCATAAGACTGCTCGGGGGAGGGCGCCAGGTTCAGCTCCTGAAATATAACTGGATGGAAGAGTTGGGAGGTCAATGAATCAGCACAGAGTCATTTGTGAAAAATAACAATTTATTCCTGGCACCAAAAGCTGCCAGGGAACTTATATGTCGCAATGGGCGACGCAATTTTCAATTAAATTTACTTTGTGGACTGATTGTCCTAATTACTAGTTGCTAATTCTTTTACAGTTAACACATCATGCATACTTTTTGATGAAGCGTGCTATTCATCACTTGAAGTTTGCAGGGCCTGAGCGCGGCCACTTATAATTTCTCGTCGTTACGGTCGTTCGGCGAGACGGATTCGTCTCATAGTTCTTTCACCAGTGGTTGTGCTGTCTCCACGGGCGGGCCGGGGTGGCGGCCACGGGCGGAGGCGTAGGCCGTCCCAAGTGCGGGCCGGGGTGGCGGCCTCGGGCGGAGGCGTCGGCTGTACCAGGTCGCTGAACTTCAGCGGCGCGTCTCTCTGCGGGTCGCCGAATCGAACAGGCTCAGCGGGTTGAATGGCCACGGGCGTTGATGTAACGCGGTGAGCAGTCACTGGGCTCGGCGCGTGAGGCGGCAAAGGCTACTGGGCCGATGCGGAAACAGCGCGGGATCAAGTAGTCTTCCGCCCGAATTTTCTCCGCGACAAGTCCGCAGTCTTGTCCTAATTATTCCGATTCTGGGAAAGTCTTTCCCAAACTCGCGTCCCGATCGTAAGTAACTGAAGTAGTTGAAGTGACTGACGTGACCGAAGTCTCTCAGAAGTAAGTGAAGTAAGCTTGAGAAGTCCTCTCAAGTGCTCTAGTGCTCAAGTCCCCCCGTGCTCTCGTCTCCCAGTCTAGTCTCTCAAAAATACTTAAGTGCCTTAGTTCTAAAAATCTTTAAGTGTCTGTCCTTTGATTTCTACTGTGCATCACGTTTTATGAGAAATTCCCTTTCCCCTTCCCCAAAATGTTCCTAGCTCTGGGTTATCCCTTCCCCCCTGGTGAAGCTTCCCATTGGCTAAGGGTGGCTGCGTCGCAGAATTTTGATTAGCCAATCATGTGGCAACTTTCCCGTATTTTTCCGTCGATGTTCTCAGTCTAATACTGGATTCTTTCTCTCGCTCGCTCCTCCCTTTGTTAGTTGTTCCAGAAGCTGCTCGCAGCTGTCCGGACACGTGAGCTTGTAAAAGCGCATTTCACGGACCATCTCGTCCGGCATGGGCTAAACGACAGCCTACTGTATTTATTTGTACGCAGCCCTTTCGAGGATTCTGGTGTCTTCCCGGGCGCGTGTCACTTTCGTCAGGCTTTGTTCGGAAGGGGATGGCTGAGGCCGAGAAAGGGGTTTCGATTATGACGCGTCGTAAATGTGTCTTCCTCGCCTAATGGACACCCGGCCCAACCCATCGGGGCCCGGCGTTCCCTGGTCGCGCGGCGGGAGAACGGACGCGGGGGCGTTCTTTTGTCCCAGGAGGAGGCCGGCGAACGGCTCCGAAAACAAGAATGGCTTTTTTATGACTGCAGTAAACCAGCTGCCTTTTGTAGGACAGGCCGGCGCGCGGTCGGGTGAGGCTGGCGGCGTGACGAAAGGACCCTTTTCTGCGAGGGCCTCCCCTCTTGACCCAATTCTGTGCCGCGGCGCGAGCTATTCCCAGCTGCAGGAATTATCGGTTATTGGCGACGCCATAATAAAATTATATTTAATTAATCGGTGACGCCACAATATATATATATATATATATATATATATATATATATATATATATATATATATATATATATATATATATATATATATATATATATATATATATATATATACCGCAAATCATGTCACAAAGAACCACGATGTGATATATTTTTCATTCCGACTTTTAATTTCTCGAGTATCATGCCATATAGTAGTAAACTTATAAAAATGGTACAGGACTGATTTTCATTAGAATCTGTGAAATTTCGAAAATTGAAAAAGTTAAAAATTCGTTGTATCCCCTATTTATAGTGAAGCATTTAAGATAATATGAAGGAATTGGATTTGTATTATTTGCAAGTTCTTTAGTTGGTTTTTGTTGCATTTAACAATATTGGGCAGGCGTATATGCCAGACTGGGCAAGGGTATATTTTTAATGTTGGAATAAGGGGCAGGATCCGTGTATTAATGGCTTTAGTTGAATAACCTCGGTGGTTTAGCTTGATTCTGGCTTGAGCACTTTGGCGTCTATATATTGCTTCGGATTGAGTTTGTTGTCTCTGTTCCGTGCTAGGTATCTGCCTGGTTTATTGGGAGGGTTTATTGGTTAATTGTTTTGTTGTGTAGCGGCGGTGAGTGTCGCCGGTGTGTGAAGAACGTGGCTGCCGTTTTGCTTGGATTAAGTCGCATTTTGAATTTTTAAGCCCAGCTTTAGGCAAGTCTATTAGGTTAAAAATAATTGTATTTTGTTGCTGCAGTCTTTGAGTGAAGGAGGGGAGTTAAAAAATGTACTTGGGTGCGAGCCATGTGGCAAACTTGCTAAGACTGGTTTCGGTTTAAATGGTAGTTGTTTACAGTTACTGTGTAAGTTCTATTGCATATTAAACTTTATATGATCGTTTGGATATAATGCGATTTTCTTGATGCCACGTCCGACCAAATACCTGCGTTGTGTCGGTGGAAGCTGCTACTGGAAAGGAAATGTAAATGTAAATGTTCTTGAAGGAAATGGAAAGGTATTCGGTAATGCCGAGAAGGTCGTGAAATGCGGAAGGCTTTTCGGTGAATCCAAATTGTGTCTTAGGAATTACTTTAGTAACCTTGTAAGTGTTCTGTAAGTCTTTTGAGAATGTAAGGGCTCAGTAGAACAGGGGGTATCCCACATTCACCTAAACTTCAATTTTTTAAATTTTTTTTTAAAAAAAAGCCTCTCAAGGTCACGTACGAAAAAGGCAGAGGAGCTGCGAAGTCTTGTCTTTTTTTGCGTCCTCTTTTTCGATTTCTCATCTAGTGGCTCAGAGCACAGTCGGTCACCTTTCACCAAGGAAGTCGAGTTCGATTCCCGTCGAATCTCGGACAATCTCGTGTTAAATGCGTTTCAACAAAACCAGTGTGATTGCTTCAGAAGGGCTAGTCCAACCCCTGTGAAGCGTCCTAATCCCTACCCCTATCCTAATTCCTTCCCAATTCTGGCCACTGAGTAGTGACACAGGGGCGCGTAGTAGGAGACCCGTACGCGGAGATGCTACCTGGTGGTCCTCTTGACAACTGACTGCGACGAGACGTGACGGTTACAACGTAATAATGAATCGAGGATTACTCCTAAATCGCAAAGCGCTCAATACCGCTCAAGGACTTGGAGACGCGTGTGTCAATTAAACACGTAACACTTCGAAGAAAAAATCTGGGGATTGTGCAACCGTCCAACCTAAGCACTAGCCGCCACTGACTTGATACGTCAGATAAAGTTTTTGACTAAAATAAATCAAATCAAAATTTAAATACATAATTTCAATAATTTTATTATTATCTTTCAGTAATAAATGCTCTATCTCCTGTAAAGTTCAACAAATATGGTTTGCCAGAAGTGAATCCGGAGACAATGGAGTGTAATGTACCTGGTGTTTTTTGTGGAGGAGATGTGGCTGGAGTTTCCGAAACAACTGTTGAGTCAGTCAATGATGGAAAAATAGCGGCATGGTCAATTCACAAATATATCCAAGTAAGTATAAATATACAAATAAGTAAAAGAGTTCAAAATGAAATAAAATTAATTCTTAAAATGTAATTAAATTATTAATCAATATTCTTTCATTTATTGCCAGATCTGAGAAAAACAGGAAATAATTCCTGTTTTTTTCTTCACATTTTTTTCCAGTCATTTACGAACGTTCATTTCTGTAATCCTCCATAAGTTCTGTATGGGGGAAAATGATTGGAGAATTCAGACGTTTTATTGGTTGTAGTATTTTAAATAAACTGTTGTCAATTAAAAAATGAAATTATCTTATTGTGATAATTGTACTTAGTATTTTCCCCTTAAATATTTTTTTTTTAAATAGTATTATAAAGTCCAACCACCGAACAATGAGCATATAGATTTTCATTGCCAATTTAATAAGAGCTTCCAATTACTTTCAAATGTCTAATGTGTCTTCAAATTTCTCATGAAAAATAATTAAAAAAATATAAATAAAAGTTTCAAACATAATGCTAATTGATTTTCCAGAATAAACACGGAAAAGAGGTGCCATTAAAACCTCAGTTGCCAGTATTCCACACTGCTATTGATGACGTGGATATCAGTGTTGAAATGTGTGGAATCAAGTTTTGTAACCCCTTCGGACTCGCCTCTGCCCCTCCAGCCACGACAAGTGCAATGATACGGAGAGCTTTCGAAGCGGGCTGGGCTTTTGCTGTTACAAAAACATTTTCTCTTGACAAGGTAATATTTGAAGTGGGATAATATTTTGATTGCCTGCGTTTCGTGTGTATTCTTGCCGTCTTAGGTGGCTCAGGACATCGATTCATGTCACTCCAGTGTCTCTGACCAGCAGGTCCTAATGTTCAAGTACTGATGCTGGCAGGAATTTCGACACTAGTCTCTACCAAACGGGCCACGGTTCGTGCGCGATCATTCTTTCCTCTTCCTTTTTCTAACCTTACCCTTTACTTGCACATACATACACTACAATACCACCCATGCCGGGGGACCAATCGGGAACTTGTCGTGGATGTGGCGGCGCCCCGCTGGTGGGAGACACTTCGATGAGGAAAAATCCTGCATGCCGACGGTTAGGTCAGCGATCTAGGGAGGCAAGAATACCACCACCACCACCTTACTGGACAAAAGCGTGCACTACACTTGCGGGACTATGTTTGTGCGCAACACTAGCGAATAAACCGTTCAAACGATTTCCCCCAAAATCGATATTCCTCAACCGTTCTAGCTGATGTCGCGGACCCAGGAATTGGAAACCGATTTGACATTTTACGCAAAATTATGCGGAAACTACTCGTATTATCGAAAAAATGTACATGGTCTTATTTCAAGATCTGCCTTCGAACAACAGATTTTACTAAGGCAAAAATATGTAATATCTTCAATACTGTAGTTGTAGGAAGGCGCTGAAAAAAGTGAACTCTTCCAATTTCAAAAAATCACGATTTTCAACGAAAATGAGGCCATTCTTTGTATCGATTTCCACGCCATTGGAGGAAAAGTTAAAAAAATTGGAGCCATTTGTACAAAATAAGCCCCAACATTAAAGTATCAGTTTGAATCTCGCGAGGGAATGTGAGCGGCCGAGGTGAGCGGCGGCGGCCACGAGCGGAGCTCCTGGAGCGCCTTGCAGGGAGCTGCCAATTGAGTGCAGCAAACGCATTGCTATTTCATTTTACAAGCTGTTTACAACTTACTTAGCAAATTATTTAGCTTTGAGTAGACAAACATTAAAATTTCATTAGTTATTCAAGCATTGCTTAACTTTGAAACGTGTTCTCGGCAGACAAGACAGTAAAAAGACAAAATAATTTGTACAATTTTTTTCATCCAAAATAAATGTTCCATTGGTTCATACCCCACGCATCTATGGCAAATGTCGTTCTTACAGTCTATTTTTAACGAATTTATGCTTCGTACTTTTTAAAGAAGAACCCTTCACAATATTTCTACAAATTATAGACCCTATTACTAATTCCAATAAAATTTCTTTTTACACTAAAAATTTTCGAAAGTTCTTGAAGTACCAATCAAGTGTTTGCATAAAGAGTTCATCAAAAATGAATTCTGCCGTTCCCTCTTCGACTGACTGGAGCTTGGAAGCGCATTTCAGCTCGTGCCTGCAGTGCCTCTGGCTGGGAGGTTCCAGGGTTCGAGTCCCGACGATGGCAGAGTTTTCGACACGAGCTAATAGCGTGCTCACATTCAGGCGCTGCCTGGGGGAGAATTCTAGCGGTCAGCTGCATCGAAACTAGGAGAGACGAGATAGAACTAGACGCACTTAGTAGGTGGCCGGAAGAAAATTATATCGGCCGGCTGCTCTAATCGGTAGTTTCCTTGGTTTCACCGATCAACACCAAACGAATGCCGGAGCAGTACCCTAACAAACGGGCCACGAACCGCACACGATCTTCGTCCCCTCTTCCTTGTCCAGTCCTCACTCCTTCCACCCAGACGTGTCGGGGCGCCAGTCGGGAGATTCTTCTAGCTTGCTTGGCTGGTGCGCCAACCTCGCCATTGAGCGGGGGAAATCATCGTCTTTTCCACCAATAAAATATGCACTACACTTACGGAACTAATGACCTTAGCTGTCGACGCGCCGTGATTCACTAATACACCAATCAATCACTGAAAGCTTGCACGCCGGGACCGGCGAGGGTGCTAGCATTGACACAGACGAACAGAACAGAACAGCGTTTTGCCAGAAATCGACTTGTCGGTAGCGAGGACCCACAAAACGTGGATTCTGAGTACACAATGTTTTAGAGGAAGTCATTTAATACACATGCAAACAAGATTTATCCCGTTTTTCGATACCAGGGCTCGGCAATAAGAGTTTTTTCGTCGAAAATTCGCCGTTTGCCACCGCACAATGACAATACTTTCTCTTCTCACGAATTAAGGTCAGAAGGAACTAGAGAGGCAGATTTTAAAAACTATTAGTCGGCAGGTTGACAGCGTAGAACAAGATTGGTAGCTCTGAGCGGGCGGTGGGAAAACGAAAGAGGCAGTTGCATGGGGACGCTCTACGGCCATCCATTTCCGAAATTCGTTTTCGTCATATTCGGCGGTCGTCTTTCACGAGTCGCTCCCATGAGAGCTCAAACCTGTGTTCAACTGTTTCAAAGTCATGATAGCATAACACGAATTCTGATCAAAATAAACTCCATTTCTTGATGTTGTAATATCTGTGCAAGGTGAACGTGAGAATGATAACAATCGCCGAATGATAACCGTGATTACATTAAGCGACATCTACTGTCATTGTTTTGTTTTTGAACAGAAAATAAAAATTAAAGTGTCAATCACATAGAAAATAAAAATACAAATTTAAAGGGCATAATCCTATATTGCAGCAATTTCCAACGTACTGATTTATTACACTTCTTACTTCACAAACTTATTTTTAATATGTGAAACTAACATTCAAAAAATCAATTTTTAATTTTGGATTTTATTTCAAAGGATCTGGTAACAAATGTTTCACCCCGGATTGTAAAAGGTACCACATCACGTCATCATTATGGACCAGAACAATCATCCTTTTTAAACATTGAGCTGATATCCGAAAAGTCAGCTGCTTACTGGTGTCAGAGTGTTAAAGAACTTAAAACTGACTTTCCTGATAAGGTAGAAAACCTTTACTGTGTATCAAATATTTTCGCTATCTTGCATTGATTTAAAGTTGATCCGCCAGTTTCATATCCTGTTGTTTGTTTACAGATTGTAATTGCCAGCATTATGTGTGCGTACGACAAAGAAGACTGGACAACACTCAGCCAAATGGCTGAAGCCTCTGGTGCAGATGCCCTGGAACTGAACCTTTCCTGCCCACATGGCATGGGCGAATCAGGCATGGGACTGGCATGTGGACAGGTACTGGCGTTAATGAATTGTCATTGAAAGTAACCATCTTTAAACACTTTGATAATGAAAATGAAACATTTACATCCAATATTCCAACAATGCTTGTTTAGCAAAGAGCAGGGTGGGAAGTGTCAAGGGGATACCGGGGCACAGGAAATGTTATTGTCCCCGCCGAAAGAGTTTGATGTCCCCTGCTGAAAAACACAATGAACTATATTGCATGCACTCTGCCACAAAGTATTCAAAACATTTTAGTATCATTAAGCACAGTGTACCCTCTTCGTCCGTGCATCCCTCCATGCGTCCAATTTCCTATCCCTCCCTCAAATTATCTCCTATTTATTTTCAAAAGACATTAATCCTGTATCCAGAGGAGTGTACACAGTGGGAGAGTTCGCAAGGGACCGTGACCCACTGAAAATTTTGACAGGGGCTCCATATTTTATAAATAATATTTTATTTCCGTATATATGATAAATCCCTGATAAAACGACGTATAGACCCATTTTAAAATTTAGAGATATGACAAACGAATGAGCACACTAGTATATCCGTGTTACAGAGTCAGATTTCACATGTATTCCGTATAAGCAACTTCCGAATAAATATAAACATCACAATTTCAAAACCAACCTGTTCGTTTTGGTCCGGAAGGAAACAAATGGTGGAAAAATACTTTGATCTTGTTTGAATCCAAGAAATTTTCATGAAATCAAGACACGAAAGTTACAATCACATGCGTTTGAGGACTCATCTCAAATATTACAGGGATTAAAGTTTACGATTCAGATGGTACTACAGACAGCAAACAAGTGACAAAATCATATCAGAGATCAGAGACGATTGCAGAAATGGAAGAAACAGTTGAAGACCACTCGCTATTGTCCCTGTACGCACGAGTTGCAGCACGGACACACGTTATTGTGCCTGCCAAAGAATGTCGTATTTGGTGCTACAGAGTTAATGTAGTAGCAATATAGCAACGCGCTTGCTAATTTTCTGTAAGAAGGAAGATTTAGCATACAAATATGTTTTAACTCTTTATTACCCACATATGCGAAAGACGTTATTCAACACGGAGTTTATCAAAATCTTTTTTTTAAATTTTCTTGCATCTTCGAAACACGTCTCTTAGCCCTTGTTGGGCATTGAGCGTAAGTTGAGTAATACTCCTTTATGTTTTTGACTTTTTGTCTTCGCACGTCACAGTGAGTCAATGCCTTTTATCCTGTCGGCTAGGGACTCTGTGCCTTAAGAAACTGGGGTTTCCAGACAGTCACCCGACCACGAATCCGTGGAGTCTCGATTTGTTGAACTTCGGTGTCTTCACGGAGCGTAGTTAAACAATGCGGCTAGCGACGCCGGCGCACGCGACTTTCGCAGCAGCCGGGCGGTCCAGGGCTCTCCCGTACTCACATACGGGAACTGCCGTTGCTCTTAACTTTCCTGAAGGAAACATGCGGAACTGATTTCCCCTTTGATGTAATCTCGACGAATTGATGCGGTTCTCTCTTCAAAAGATGTGCCAAGAATGCATTCGAACCAAAGGACACCACTGTCTTCATCCTATTTAAGGTGCGTTAATCGTAGCAATAGTTTCCGTGTGTCATCACGGGAGTTGAGTCAGCGCTTTGCTGGGCGAGCGAGACATCTCCCCACGTGACACAGCCCGAATCTTTGGCGAATGATAAAATGTACACCCGGTACAATCATCTTGATGTCCTTCATGTTCATGGTAGCAGAAAAAGGAATTCAAGAAGATCTTGATGTTGACCGATCATTTATAGAGGAGAAAAATGTAAGCAAATTAAAAAATTGTTATAACATGAAAGAGATTTTTATGCCAAAAAGACAAGGTACCTAAAACCAAATGTAGCGTATTGACTTACATTATATTTGTACTTGAAAATTGTTTCAAAATATCCATTTTGGTCGTCACAGAATTCTTACAACAAAGATATTTTAAATTAAATTGTTTGCAATCATTTAATTTCGACTAAATTTGATTTTATTACAAAAGGGACCGGGTTTACTGAAATTCCAGTGCCGAATTTCACCCCACTACGGCTATCAAACTGCACTGAAAGGAACATGGTGTCTCTGACCGCAAGGTTCTAAGGAAATTTCTTGTTTTGGCCCCCTTATCCTCACTATGAACTTAGCGATCATTTCTGATAAACCTGTATTTACACATGCATATCGTATTAAAATAACTCCGTAACTTTAATTTGGATGTTATGAGTGCTGAGTTTCTGGGGGAAACCTCGGAGACGTGTAGCTTCATCAATGCGAATGTTGAGAATAAAAAATGTATGCATGTACTTTGGCACAACAGCTCTTTACGAGCTAAGGCCTAGCCATCCCCACACTGTATTTCAGGTATTGTCAACCTGAGAGGTGAGCAATCTCATCGTCGCACAGCAACAGATACTGGAAAAGCGCACAACTACTTTTCGTCCCGACCGGGATTCGGACCCGGGATTACACCGTAGAAAGCGAGCGCGGTAGTCAACAAGCCAAATTCAAATATCAATGACATTATCATCAAAAAAGATAAATAATATTATTTCGATTACATCTTGGGTAATGCATTTACAAAGTACTTATTAAATATTAATTCCGGTTACGATATATAATATAGATTACTTTTTTACTTCAAGATACAAAATATAATTCGGTTATGTTATCATTCTTACGGTTAAGCTTTGAATATGTTGAATACTGACAGCAGGTTAGTCAGAGAGTATCACTTAACTATTTTTAGAAAATCAGGTCTGGATATTGTATTACTGACATTGGAATAATATATTTGAAGAGCTTAATATCTTTGAATAGGAAACATGTAAAGAAAGAAATCTGTAAACTTTGTAATCATAATGTGGGATTACCTGAATCAAAAATTGCTTTAATTATTATATACTGTTTCAGAAACCTGAATTGGTTCGAGATATATCGAAATGGGTGCGTGCAGCAATAAAAATCCCATTTTTCATTAAACTCACTCCGAATATCACAGATGTTGTAACTATAGCCCAGGCAGCATACGAAGGTACGTATTAAATTTAGTAAAGAATGGAAGTTAATCAGAAAAGGAGAGTTTTCATAAGTAGCACATTATAATTGAATGAAACACTTTTAATATTAGATATAAAAATTGAAAAGAAAACACGAAAAGGAATGAGTTATGAAATCCCATTAATGTGTCTACTAATGTAGCGGCTGCCGGGGCCAGAGGCCAGCTCCAACGGGCGTTTGACAGCGTTCATTCTCACTCCGTCCGCAAGGCGCGCGCGCGCTGATATTTGACAGCAAGGGCAGTTCGTCATTTGGAGGACGTTGCCCCTCCCAACTGCTTCACGTATAGGGTCGGATTCATCCGACGTTCGCCAGCTAGTGTTCCCAGGTCTGAGCCCTGATTTTATTTTTTATCCACACCTGAGGGTTAAGGAGAGTTTATTTCGCCCGTTTGAGCTTTCTTCGTCACCCAGCTAGATACCTACACGATTTGTATTTGAAAACTTCTTCTTTTTTGCCTCTGTCGGAAATTGAACCCGCGACGCCTCACAGAAAACGAGCAAGCACTTCTAAATTATTATTATTATTATTATTATTATTATTATTATTATTATTATTATTATTATTATTATTATTATTATTTTCCTCTACATCTTGAGTAAAGATGTTATGACAGAGTTGAATATAAAACCCACTCCAGTTTGCAACCAACTACCTAAGGAGCAGATCTAGGGGCTGTCGGTGCCTCTACAATACTTGGCGCAAAATGTGGGCTGTTCCAAATAAAGCAATGTCATGTACTTCCCAATCTTTTGAATGACCTGGGAGTTTAGCCAAGTTCTTACACAAATTTTGCGGAACAAATCCAAGAGCTTCGATGACTATCTGCACGACCTGTGGTTTAACGCCCCACATTCGACTGATCTCGATTTCCAAACTCTGGTATTAAAGACGTTTCTCTGCCTACTTGGTTATGATGTTTTGATCGCAAGGCACAGCAACATCTACAAACAATTTGATTGTTTGATTTTGATGGTCGTACAATATTGTATAGAGTCCAACTGATGTCACCGGTTTTGGTGAGCGGACAACGTGGGGCATGTATTTGGAACTTCGAGGGCGGTACAGATCGGCCAGTGGAGGGAACTACACACTCTGTCGTGTCTTTTCAAGTATTCGGTCTTTGCAAGACTGAGACAATATGATCAATGGTTTCTACTTGTTCCTTGCAGATGCGGCATTTATAATCTTGGGAAATTTTGAGAACCGCTTTATCAAAATGTCGTGTCCTCAACGCACGTTCCTCAACAGCTATGAGAAATGCTTCCGATTCTGGCTTCATTCTTCCCCTTTTAAGCCACATAAATGATTGATCTTTATTGATGTGCACCTTGTTCATTCTTTTTAGATATCGTCCATGGAGTGGTTTGTCTCTCCATGATTTCTTTAACAATTGTTGTCTCACTTATTATTATTATTATTATTATTATTATTATTATTATTATTATTATTATTATTATTACACATTAAATGATATACATGTTGGCGGATATGACAATGCAAAAAAGGACCTACATTTAAAATTATTCCAAAATCTAAAAGATGAAATTCTATGGATAGAATAGGGACATGAAATACGAAGTAGAACAAGCAGTTTGCAGAAGCAAACAATTACTAGGGTAGCAACAATCAATATCCACACAAATAAATCAGTCTTCATTTCATGAAATGCAGTTCAATAATGATGATGATGATGATGATAATAATAATAATAATAATAATAATAATAATAATAATAATAATAATAATAATAATAATAATAATAATAATAATATCTATTGAGTCATATACAATTACAATCGTGCATGACGAGCCAATATAATGTCTTGGGTGTAGAGAGGTGTAGAGAACGAATTTACATTACTGTTCAGAAGCAAAACAAAAGGGCCATCTCAGCATTTGCTCAAGGGACCAGGGAAACTGAACAAAAACCCTGATCAATATGGGGCCATTGGCCTAGGAATTATACAATACTTGCTACAGATAGGTTAAGATATTATGCAGTAGATAATTATTTTCAGTAGCAAATAATTTAGCATTTCAATATTTGTACAGTTTCATGCTTAAAGTAAAAGTCAAATTTACTAGTTATAGTCATCTTACTGCTACTACTTATAATATTAATACTAATACTAATACGATACTACTGCTATTACTACTACTACTACTACTACTACTACTACTACTACTACTACTACTACTACTACTACTACTACTACTACTACTACTACTACTAATAATAATAATAATAATAATAATAATAATAATAATAATAGTAATAATAATTAGTATAATAGTAATATTAATTATGGTAGCAACTAAATATAATTTAACAATAGTAGTACATTATATGTTTAAATTTTGAAATGGTGAGGAGGAGGCAGGTTTTGACCAGTTTTTTTTCTATTTGTACACCTAGTCCTAGTGCATCTAGTAGTACCTAATGCATCTAGAAAATCCAGGGTGAAGGAAATAGAACTGGTCAGGCATTCTTCTTCTACATCGCAGGTGACGTTATGCCAGTTCTTTATTCTTTGCTTCAGCTAGAAACAGCCAATGACACCTAGACCAAACAGAATTCATGACGAATAGTATCAGTCTTTAATGCTTGCCTTGTATCTATTCAATAAATGCACCGTCATTTTGCTACTGTACAGGTGGGGCTTCGGGAGTTTCTGCCATAAACACTGTAAGCGGTCTCATGGGTTTAAAAGCTGATGGATCTCCATGGCCAGCTGTTGGTCAAGAAAAGAAAACAACTTACGGTGGAGTTTCTGGTAATGCAACAAGACCAATGGCACTACGTGCTGTATCTGCTATATCAAAATCTCTCCCTGGTTTTCCAATAATGGGAATTGGAGGCGTTGATTCAGCAGACGTTGGCCTACAGTTTCTTCGGTGTGGAGCTTCTGTGCTACAGGTTGCTACATACATAATATTTCATTTTCACACATACACATCGTAAAAGAGGTTTTCTGTGAGTTTTGTATGTATGAATTCAATTTTTATTAAGGTTGGAAGTGCAATTCAAAATCAAGATTTTACCCTTATTGATGACTACACGACAGGTCTCAAGGCTCTGTTGTACCTACAGAGCGTGGGCCTAGAAAATTGGGATGGGCAGTCGCCCCCTGTTACCAAACATCAGAAAGGAAAACCAGTGATCTCCCTCAAGGATGATCTTGGCAAGGTAAATTGAATTGGAACTATTAGAGGAAAGTGTATTTGGAAATTGGAACATGTTGAATACACGCTTCCATTGCAGACTCTACCTCATTTTGGAAAATACCAGAATATCCGTGAAGAGAAAATTGCTGAAATAAAGAAAGCTTCTGTTATGAATAATAATGGAATATCTACTGTACGCCCTGTTCAAATTTCCAAAAATGTCATGAAAATAAATGATGTCATTGGCTCAGCTATCTCTAGAATTGGTGCTTACAAAGCTTTAAACAACCAACAACAAGTTGTGGCTCTCATCGATGACGTAAGTGTAATAATTGTTTATTACATATCATTAATAATTACTTCAGTGTTTTCTAGTATCAACGATCACGCTAAATCTGCTGACAACAGCATATTAAGTTAACGTTATAATCAAATTATACAGTACCCAGATGACATAATACAGTAAAATCTGTGTAAGGCGGAATCGGTCGGGACAAAAAATATTCCGGTTTAGGGAGGTTTCCGTTTTATACAGGGGTCTATTTTATGACACTCGTTTTATTGATATTTCCATCCCGAAACTAGTAAAGTACTTAACTTTATTTTAATTTATAAGTATATTAACATATTTATGGAAGAAGTCACCAATAAATTAATATTAAACATTTCTGACAATTGAGAGGAAATTCTTCACAACTTGTGCACTAACATTTTTTTTCAGCATTCATTTACAGATTTTTGCTTTTTGGTTTGCCACTTACAAATACCTTTTCTTTTTATGTTTTCTGTCGTAGAAAAACTGTAATGCTTAGTTTTATGTTGTTAAACCAGTTGTGAAACATAAAAATACACCGTGGAGGCAGCCGCACTGCCCGTCATCTTTTCAAAGCACAATGCATCACAGCCCAGAGTACTATGAAAGCCCTATGTCCTCCTGATACCCTTGCATGGTCGTGACCAATACGGTTCTAACCGAGGGGTTACGATTTTCATCGTGGCGCCGAGAGATGTGAGAACGGAAGCCATGCCAGTACGAATTCCCACGGCAGAGAGCCCCGGTGAGAGCCGGGAGGGAGGAAATTCCCTTCCCGCGTACACCTTGAGAGACAAGCGTCACAGTGGTCAAATTATACGCAGACAGCTGGAGCTCCTCATTTTCTCTGTCTGGCTGCTACAACTGAAACGCATTTACCAGGGACAGATAAATTAAAACAGACTTGCAGAGGCATTTATTCCATTAAAATATTCTCGCGTGTCTGCCAATTGCATTAAAATCACAGAAATCCCGTTTTATAAGGTTTTCTTTCGCTGCAGAGCACCCGTCCGTTTCCGCGTTGGACAGGTTCCGTTTTATGCTGTGTAAAATGCCATTTAACTTCATTAGGCTTAAAGCAGGTTTCCGGCTTTTACAGGTTCCAGTTTAGACAGATTTGACTGTACAAAACACACGCCGCCAACGCCTACTACTCTCCGGACCCTCCCGAGAATATACTCTCTGCTCCCGAGTCGGAAGTCCCGAATCTTATGTTCTGGGCTGCACTTGGAGATGGCCTTTGGCTGGCAATAACACGATCAGATTGTTGATATCTTCGAAAACGAACACCGAACGATAGTGCACGAAACGAGGACAGTTTCTATCGGTGTGTCCTCGGAAAGAGTTAACGCCATTAAAAAATACGAATTTACTTGGCTGTCCGGGTTACGCCGCGTCCATGGCGAAGGTGACGACGTTTCGGTCGCCATTCTGCGACCTTCCTCAGGGCGTAATGCGCGGAGTTTTTTCTTCGGCGTTGCCGAAGGACGGTTTGGTGTTCGATCGTATCATGATCGTGTTGATCAGAGGATACTTGATCGAAATTGCAGTGCACACGCCTTTTGCGTTTTACTGCTAGGTGTAATTAGTGTGTGTAGGTTCGCGACGGACCTTAGTGTTTGCCAGTTTGGCGATTTGTTTAGTCATATTTGTGACTATGTCATTTTAGAGTGTGTTTCGCTCTATGCCCTTAGTATGTCTGAGAGTAGAGCTTGTTGTCTATGCCCAATGGTAAGGACATGTCTCTTGAAAGTTTTTAGCGTAGCCGGAGCTTCGTCTGATTGAAAGACTTGGTAGGCTTCATTGAATGATAGCCGTCTCAAGCATTGAGTGAAGGACTCTATATCAAGTTCCTTCCTCAGAACTTTCACTCGTTTTCGAAACGGAGGGCGAGCTATGAGTCTCAGAACTCTATTCTGAATTAACTCAAGTGTGTCCTTGTACTTCTGTGCTGTGGTCCACCACGTCGTCGCGGCGTAGGTGGCCACAGGCCGGCAGAACGTTTTATAGAGTGCCAGGCGAAGAGCCAAGGGGAGAGAAGGTTCCTGTAGGAGAGGTTTTAGGAGACGGACCCTTAGGTGAAGTTTCGAACGGATTCGCCTGACATGTAAGCGCCAGCGCATGCTCCGGTCGAAAGTGACACCCAGGTAGGTTGCCTTAAGCGCCCATTTGAGTTTGTGCGTTCCGATTTTGATTTGCTTCGGCGGCGTGAAACGCTTTGTGTGTTTGTGTTTGAGGCGAGTGAGGCAGATTGCCTGAGACTTTTCCGCTGAGAAAGTCAAGTGGTTTTCTTGTACCCACTTCAGAGTCAGGTTCATCTGCTTTTTGCTATGTCGTCAGCACACAGGAATAGCCTAATCCGTGGTATGTCATTGACATATAGCGAGCACAGTAGCGAGGAGAGCACGGAGCCTTGGGGGACTCCGGCAAAAATCCCGCGCTTTGAGGATCTCGCTTTTCCCGCTTTGACCACGAAGGTGCGGTTTGTGAGAAAGGATGCAATCATATCCGTTACATGTTTAGGGAGGCTTCGTCTTAGCTTGGAAAGAAGTGTATTGTGTGGCACTTTGTCGAGGATACGACTGGTACATGCTGTGAGAGTATGAGGTCAGCGGAGATCTGCTGGGCCATACATAGTGCCTGCAGTGAGGCTGAATGTCCCGGTCGGAAGGCAAATTGCTCATCTCGTATAAGGTTTTGTGAGATGATAGCTGGTTGGATTCGCGCAAGGATTAGCCTTTCGAAAACTTCTCCATGATTGGGAGCAGGCTGATAGGCCTATGGCTCGTCGCGAGGGTAAGGTCTTTAACCGGTTTCGGGAGCATTGAAATACTCGCGTATTTCCAGCTTTCCGGGAAATACCGTAGTGTGATACAGCTGTTGTAAAGGTGTGTTAGATTAGAACTGATGGTCGGAAGCGCCTCTTTCAAGATTGGGGGACCGATCTGGTCGGGGCCCGGTGCCTTGCGACTGCGCATGCTTGAGATAGTTTGTGAGACTTCTTGGATAGTGCAGTGTCTGAGTATTGCGTTGTTGCTTTCCTCTGAATTTTCCTCGTCGTCGTCTGTTTGCGAGGTGTTGTGTGTGAACCTTTCTTCGAGCATATCTGCGAAGAATTCCGCCTTAGCTTGGTCGGAGAAAAGGTATGTTGGTTTTCCTTGAGCGTTGTCAGGTCCTCGAATGGTTGTGGTTGCGTTTGGTACGGACCTCAGAGCCTTTTGAAGTTTGAAAAGGCCGTTTTTTAGTGATCGGTTCCGATCTCTCCCATCTGCGCTTTTCTCACACGGCTGCGTGATAGTTTGAGAGTGCTGCTTTTAGGCGGTTTTCGCACTCTCGCAACTGTGTTTTGAGTGCGGGGCATCTGAACTGTTACCAGAGCCGTATAGCTTTGCGTTTTTCGGGTTTACATCATCAGACGGACGCCAAAATACAGGTGTTGCCTTCCTGTGAGCCGACTGTAGTTGTTTTGTGAGTGTATCCGTGCACCACTAGATTCTTCAGAGTATGATTTGCGGAGAAATTGTGTGTGATGTGGCGAGTAGTGAGAGGAACTCGTTCCAATTTGTGGGTTGTGGTTCCCACTGCTTGGGACAGCTGAGGGAGCGTATGCCTCCTACAGCGAAGGTGATAGGAATGTGATTACATAAGGAAAAGGGGATTAGTTTTGGCGTTGTTACCCGGATGTTTCCGGCCGTGAGCGTCACGTCTAGGATTTCGGGTCTTTCCCCGGGGTTTGTTGGAAAACGGGTAGGGGTAAAAGGTGGGACGAGATTCACTAAGTGGTGTGATAACAGGAAGCTTACAAGTAAGGACTGAATAAATTGTCTTCATTCATTTGTGGTTTGGGCCTTGGCCAGATTTATTCAGTCCCGTTATGGCCCGACAATTTATTCAGTCCTCGTTCATTTGCGGTTGGGGCCTTGGCCCGATTCACACTTGACGCGCGATGGCCCCACGAGCTTCAGCAACTCCATGTGGAGCTGGGTGTGGCGACTTGAAATGAGACTTTACCTTTATGATTATTAGTAAGACCTGATGAAGAATTAAATATTTCGAAACGTTGGCACAAATATTTTTTTCTGTACCCACAATGACCAATCCCGTGAACCAATTTTATTTTATTATTGATCAATGGTCGTGATTCTACAATGATGATTTTTATCCTTAATTTGCAGGATATGTGTATCAATTGTGGAAAATGTTATATGGCCTGCAATGATTCTGGATATCAAGCAATCACTTTTGATCCCCAAACACACACGCCACATGTTACAGATGATTGCACTGGCTGCACAATGTGCTTATCTGTTTGTCCTATAATGGAATGCATAAGGTAATTATCATTATCAAATTGAATTTTAAGTCAACTGCCAGAATCAACTTGTTCTTTCTTCTATTTCTGATTTGATCAATAACAGTAATTAGTGACATTATTAACTTTGATCTATACAAATACGAGTTATCAATAGGGCCCGGATTTTTATGACATGTCTTTTTTCTTTGAGTTATTTCCATGGAAAATGTAAGATAATCATGATTTTATCTACAATGACAAACATTATGCAATTTTCACGAGTCTTATACAAATTCATTTTGGTTTTTTAACACCATGGTCATATTTTCCCATGAAGTTTCGTGTTTTTTGTCATATTTTTTTTCTTGATTCCATTTTTACGTCCATCAGTCATCTCAAAGAGATTTTTCACATGTCCTAATTATTATCCAATTTCTTACATTTGTATTAATGTCTTATAAACGTTGCCTCTTTCCTGTACATCTGTGTGTATGTGCGTGCGAGTGTGTGTGTGTGTGGGGGGGGGGGTGCGTGTATGTATTACGAGGGTAAGAAGTATAGGAGAAAAATAAAGCATCGAAAGCACCAGATGTATAAGTATAGTTTAGTTTTGTCAGGTTTTGTACGAAAGTCAACTGCATCTATAAAATTTATTTAATAACTTTAGCAAGTAGAATTGTCTTTAATATTTACTTAAATTCCATGACAAAAAAATGGAAACAGAAAACTCAAGCAGGAATTAACACACTCGTGCGGAGCAGACCGTAGACAATTAATTTCTCGCCGAGCTGGGCGCTCCCTGTGTGAGCTAGTAATTACTGCCCAGTTTGAGCGCTCAATAGTGTTAAAATCGATTATGGTAGTGCTAATATGAATTTTTTGAATTGCAGCAGTATAAAAGAACCGTTTCTGTTGCAAGAAATCATAGTTCATAATCATATTAGATTTTATGTCACGAATGATTGCGTCACCCACTTCAAAACCTTGAATTTCCCGCTGGCTACGGCAAGTCCAGTTCGTCGCTACCTCGCCAGGTTGAAGATAAACCGGGGCCTCCTGGCTTGAACGTCACGAAGCACCCCCGCCCCCTTCAACCCCTTAGCGATGGTGAAGGGGGCGGGACCTGCTTGCCGCCTGGGACCTTTGCGAGTAGACAGCGGCGAAGTGTATATTCGGAGCGGCTGTCATTGTGGTGAGGAGTGGAGATGGAATGAGACTCAACCATGGTGGAAAAGCATCTCTAAACTGCCTGCCCGCCACTGAGGTGAACTGGAAATCACGGCGTGCTGCGAGGCGCTACTGAGAAATTACTGGAAATCTCTGATGTTCTTTGTAAATGTGTGTACCCTTCATTTACTACGGTACCGATGCTGGAGTGAATTGCTCAGAGTTGTTAGTTCCCATAGCAGAGAGTTGCCATTTTTGATACTTTCTATAGTATTGATTTGCCATTTTTGTTACTTTGGAGGTTGTTAATTATTCTTTGTAATGTGAAGACAAATATAATATCTGGTTTCATTATGAGGCCCAGCCAATGGAATGTTAAAAAAAATGCGATGCTTGTTCTCGTTGGAAATAATGTTCCTATTCAATTGTTTCTCTTCCTCATAAAATGTTTTGGAAATAGAAGTTCAACCTTTTCTTGACAGTAATAAAGATAACAAACAACCAGAATGGCAATACTATTTGCAGACGACTAAGTTATAATAGGGAGTTTTAGCGCCAGGCGTAAGGAGATATCCTTAAACTCTATTGACCACGTGACTAACGCCTTCATAAGGTCGTAATGAACAACGTTCATAAGAGTTTTAGCAATTGCGACATTGCGTTATGCATTATAACAAAGGAAGCATTTCAAGCGTTGAACAGAGAAATTGCATAATTTATCAAAGAGTGTAGGCTAGTGGTGAGACATTTAAAACACGTTACGAGTCAACAGACCAGCAAATACACATTGTTCATGGAGTTTTACATTTTGAATCTGCTTTTCTTGAAAATATAGGAAGTACCTTAAAACAGTGTTCGTTATGAGCTTAAGACATAACCTATCCCGAAGATATGATTTGAACTTCTTTTTCGCGAATTTCTTTCCTGTCACCTCTCCTACATATCCCGTTAATTTTTGCCAGCTTTGTGGACTGCGTAAGGAATAATTGTAACTGCCTTACATACGAGAAATGATTTATTAGAGTTGGAAAAAAACTTTTCCTGTTTTTCGGCGGCCATTTTGCCGCTTGTAAGGTGACCGTAGAGACTCCCACAGGCGTGCACTATTTATGAAGGTATAAGGTCATACCTTAGGCCTAAGGTAAGACGTTATGACTTCAAGGTCTGTCACGTGACTGTTAGTGCATAACGCCACTACCTTACGCGTGGCGCTAAAACTCCCTATTAACATACTCAGAAGACACACTACAGAAAGCAGCCTTCGAGTTAAGCAAAATAAACAATGAATATCAAATGAAAATATCAAGCGAGAAAACTAAAACACTAGCCTTCTCGGAAATTCAATTGGATTGAACCAGAAGGCTGTAGAAGAAGAAATAAAATAGAAACAATGGAATAATAACGAGACATTTCACATATGAGAAAAGAAAGAATGATGAGAATCCATAATATTACAATACCAATGCTAAAGTATACTTCAGAGATGTGGAATTGGGGCATAAAGGAAACCAGAAGCATAGAAATAGCTCAGATGAAGTTTCTAATGGCAGTGTTAGGAGTCACACGAAGAAACAAAATTGGAAATGAAACAATTACGAAAGAACGGAAAACAGGAAACTTTGCACAATAAATCAAAAATTACCAAAGGAAATGGAGAAAATATCTGTAAAGAAGAGACAAATGACGTCTACTACGGACGGCATTAAACTATAGACCGAATGGCAAGTGGGATAGACGCAGACCGAGCAGATGGCATCAGCAATAACACTTCACTTCATGAAGATATACGGTCTTACTACCCACCGACAGGTCATGAGCACCGCTCCTAAACTGAGGGTGTTGATGCGAATAGAATTGTCTTCATGGTGCGCCAAAGGAGGAGTTAAATAAAGAATGTTCTAGATTTTAAAAGTGTATTTTCACTACAATCTTTCAATACAACAGCGGAATGATTTTGAAAGTATCGAAAATGTTAACTCATTTTATTGGTAACTTTAGTTCATAAACATCCGGGCCCTAGATATAAAATATAAACATGCTTGTTTCAAGAAGTTTCAGGAATTTTAATTTTCAATTAATTCTATTGTGTTTGATGGCGTACTACATCAACAATCTTCCTTGTTGTCACAGTGTTACAAGGTGGTTCAAATATGACCGGGACTGATTTTTTTTCAAATACCCCGACATACGCATTAACTGCGCCGCCTGGAGAGAATCTAGCCACAAACCCCCACCTCCCTCCTTTGCAGGTTAGAACCTGTTCAGTCGCGTCTGGGTCTTGCTAGAACGATGAGTGAACAAAAGGTGCCGCGGTGCGTGGAACAACGCATTATCATCAAATTTCTCGTTGGAGAAAACGTTCAACCGTCGGAAATTTTGCAGAGACTCAAAAAACAGTACAGAGAAGAGTGCCTCTCACGGACCCGTGTGTTTGAATGGTGTAAGTGTTTCAGAGAGGGACGAGAGCGCGTTGAGAATGAACCTCATAATCGTCGGCCGCGAACATCCATAACCCCAACAAACATTGATTGTGTTAATGCGGTTATTTGTGAGAACAGGCGCATCACTATCAAAGAAGTTGCATCAGTAATTGGCATCAGTGTGGGTAGTGTACAAGACGTGATAAAAAAAACACCTAAAATATAGAAAAGTGAATGCTAGGTGGGTTCCACGCACTTTGACGGACGAGAACAAATTGATGCGCATGCAAGCTGCCAGTGTTCTTCTAATGCGGTTTGAAAATGAAGGAGATGCATTTTTGAAGTCCATTGTTACCACTGATGAAACGTGGGTTCACTATTTTATTCCTGAGTCCCAGCAGGCATCACGTGAATGGCGACACGCCTCTTCTCCAAAACCCAAGGGAGCGCGGAAGATCCGTTCGGCGGGAAAAGTGATGGCAACATTTTTTGGGACTGTATGGGTGTTATCCATGTAGACTTTCTTACAGAAGCTAACACCATCAATGCAGCTTATTATTCAGCACTTTTGGAAACAGAAATCAAAGAAAAGATCCGATCCAAACGGAAGAGAGGAGGGAAACGGGTAGCATTCCTTCAAGACAATGCACGGCCTCATACTGCTAAAACAACCATGGCAACCATCAGCAAATTGAAGTGGGACTTTCTACCACATCCGTCGTACAGTCCAGATTTGGCCCCAAGTGATTTTTACCTTTTTGGACAGCTTAAATCACATTTGCAAGGCATGCGATTTGCGGATAATGACGCAGTCATCCACAGTGTTCGGGAGTGGATATGCCGACAACCAAAAGACTTTTATGAAAAGGGCATTAGGATGCTCCCAGGACGTTGGAAAAAATGTATAGAATCTGGAGGGGAGTACTTTGAAGAATGACATGTACAAATAATTTTTTGCTAATAAAGTATTTCGTAAAAAAAATCAGTCCCGGTCATATTTGAACCACCTTGTATATACGTTTATTTTGCAATGTGATAATGATGAACTACATTTTAATTTCAGTATGGTGCCGAAGACAATTCCACATATTATCAAACGAGGTATTCCAGTCCACTAAATGTATAGCTTTTTGCAAATATAGAAAACTATCAATTAAGAATGAGTGTAATGTTACTGTAAAATGTATTATGATTTATGAACAAAAACAAAATACAATCAAATATTAACATTTATGAAAGTGTCTTTTTTTATTTCCATCTCTAGCAACAAACAAATGAACATCTCTCTTTTCTCCATCTTCAGTGCAAATCTGAATCTTCAAATGCAGAGGCAATTTGTAAAATCTGATGAAAATGTCCTAAAAAAAGTTATGATGTAAAATATGTAAATGTACAAATTGGGTATTTTCCACAATGTTTTACTTTTAATTAACTAAAATATTCATCACTTATTACAAAAATAAAGAAGTTTTTTGTTCTTTTTCTGTTGTTTACTTTAATATCCCACAAAAGAATTTGTGACCTTTAAGGATAATAATCTAATTGAATTTGTAACTTTCAAGGGATACTCTTTTATAATTTACTTATCTTCACGTATGACCAGTGAAAATTTTCTTTACACCATCATCCAATTTAATGTCAGGCATGTTTCTTCAGGAGAGGCCAGGTCTCTACCATAATCTGCCTAACTTTCACAGCAAAATTACTTACTACAATATCTTTTTCTGTAAGATTCTAGTTAATAATGTAGTTTCATGTGACAGATCTTGCTAGCAGTAATTCTGTCATCTTCGTAGGATTTTGACTTTCATTGTATTCTCAAGATTTGCTTACAACCTTTACCTAATTGAATAATGATGATTGCATATCATGATTACCTCATAAAAAATCACTAAATATTCTTTCTTCATTTCAGTATGTATGACACTCATTTCTGCGCAATCACACTTCAATGGTTTGCAGTTATTTCTCAGAAATGTGGTTACCTTCTTCATTCACATGTTCTTCAGCTCTTTGTTCTCATTTTTACATAATTGAAATGGACATCCAACCCTTAAAATAATATGTCCCATTTTCTCCCCATATGATTAATAATAAATACAGAGAATAGCATAATGGTGCTACACAAATTGCAAAGGTCACGCAAATAGGCTTGACCTATGGAGGGTTAAATTAATAAATTAAAGCATCATTAGCACATACTCATTCAACACAAATTTTGCCGCAACATGCACAAACTTTGGACCCCCAAAAAGGAATCAGTAGCGAATAGACTGGAAGTGTCATGAACATCACTAGTATACGTCAGTAAAACCTTCTAAAAGGAACCTTCATAGAAGGCAGAAACCTGTCTTCAGATATAAAAATCTCAGAATGGAATGATTTCGTATGTGAAAATGACCTCTATAAGAAAAAAACCTGTCCAATGTGAAAACAGAACGGTTTTTCAGAGAACATAAGTAGAATACCTGGCTACGAAGGAAATGTATTTAAAACTTCCAACCCTAACTTTGGAAAGGCGGTGGGAAGGGTCACATCCTGAGCAAATAAGAGAACGATATGTCATTCCGCCTACACCCATGTCACACAAGCAGCATTACGTTCATGCACACTACAGATTAATACCATAGATAGCATTATTCAACATTGTTATTACTTAACATACTTCAATGCAACGCTCGCATGCAGGGACCCTTATACGCACTGCTAGGGAATCATTGACAAATTTACTGCGATTTTCTCACTTTGGTATGATTTTCAAGGTTGCAACAAGCCAGACTTTGTCGCTCCTTTGTTTGTCGTGTTGTCATCCACACCCCGCTTAATTCTCAAAAGCATCACTAGGTTTCCATCAGTTGACCATGGAATTCTGGGAAGGTGGATGTCACAGAATAAAATAAGATTTAAACCCAGTAGCACAGTTAAGACCACAAGCTGGATGGAGAGGGGGACATCATTGGATAATATTTATAACATGGAATGTTTCCTGGTTGGTGTGTTTCAATTTTATATTGTAGAATTCAATAAAAAATTAAAACAGTCTTTTCAATGCAACTATAAATCTGTTATTCTTACTTATACATATATTTTAAATTTCTTTGTTTAAATAATGTTAAATTGAACACAAAATATATATTTTAAAAAATACAATGTGAATTCATAGGATTTTATTATCACACCAAAATTGGGAGGGGGAGATAGGTGAAAGTACGAATAGGCTCTCAATGCAAAACAGCCCTGGGTGCAGATACAAGTTAAAGAGACCTAGTTGCAACCTTTAACGAAACAAGGGCAAAATTATATTAAAAATACTATATATATATAAAGTTATATAGTAAATTTTTGGCAATTCTCTAAGAATTTTTCAAGTTCCATCTTTAAACTTTTAGGGCATGTGCTACAACAGCACATACTTTCAATCATTGCAACAGTTAAATAGTACAATACTACTTGGACTTTACGTAATATTTGAAACAGTTATCAAAATAACTTATTCAGTGTTTCTCTTTATCCATTTAAGAAGTTTACAGAAAAAAATTGGAGTTAAGAAAATCTTGATTTTAAAATTGCTGCAAAATTTATTTTGATAAAAATTACAACCTTACTTAAAGAATTTGAGAAAAATTTCACCTTCGCAATTTCTGAAAATTCAAAGAATTCACTGAAAATCAATCCTGCACCATGTTTATAAATGTACTGTGCACCCAAGACAAAGAAAAACTAGAACCATTGTGAAAATATTGAAAAACTTTAGTTAATACACAAGAATTCCCAAAAAACAAAACATCCATTTCACATTCAAAGAGCCACATCAGCCAATGGGTCCTGAAATATTTATTTTGGCCTGCCTATGGTTTAGCCACTTGTTATTAGGTTTGTTGCAATATTTTTTTGGCATCAAAGACCCACAAAACAGATTTTGATTGCAAGAGTAAGTAATTTACTACATACAGGAACAGGACTCTCTGTACCACAAGACCTTCAAGCTAAAACCATATCAAAAACCATTATCAAAAAATTATTATCAAACCATTATTAAAAAACATTATCAAAAACCATAGGAATGATCAAATTTAAAATTCAAAATCTAAAATATCTTTCAGAACAAACCTATCAAAAAGAATAAACGTTTTCCAAGGAGTTCTCTTACAACACAAACTAAAATTTTTTAGTTTGTACGCCACAAGCTCTTTAGGGATGAAGTTACATTAACACATGCCATGTAAATTTTACAAGTATTTCAGAATCTTCACCAGACAGCACACTCCCAGGAATAAAAGACCAGGAATTCATGAAACAAGAAAGGTCCAGATATTTAAACAACAAAAAAATCTTAATTTTGTATTACATTTATTTATAAAAGAAAATGTGCAGTGATAGATTATATAAAGACAATTTTACATTGAACTATTTCATGTATGGCTTTTAGTTGCATTCACAGAAATTTTTTTCAGTTAATCCAAAATAACAGATAATATACCCCAAATAAAGTTCTAAAACACACAAACAATGTTTTATCATGGATGTCTTTGAGTACACAGAAAGTAACGCTTCTTGAATCAATGGCTCAGAATTGTCCCTTTTCTCTAACCTGCCATTTCCTCCACATACCGAAGCAGAATAATGAGTAGGGAACAAGTGCTTCTCACATTATAAAATTTTGTTTTACATTCAAAGAAACATACCAGTAACTTTTTTAATACCCAATAATACTAATAATAGCTATGTGATGGAACGTCACACACTACGTCTTCCATTCAATTACTTCCTTAAGACATGGGGAGAAAACAAAGGTTTGCTACTAGATAACACACATCTACCACATTTAAAAATACAGATCTATCAAGTCCATTTTTGGCAGTGACCTGATTCTGAAACATACTTCAATTAAAAAGAATCACTCAAGCCAAACAGTTGGTTTGACTGAAAATACTACACATTTAAACCAAACAAAGCGTGTTTTGTCTTACAACTAATAGAGAACACCTCAGTAAAATTTTTGTTATCTTATGGTAAAAATTATCAGTATATTTTCAGTGTAAACAGTTTTAATTATGTTCAACAGAGAACAATGGTAGTTTGAAACAGATGAATGCACTATTCAAGGAACACTGGAGCTGCAATGTCAATGTTACACTCGAGGTCATGGCTCACAGTCAGAAGATCACTGAATAAGTGCACAGTTCCATAACCTCCAGCTCCCTGTGCCCAGGACTAAAGTTCACCAGTTCTTGCTGGAGCAATGCAGACTACTTCAAACACTGCCCACCAGTAACTTATTAACTATAGAACTTAGATGGTACTTAGTTTCTGCAGGTCATTAACATTACAGATATTTGTAATAACAGTCATTTGAACTGCACCACCAAATATTACTAAAAACAGCTTTCTATGTTGATTCACTTTTAACCTATAAACTGCCACTGAACTGTACTGTACTGTTAAAAAATATAAAAAATTATTTAAAAAAAACATCCTTCAGCTTTTGTGATCCTTTGAAATTACATAGATTGAAATACTTGTACTTGGATTACAAATTTATTCAAAGCTACAGGGGATCGTACACGAAGAGTGTTCAATGTATTTCATATATAACTATGCATAAATGGGAAAAACATGAATTACTCTATGTAAATGAACAAACAAAAAAATTTAAAAAAAATACCTCAAATGTTATGACAGAAAGCCATATTAAGATACATAAATCACTCCCTGACAATCTGTTTAGAATCAATGCATAGGACATTCTAGAATGAGCCACACGAACAAGTCAACTTTTTCAATTATTACCCGAAATACAATAGTCAAAATATTTAAAACATTTTGGCTCCACACTCAAAAACATTTCAAAATTATGAAAATCCTTCATACACATTCTAGGCCACATGTAACCTCAACTTGGGCATTCTCAGTGCAAAAATTCTGTTCATATAAAAAACACACAATGTTCCAAATCTGCTACCACAACTTCCCAGTTACATTGATTCCATTCTCATCTGTCAGGCATGTAAGTCTCCCCTGCTAAGCCTTCCAACAGCACGATCCTTCCACCTTAATCCTCACCCTCCTCCTCTTCCTCCTCCTCCTCAACCTCCTCTTCCTCACCAGCAGATTCTACTTTCTTCTCCTCTTTCCGGGGACGTCCACGTCCTCTGCCAGTTCCTCCTGCAGGCTTCTACAAATGAAATAAACAAATTTATAGAAGAGTTTTAACAACATAGCAGGATAAAAACCTGACAAAACGTCAATATCATGTTTCACCTCTAGTGGAAATTAAATCAATGATGAATTAATCATCACCTGCCCTACAATATTTGATAGTTCTTGCACAAGTTACAATGTTTGAATCATGAGAAAGATGTGAAGTTACTTCTGATTCATTATACTGTGATTTTTCTAACTGCCCCTTAGGCACCTCAAGACCCTTCTTCACAGTAGAATTGTCATTGTTTTCCTCCGTGTGTTCACTAGATGTGCATGATTGTGAATGTAAAGCAGTGCTGGATATGGTCTTCATAATGCGGCATCTAGGGCCGGTTTCATCAAACAAAGAGTAAAAGTTTATTCTGGAGTAAATCATGTTTACTCGAGAGTAACTTTTTGGAGCGTTTCACCAACACTTTACTTGAGTGTAAATTGCTTACACAAGAGTAAATTCGAGAGTAACTTTACACTGCGAAAATCCGTCATGAAAAGTATGGAGTAAATTCAGTTTTCAACGTGCATGTACCTCCCAAGAGTTACAACTCGACGATTACGAATGATAGTATTTGAAGACGATTCCAGCAATGATTCGGAATATTATCCACTAGTTCGAAGACAAAGGGTGCAAGAGAGAATGGATTGGTTTTAATTATGACAATCAAGATTTTGTCATGAGGTTATGTTTGACCAAATCAGTAGTTAACTTCATCAGATACATTGCAGAGATACTTGTAGAGAACTTTTAAATTTATTTTTCGCCCATGTGGATACAAAATAAAGATATTACATACCATATACGATAACAAAAGGAAAAATAATAACTACAGGGTCTACAAGTACTAAGAAATGTTTATTTATTTAGTAAAAACTGTATGTGACGAATGGGGGAGATCATTTGCGCACGTTTTCTTGAGTTCCAGAATTCCTTTCCAACATTTTAACTATAAATAGTTCAAAGTTGAATACAAGTTTAAAAAATAAAACAAATAATGATAATAAAATTTAGAAAAACGCGAGATCAACATTTGAAAAACTAATCATTTTCATTCCAGTTATAGAAACTATTTGCATCGCCATCAGTAAACGAACTGCATATTTGATTTTTCTGCATTGCTAACAAAATCTCTAAAGAAAAATGAATATTTATAAAGAAATAAAGATACAAAAACTAAGAAATAAACTATGCTGGCTCAAATCGTGATAACACCGCATGTTTGGCCACAGTGGTTCCCCGGGTCTCCCTTGCTCACAGCCTCTAGAATCGCTCTCAAATATTGTGCGTTCAGCTGATTCACGAAGTAAATCAGAGTATGTACTCTAGAGTAAAATGACCCAGTAGAAGCATGGTGAAACGCTCATATTCTACTTGAGAATTACTATCTTAGAGTAAATGGTTACTCTCAGGTAACTACTCTCAACTTCACTCTGCTATTGGTGAAACCAGCCCCTAGTGGCACAACTGAGAAACACACCAAGTACAGTGACAATGCCACTAAAATAGGGCCTTGAGGGGCAGTTTGAAAAATCACAGTATAACACCTACCTCCCACATCCTTGACTAGTGGGGTGGTGGTGGTGGTGGTGGTGGTGGTGGTGGTGGTGGTGGTGGTGGTGGTTGTGGTTGTGGTGAACAATGACAAAGTTGTGATCATAGAAGCACAGCACATTACACTGCTTTGTAATCAAGATTATTCTAGATTATGCCGCTCTGCTGGCCGGGGGAAACACTGTATCCTGGGCACAGGTGCCAACATTTCGGCCACTATTCTGCAATTTTCCTCAGGGCGAAAAACAGTACTTTGCACTGACAAAGACTGCAGAATGGCAGCCAAAACGTTGGCTTGAGTGAAGCCTAGACCACAGCTACCGACTACAGCTGCAGAAACCTATGCTCTCAAAATGATTCTAGTAACAATGTATAATTCACATGTCGAAGGTTCTGTTTCGAAGAACAAATCTGTTAAAACATAAGATGGATGTTTTACATAATAGCAAAATATATAAAATAAGAATGATTCTCATTCATTGAGTAGTCATGTAAACACTCCAGTCTTATTGACTGCAGGTATTCTGTTCCTGTAACAATATATTTACATCAAAATCTGTTCCTACATAGTACAGCATACAAGTTAGTGTTTCATTTACACATTTTCAATTTTTATGTTTGTTTTTACTACAGACCAGATTCAGAAAATCTGGCACTACAAGATTAAGCAGTTCGGATTGTGAAAATAATATAATTCTAAACACACCACTATTGTAAACCAATGGAGAGTTTGTACCATAGAGCTTATGGTACGTAACCTATTTGAAACTAATTGTTTTGGAAACAGTACAGACCAAGTGAGTAGGAATTTATCAGATTTCATTATCAAAACTAAATGTACACCAAGCTTACATAATTACATCAAATCCGACAAGCACACAACGCACCTGCATTTTGACCATTTCACAAGAGATTCATAGCAGCAAAATTTAATTTCATTGCCTCTATTATTTTTGGAACAAACACCGAATTGTCTACAAGTAGCAGTGATTTGATTGCAATTAAAAAATTGCATTTGGCAATTAAGTCATTTATGCTAACCCTGCCCAGTTATTTCAGTACACAAATTTTTTACTCTACTCTTACCACTAACAAGTAATAGAGAGGATGTTTCGGATCAACAAAACCAGAGAGAATTTATCTGAAGTTTTCAATTTTTACAATTATTCTTTCCCACACACTACACAGCATGACGAGTCCTTTCCACTAAATTCTCATTGCCAGTGTTCAGCATTAATCATTTAAGATATGTCCCAAAACCTCTCTAGTTAATATTGTATTGAAAACAAATGCCTTAGTTAAACAATTAAGGCTCCATTGTTCCTTGTGATATACATGATCCACCCCTCAATCATTCAACGAATCTTGATAAACACCATTGAAAGACCTTCAATTGAAATAGTAAATTCCTCTTACAAGGAGAGGCCAGTAAGTTTTCAAGCCTTCCTAGTAATGAATGAATTAATACACATTGACTACTTCCATTTGTATGACAACCCTGTTTTCAAATTTGCTAATTTATTTTTAAACTGAAAACTCCTTGCACTACCAAGTCCTTATTCAACAATAACATTTCCTAAAATATTCAATTTGATTCTACACACTTCAATAGAACAACTAGATTCGTAACATTAGTTTGTCTTATCCATTAACACCTATTACAAGCACAAGACCAACTAGCCCAGCAGTGCGCAACTCGGAAGCTTGAAATGAAGACTGATCCGAATGTCGAGTGTGGAGGAAAAAAGGAAATTAAGAAAACTTCTAGAAACTAACCTTGGGTGTGGTTTTTCCTTTCTTCTTGGTGGAGCCCTTTGGTCGCCCTCTTCCCCTTTTTGCAGGTGATGCTCCATCAGCCTTCTTTACATCCTTTTTGTCATCTCCAGATTTTGCACGCTTCTTTGCTTCTTTAGAAGTAGTCTCCTGGAAAGAAGTACAACCGCCCTTGAAACATCCAATCACTGTAATTCCATTGCTTCAAATTACAATTATTACATTAAAGAATAAAACATTACAAAGGAAAAAGAATATCATAAAAAGCACAGGAAAGTGGAAGTATCAAGGAATCCTAATCTATCAATATTACATAAAGTAGTTGCTCTTTTGTATTGTATTAAGATAAACTCCAGCTGATGAATCCAAGTTTTCTAATGCACATAATTTTAAAAACATTTGTGTCACAAGACCAATCAAAATAACATTCATTCAATTCTATTTACATTGAGTTTTTTTCTTTAGAGTAAAAATCTGATTTGCCTATCACTATAATTCTATAATCTTTCAAGCTTTTCTAATTTATTGAAAAATCTAGAGTTAACCTAGAACTCCATGATCATGACTTTTGAAGAATAATATAAAACTAGAAATTAATCCCACCAGCTTTATGAATCTGAATATTTTTACATTAACTTTAGCATTGCTTCAAATTGGTTTGTTCAGTCCTAAACATCAAGAAGCAGTATACAATATTTCATAAAACAATAAATCCACAATAAAATATCTAATGGTTGCTAGATCATTCACAAATGGCAGCCATTTTTGTTCCATGATGCTCCCAAATTTTAGCTTTTGAAAAATTTATCTTTCGCTTTTGCAGCTACCTTAAAGAACATGTCAATTTGCAGGATGTTGGCCCATTGGTTGTTCTCATTTGCATGGACATGGCCTATTCGTGTTACTGTTCTCTCCACTTAGGCAATCCAACATTGTCCAGTTGCTTAGTAATTTTATGCGAGTTTCAGAAGTTCACTCCCTTAATAATGTCATTCTCTTATCCAGATAATATTATTTCTAAAACATTTCTAAGTCTTCCTCACTTGTATTCCTTTGTTGATGCAGATATATAATAGGAATTCATTTGTGGTGGTTTGAATCTTGATATCCTTTTTAGGGTTCATGTTTTTAATTAAAAACTCAATTTTTCTTTTTAAGGAGAGCTTTTGTACAAGAATTTGCTTATAACAAGAGTTTCACATCTAATACCTACTTTTGTACCCTTAGGTTTCAGACCTGTTAAAAAATTAGCTTTTCAACAAAAATTTCTCAATTAGGATCTTAAAAATTTGAAATTTAAAAACCTATGTCTGAACTACCCTAGAAAAAAATTATTGATAATAGAAAATTATCTTTTATATATGATAGATGAAATTATGCAGTGTTAAATATGCCAATGAGTAACTGAGCATTAAAGCATTTGGTCCAAAAATTTTTAAAAAATTTGATCATTGCCTTAGGCACAATAGGTAAACAAAATACTGAAATATTCAGATTCTTCTGCGAAGGGCAAGAGAACAATGTTTTATGGTTACTTCCTCAGGAGGACTAAACCCAACAGAATTTTTTTTAATTTAATTACTTTTGGCAGCCCTCCTCTTTTGTGTCCACAAAAGTTACTACCAAATTTTTAGTAACTGGCCATTATTTTCAATTATCTTTAAGTTGGTTAGGAAATTCACTTTTTTTTTGAAGTACAATATCCTTTATCACTTGCTTTGACATTGATAAGACATGGGTAGACAACCTGCAGGAATAAGATGGCAACCTGCTTCTAAACTTATTCTGTTTCAGGTATGAATTCATAAAAATTATGGCATACAGTAATCCTCACAGCTTCTTACCCAAAAAACTTTATAAAAACTGCAGTAAGAAGCGCAATATGTAGTTTCTTCAGCTCTAGGATCAGCCCTCTTATTCATATGAAGTTGAATTATGAAGAGATACCAACAAGCGTTTTGGCAAGAAGTTGAAATAAAAATATTTACTGACATAAATGCCACTTGCAAAGGCAAATCAGGTTCAGATTTGGCTACTATCCTTCATTGTGCCATTCATGTAGGAATCCACTATCAGCAGCAAGAAAATTGAGAACAATTTGGAAATCTACACATCAGAACTCAAGAAAACCTGCACAGACAGTGGGTGATACAAATGATGAAGAAGCATTTGCTGATAGTATCTCACAAGCATGAACATTTCATCCACGTATAGTCTGACTAATAAGTATATACTCAACTTCATATGAATACAATATTCTCTGGGTGATTAGTATATTTTCATGGCAAATTGAGAAGATTCTTCTTTGTCTATGCAGATGAGATTTTATTCTCTCACCATTATACAACTCGTTTTAACTTTTCTAGTTTATGTGCTGATGGCATCAATTTGTGACCAGTATATTTTTACCCTATGCTTCCATTTCACACAGAATGGAGCAAATAAGTAAGTTTTATTTGCCTAAAGAATTTGAAAGGTTAAGGAAGTTATCAAAGATACATGTAATTTTCAGAGTTCAAAAAACCAAGTCCTTTGCAATACACAGTTTCACCATGAACTGATGATACAATAAAAAGCAGTTTTAGTGAGTCATTACAAATTCATGAAACATTCATAAAAATGACAAAGGTAAAGAACTGCCCATAACTATACATTTATATCACATATGTTAAACGTTCATTTATAAGTTAGTACATATACAATGCACCAATGAAAATGAGGACACATCATCAAACAGAGCCCAGGTAACAAGTATGGACAATACCACAACCTTAATTTTGAAAAAAGCATTGGAAGATTACATTTTCATTATTCAGTACATGTCTAAACTTCCCCCCCCCCCATTTTCTGGAGCATTATGCCAATTCAGGCCAGGTTATTCTCACAAGCAGTCCTATTTACATTTACCTGCATTATATTTTTGCTTTAATACCCCTTGCTATCCATTCCCTAAAGATCATATCTAAATAGGAATGTGTTTATTACATTGTCCAGATAAAGGAAATGCGAATTTGTTCTCGCACATAGGTTTAATTCTTTTTCAGCAGGTTAAAATTTAATTTAATCCCTTTCAGACAATTATTATTATACAGTCCAAAACTTTAATAGTTTCTCTAGAAAACTTCAACAATAGTCTCTAGAAAATGCTCAGAATCTGCAATACATCACTGAAGAGCTCAAGAGCACTTACTCACAAAATACACTTTCCTTTTCAGTTTGTATCAATGAACACAACTACTAATTTCCATCATTTCATGACTAAAAAGAAACATTGCGATAAATGTCACCATCTTTAAAAAGTGTAATAAACTGTGGTAGTTCTATTGCACCTCACTGTACATCTACGTTTCATGAACAAAGCCATTTCCCGCAATGAAATTTTTAGAATTTTGGTAGTTGCAATTGCAAATTTATTTTGCACACAGGCATATTTTGGCACTAAGCAGTTAGTTTAAGAATTAAATATCAAAGATGTATTATGTTCATGATTAGTTATACTGTAGCAAAAATTTATCAAAACAGATTCTCAAGCAACCCAACCCTAACTGGTGATAAAGGGATTCTATCCTGGGCATATACTTGTCCCCTGAGATTAGGCAGCAGCATCTTCATTAGCAGACAAATTTAATGCAATCAGTAAATGTATGAAGGTAGTGTTAACCTGTCAATTGACAATTTGAGAAGGGAAGGTATTTAACAAAACTATCCTTACTTTATTTGCAGAGAGTTCCAGAAAATTTAGGAAATTCCCCAGCCCTGCAAACCATTTAATTCAATTTTTTGTTTTGATTAACTTACATTTCCTACCCAACCAATGGCTAAGAACCCAGGACACTGATTTCCCACATTTTGGCGTCAGTAAGCATAAAGGTCAAATGGTATATGAGCGCTAATTTAACAAGGGACATAAACTAGAGAACACAAACAAGGTCTCTTACACGAATATGCAACTTGCCAAAGCCTCTCTCCTCTCATGCTTTGGGAAAATCTGGTCCGGTCGGCTACCTTCTAATTTTTTTATCAGCATTTAATTAATATTGGAATCGAAAAACTAAAAATTGCGACGCAATTTAGACGCATTAGGACTTAACATGTCACCAGTAACCGATTAAAAACGCAAGATAAAAGACAAAAATCTTCCAAACTGGGGATTTAAAATTAAAATTTTAACAAGTTTAATTTCAGTCGATTGATGCACGCTGCCAATCGGAAATCGATCGTTCCAGCTCGTGTAAGGCAAACCTAAGAGCACAACGTAGCTACAGCTTAGTACACCAAATCGCCACTACGGCGCTCAAGTAGTTTTCACAGAGAAACTATTGCGAACCGAAGAGTCAACCAATTAGGAAAACCGGAACTATAGACGCAAGTTCCTTCCTGTTAAGCAAATATTGAAAATAAATTATTTCCTTCTTTGGTATTGAAAGAACCGAATGCAGGAGTCGACTCTGAATTCGTTCCTCCACGTTCACCCTCGCGTACATCGAAGTCGCCGCTATCCATCCTTGAAAATTATGCCGGTCTCAAACATTCAAAATGTTGTGGAATCTACACAAATTTACTTCTCTTAAAAAAATAATTGCTATAACAAAAATATATTTCCCACATCAACATCCCTTATGATTGAGGTATGTAACCAACTCTTAACTTGGGAATTAATTTTGGGACTAACATTTTGGTTAGATTAGTCAGATCCAATTCAAGATACTTTCGTAGTTTCGATTACAACAAAAATTCGTTTAACAAATTCAAGTTATTCCGTTGTCTTTACCCATAATGCTTTGAACATTTTTAAAATCGCCGTGGCGAATTTAAACTTAAATTTAAGAATTTCCCACGTATAAACTTATAATACATATTGCAACGAATGAGTAAGCACAATAACCATTATAGGCCTAAAACTAAGCCTTAAAAATAAATTAATTTCCACATAACTTCACTGAATATACAAAATTCACTTAAATAACATCATAAGTAAAATTCTTTAATTCTGAATTTACTACAGTGGAATACAAATCTTGCACATAATAAAGATACCTTTTCTCTAGAACAATTCTCACTAGTTCTTCACTCGAGGAAATTCCTTCCCCTCCTTGTGGAACCATCTGTTCTTTTGTAATAAATTGAGATTTCAACATTAAGACCTTGAATGGTCAGGTTTAGCCTGCAAATTGACTTAGAAACTGCCACTTATAAAATAGCATCAAACACCATTTCCATCGATTTTCACTTAATTTTTTTTTTTTAAAGATTCACAATTTTTACAAGGAGTGTTCAATGTACTATCATAGAAAAACAAATTACAAAAAGGTTTCACAATGGCAAATTTACTGAATTTTTCCTGATGGTAAAAAATTACCCTGAATTGGTCTTCCTACAAATTACAAATTGGCCAATAACTCCAGAAATTAAGAATTAGCAAATGTTTACCAACAGTAAACTTAAGATCTGAAATGCCTATATCCTAATTTCCTCCAATATTTTCAGTTTTTCAATCTGCCAAGAGGTTCAAGCCAAGTTTAATGATTCCACATACAATTAAAAAAATATATTTCACATAAAGTAAAGTCTGTGAAATTTGTTCCGTTCAAGAATAGTTCAACTAACAAATTAAAAATGAAAGAAATAACTTAAGCAAGAACACAGATTTTCCCCATGAACTACTTAGAATCTGCCATTCGTTCACCGAACTTCTCATACCCTTTCACCAAGTTATTTTTAATAAATCACAGTTTAAAGAAAATGCCACTCCACAAACATTTCACTAAAACTAATCATAAGACAGAGGACTCAAAATTCACTCTTCCTCTATCAAAAGGATACTAGTTTTAGTGACAACTTTTTAATATTAACGTTTATGACAATTCATTTTTTTCTGGAATTATTGGAATTCATAATGAGAAATAAAATAATTTTCACAACACTACCTTCAAATCAGAACCGCCCTTTGATGGGCGTCCACGCTTCCGCTTGGTGTCCTCAGGGGCTGGGCTAGTCTCGTTGTCGGACATGGTCGAGAGAAAATGTTTTTACTTTCTTTCAGTAAAACCTGAGACAAAAATTAACACCATTGGGGTACCACAAACTATATATTCTCATTACACACTTCTCTAACTTCTTAACATCCTTCGCGACAGTTGTTTGGCTATTTCCCTATTGCTATTAAATTATTGGCTTTCTTTCAACATAATACGACGTATTATCCGAATTAAAAACAATTTTTAAGAGTAGCAATCATCCCGAACTGCCTAATGAGACATAAATTCCGCGCCCGCCATTTTCAAATCAAACGAATCTCTCCAAGAAAATAACGATTGTGGACCTCAAAAAATTTTCCCTATTTTTAGAGCGTTCTACCGTCAGCATTTCCTTCAAAATCTCGTAGACGGAAAAATATAATATCCCCTCTGCAAATTACACTTCGATGCACACCGCACAACAACGAAAATAAATTAAAATTCGAACACTAAAATGCCAATAAAATAAGGGAACCAGCCTCACAGCTCACGATCCGTCTCCACACCACCCGACGCCATACCATTTGCCGTCTACATCGGAGGTCGGTGGAAGTCTGTTCTATTAATTATTTTTACTCTGCAACTACGCAGTTCCCAGCACTAAAAAATATATCAAAATTTACTACAAAAAATACTCACGCTAATATGAATTTTCCACCGCCCAGCAAAATTCCTACGAGGAGATGTTAAATGTACAAGAGACAAATTTACACTCCTACCTGATTTTCCACAACGGTAGCTTGGCAGCAACGTAGTTCCAAAGCGTTGTTACAGATAGCGCTCAATTCCCGCGTAAATTTTAACTATTCCTTAGAAATTAAAATATTATTTAGCAAATGAAATAAAATGTCTTATAATATTCTTGATAATATACACATATTTATTTTACAAAGTAATCACTTTAAAAAAATTTAACAGCGAATAAAAAAATCGAGAGTGGATCACAGTAACGGCCTGGTAAACAATAAGTAGCCAATGGTCAAGAGTTTCTTAATTTAAAATTTGAATATATCGCCAACTTCGTTAAAATGCTTCAAAAATATTTATGAAATGGATGTAGACTATTTTTTATATTCGTATTTTCTCTCTCTCACAAACACAGAAATATCATGTATTTTAATTAACATGTGTTGGGTTCGTAAATTATGTTTCGTAGTGCAAGGACTTTCGCATTTCCCTCGTACCTGAAATTGAAGTCCAGAAAATAAATGCAATTTAGTTTATCTCAATACAGATTGATTCATTTCTTAACAAGAATTCGACAAATTGAAGCGGTATGTCTTATTTCACGAATAATGATCGACAAAAAATGTAAATGTATCTCATAATTTCGGTAGCAGTGAATTGATTGTCGATTCAAATTAATATTAATTGTATTTCATATGAATGAGGGATACATTATATTAAAGTTTTACTTTGTGTTACATTATTTTATTTTTAACACTACACCGAGTCAGGGGTGGTTATGTTGGCAATCGACGTCTTGCTCCGTGTGGGGGCGTCCTTCTGGATTCATCTTGCATCAACGTTATTTCCGAGTATTCCAGATGAAAGGAGGCGTATTTGTTTACATACCCTCTCACTGCGAACCATACGTTACTGGTCGCGTTCGTTAAGTCTTTCAAATGTTAGTTATAAACTAAATGCAAATGGAAACACTCGAGTAAACATAAATCTAGTTGGCATCAATATTATAAATTTCCAGTGTAATAATATATATTGACGTTGAAAAGAATAAAGCCAATTAAATCTGTACCCAAGACCTTTGCTCTCCCCTTTTACCTCATGCACACTTTATACTATAATATACTATATATATTTACTATATTATACTTTACTATACTATATATATTTATACTATATACTATAATTTATTTTTAAGTTATGGTTTTGAAGACAGTTGAATGTCCAGTCAACCTTGTTGGAATTCACTATCAAATTTGCTATTATAAACAAAAGCATGCATAATATTTGAACATTAGCTTTTCAATAAAAGGCATTTTTTCTTATAGATTATTTAATTTATACAATACAAATACAAACACAATTTTGTACAAAATTACATAACATAAATTTATTTTACATAAAGATACATTTTTGTTTTATAAGTCAAACATCAGTTTCACAACAATTGAAATGCAAGAGATCTTCCATATTTTACTCAATAGATGAGCACCACTTGTGTATTTTGTACAACTATATTCACACCCAAGAATCTCCATGACATGTAAAAGCAAATACACATATACAAATTTAATTTGTAATAACACAGCATTGGAGAATAAAACAATGTCTGTTTTTATGATTGTACAATATAAAATAATAAAAAAATATTCTGATGAGGATAGAATTGTTAGGTTAGGTGATATTCAATAACCCCGTATCAGTGTCCAAATACACAAAAATAAATCATACTTGAAACATTCATCATCCAAGAATCTTTCAAAAATTTAATGATTGTCTGTATTGATGATAACAACCACTGTTGGATTGCTAGTAGCATCTCCTTTAACTTCTACAAAATTAAAATTATTAATGTACTTGGAATTATTTAAATCATAAGATACATTCTCTTGGGAGTTGTTTGATGATTGTTGGGGTGTAGAATGATAAATCACATGAAAAGGAACTTGATCATCTAAGGGCATCTGCTCATTCACACAAAACTGGATACTATTTTGGCCAGAAATTGATGGAGTTTCTATACAACTATCTTTCTGAACCTTGTCTGATAAAACAGATTGAATGTCTGTATCCCGAGGTGTTTGAATGAAGAGGGTACGCTGAGTATTTGTGTTTCTGTTAATTGTTACACCTTGTAACACATGAGTTTGTGATAAACCAGGAATGGGATTGCCCACGTTACCACAGGAAGTGGAAGTTGGTTCTTGGGCTACACTCAATAATACAGCTGTTGGCTCATCTGCCTCTTCTTCTAATTGTTCATCATCTTCTGGGCCTACTTTGGAATGATAATCATGTTCTTGTTTTCTACAATGGCGCTTTTTCACTTGATCCACATCTTCCGTCAAACGTCTGTTCTTTTCCGCCTCACGTTCCTTAAGCTCTAACAAAGTTACTTCCCTCCCAAGTTTCTTAGACAGGTCTTTCAAGTACTCAGTAGTTAATTTCTCTCCCTTTTCGATCCATTCTGATTTCACTGCCTTGCAATCAGAATCCACTTGTTGGTCTGCCTTATACCTATGAGCAAACAAGAGGAAAGACATAGAGACCTTGCTAATATTGACAAATAAAATCAGAGCTCTGACACAATCCTCTTAAAAGCTCTGATGGAAGTTGCAGACTTTACTGCCAATTCATTACTAATAACTTTCAGTCCATTACATAGCATCGGAATCAAAATACCAATTTGAAGTAGAATTTGAGGACCTGATCCATATATCTGAAATATGAAATTAAAATATGTATTATGTTAATAAAAAATAAAGCATTAAAAGAGTTAGTAAGAAATAGAGAATCACGTATCCTAAATTTCTAGCAACATTTACTGTTGCTCAATTCATAAAGTGAAATATGGAGCTGTACATGATGCAATGTAATGAAAAAATGAGAGAATAATAATAATGAAACAAATTTTAATATTAAAAACTACTTCGATAAAATTAATACTGATTATGTGTATGAAACAATAGTATGTAAAATCTAGACAGAAGTACTTCAATTATTGAAATAATTTAACTCAGCTTAATTTTTAAATAGCTTTTTAGTTCAAACATTTGCCATATAGATTGTTACCTTAACCCAAACAACTTTCTTCACTCTTGCTGAATTTACTGTATTAGTTGGGTACGTAAGATATATATAATTAATGAATAACACTGATACTAACCTGATATGTACATTACTAAGAACACTAAAAAAAAAATATATACAAAAATAATAGGCAAGAACATCAAATGTACTAGTGAAGAGATTGAGACTTCATTTATAATATTTCATTGCCTTGGTTGGATGTTTTAATGATTCTGAATACAGGTGATTGGAGAATATGATTTGAATCATGGGGGAAAAACATTTTTCACAACATGGGGTTTGAAGTTCATTAACTTGATTAAATTAGAAGAAAAGGAAAGAACAGTCTATACAGGTAGTCTGGGGGCTAGGAAAGAACTAGAGTTTATTCTATTATTCACTTGTTCTATTCCACTTTGAAGCTGCAAACACTTCATTACTTTATAAATACTTGATTTTCAAAACACATTATCTGTCATTAAGTTGAACGTGATTAAATGTAAAATCAATGGTGAAGCCACCACATGTCATATCCCTGCATCAACTTAACACATCTTCATATCCCTGCATTAAAATAAACAGTTCAGAATTTGCAGAAAAATTGCCTGGTTAACTATACAAATTAGAAACTAATTCCAAGTAAAATCAGGGCCCACTCACCAGAGAACGATTCTCGTTTCTTTAGGGTAAATTTGTAACTAAAATTAGGGCAAATAAAAAATTATGTAACTTTCCCATTATCATGTTCTAAAAGGCATAACATTAAACATTTAAATGGAATTGCTTGTTTTGTGCATATTCAACTCTGTTATGGATTTTCTTTGGTAATAAAGTATTTGCTGCTGTTAATTTTTAATTGTAATTAGTCTTATTGATGTATCTGACGATCGAAACAAGCATATTAACCAATACTCATAATAAAAGAGGATGTGACAAATATCCTCATAGTCTTTCAGAACATAATTTTGAAGCACGCCAGTCAGAAAGTTAGTCACCAGTAAGAAGTGTTCAGAGGAATACTTTCAAAGCTCTGTAAGACCTTCTTTGTAGACCTCACATAGACATCCATATAGCATCAATATTCACTTTGAGATCCAAACATAATGCTTTGGGTAAATTGTCATTTTGATAATGTATCAAGTGCAAAGGAGCCATTTCCTAAAAACATATTTTGTCTTCCCTAATTTGTTATCCTATTGAAGCACTGCTCAGGATAGATCATGTATAAAGAAAATTTGTTACAATGAGATCAAATTCAATGGACTTTTCGGCTTTCTTCTGAACAGTTTTCACAAATATTTGGGACATAATTCATTCAACAGTAATGTTTACAATTATGGTGAAGAAACAACAGCAATCAGGAATACCAATTCTTATCTAATACACTAATTATATAAAAAATGTAAATACACTGGAAGGAAAACGCGTATTTGAAACATTCATAGAAGAATACTCACTTTCTGTATGAAAAATCTGGCTTGTTATGAACACCCTTCACATGCTTAGTTACATTGCCTTGTGTATTGCAGGAGTAGCAGCAAAACGGACAGGCATATGGCCTCTGGTTCGTATGGATGAGTTCATGCCTCTCCATGTGATGCTTTGTTTGAAAAGACTTTTGACAATGTTTGCATGTGAATTCACGTGGACCATGTACAGCCTTACGATGAACAGTGAGACGTGCCACACAAGTAAAAGAGCTTTCACAGAGTTGGCACCTGTAAAACAAATATTTTAAACTATATCTCAATGATTCACACAATGAAACAACGTTTGTTTTTTATGCATATTAAGCGTTCCATGCAGTAACCCTTTGTTTTGTTTCTCTTTATGATGTCCGTCTCTTTGATAAGAGAAAATTAAACTGTTCGTGTATTAGTAAACTTAATAATTCAATGTAAATAAATAACACAGCTCATTATTAAACAATGAAAGAATTAGATGATAACCACACTTACTTTCAATGGTACAATTCTACTACTACTAAAAATTTGTATAATATTAAAATATTACAAATTAGTAGGACATTTTGAACGCTAATATTAGATCTAAAACAATTTGGAATTTATCTAAGAAAATAACAAAATAATATTAATATATTAGATATTGTACAACTAAATAAATTGTACTTTCATTTAATACCCAAAAACGTAGATTTTTTTTAATCAGTACAAGTAAATCTTTGCACATCTCTTAATCAACTTCAATGTTTCACTGCGCACTCAAATATATTCAGAAGGTTCAGACTTTACGTCAGTTTTCAAAAAAGGTAACAATATCCAATATTACTTTTTTCCTGAAAATAATTGTCAGAGTATTTTATGAATGAATGCACTTCTCAAAAAAAGTGATGCAAGTGAGATGCCTTTGAGAAGAGCACAACCATAAATCTAGCTTAACTTTAGATCGACAAACAATATTTAAATTCCCTAATCCACTCAATCCACAATCTTTCCTCAAGATCATGGCTCCCAATTGTTCTAGTAGCTAGCCAATCATGACATTACTTTAAATATCTTTGAATCCATAAGAAAATGATTTTCTTTTTGATTTAATTACACAGAGGGTGGCCAATGAATAAGGACTTTTCATTTCTGTTTCTATAAGATTATTGATGTAAGTAAATATTAATTCTAAATTCTTGAAGTTCTGAATTCCTAATATCCAGGAATAATCCAGGTTGCGAAGGCACAGTGGCTACCTGGGCTTCAAGGGTCACAAGTTTAAATCCTACCGTTTGGATGTGTGCACATTTTTTTTGCTCATATATGCTCAGTACCATTAACCCCTTATCCTAGTTGATGTAGAGCTGGCATGGGCTGCTGGGCTACTATTTTAAGCTGCCATCATGGCTTCACATACACAGACCACTCCCAAGGCCACACTTGTTTATTGCAAGGACCCAGCAGCGACCTCCAACAGTGTTGCCAAAACCATATCAAGAAAAATTACTATGTAAATGAGCCAGCTGTTATAGATGGGAAATACTACCCAGAGGATCAGCCACACCATAGTCGACAACAGTTCACTAAGAGGAGCCCCATTCAAAGACCTGAAACCCACATCAGCCAGAATATGACAACAGTGATCAGGAGCATTGGAAAGGTGGAGTGATACAGTAAGCTGCTGTTACCATTAGAAACTTGATTCCCCACCTCATCCTCCTAGCTCTCCATCTCTCCAGTAGAAGTATTGATCACTGTCATCTCTCTCCACACAATGCAGTAAAATAAATCTTATTTATCAGCACTTACCTCTTTCTGTCAACATAGCTCCCCCCTTTACATATGGTGACAACAAGTTTAGCGCATGCATTGAAATGATCACGTATTAACAATTTTACAAGAGTGCTGAGATTGAAATTTCAAAATTTTCTTCCTGTAGTTGAAGCTCTGCATCCACAATGAAAGTCTTATGGTATGAGTACTTAGGATATGCATTAGCAAAATATTTGATATCTAACTACTGCTCTTGTAGAAAATGTTTTAGATGTAGCACACAGACCAGCTCCAGTTGATTTAAGTGTTAGAGATATTATAAACATTGAACTAAAAAACAAACAAATTTCGATGAACATGAGAGGCAAAGGGACCCGTGATCATGAAGCACCCCAATAGTGAGAGGCAAGGGAACTTACAGTAATGATTCACCCTACCGTGGAAGGCAAGGAGACCTACGGTGATTAAGTACCTCAACTAACAACTAAGGGGATGAATGAAGCACAGTGACTCACAGAAAATGAAATAACATTATTCACAAGTCTAAACATGTGAGGTTGTTTCATTTGAATAAGCTTTAAGTGCACAAATGTGCATTTCTATCATCCGGCAAATCAATATGATCTCAGTTTTAAAATGTACATTAGATCAAAAAGTACAACTTTTTTTGCTTAATGGCCAGAACGACTTTTAAACAGTATGATATAAGGAACAACATACTAAATTTTCAGACAATTTGACCAGAACCTCATTTTCAAAAGATTGTGTGGGGTTCTTAAATTACATATTCAATTTTCTGAATACCCTGCAATCTTAGATCCTGAGTCATAAATACCAGAGAATGATATCCGAAACGTTAAAAATTAAATTAGATAACCTGATCAACATAGATTTAGAAAACAATTTAGGTAGTTACAAATAACTACAACAATGTACTAATTTGCAAAAAAATTATGACAATGCAGGAACTAAAATCAAAAATTTGTAATCTGGTATCTAAACAAATCTTTGACTTTCCCTCCCTCCTTTTTTTTCCCTCCCCTTTCCTTTCCTTTCTTTTCAACATTCACACATTTTCTTTTATGTATTTTCTCCCCTTACTGTCCCCTAGTCCCCATTTTCCCTATCACATGTTCTTTGTTTCTGCATTTTATCCTCGCCATAAATACTATTTATATATTTTTTATTTTAACGGACTTTCATTTTGGGAACAAAAAGTAGTCACTCAGGGCTAAGTCAGGACTGTAAGGTGGATGAGAATGCTCTGTGAAGCCATCATTGTTGAATAATGGCCTTCATATGAGAAGCAGTACAGATGGGTGCAACAGACACCTCTTGAAAGTTTACCCCACCTCTTTTCTTTTATGGCTTCTTGGAATTTTATTATTAAATTGGTGTAATATTTTGCACTTACATTTCTTTATTTAAAATCAATTAACAATATTCCTTCACTGACCGAGAAAATCCTTTCCATAATCCATGTTGATTGCAAATACTTTTGCCTTCTTTGGGGGAAAATCCCCAACCCGGCACCATTCCATTAATTCTCTCGTGGACAGGGGGACATAATAGAAAACCATGGCCTCTTTGCCAGTGACAATATATTGAAGAAAAGCATCTTTGTTCCTCCCACAAAAGTCCAAAATCTGTCAGGCACAATTAATCCGCGTCTGTTTCTGCACTGTGGAAAGAATTATAGGCATCCAAAGTGCACTGATCTTGTCCATGAATGTTCATAAAGAATTCAAAGGTCATTTGTTTTTGACAAATCAAGCCATGCAGAATTTCTTTAGACTTCAGTCTTCTGTCAGAAAGTACTTCCTCCTTGACAGTTACAATGTTTTCTTCAGTGATTACTGTTGCTAGACACCCACTGCACGCTCCCTGTCACAAGTTTCTCTTCCAAGTTAAAAGAATTTGACTAATGTTTTATGGTTGAATACGATGGGAAGCATTACCACACACTTTTCCACGGCCTTTGTGATTGGAAAAAGCGTACAATCATCTTTTTGTTAAAAATGTTAACACTACACAATACTTCATAATTGACATGTGCATACAGGTGATAATCACTCCTGTAAAGAGAAGAATGCAACAGAGGGTGTTAGTATCTCAAAACTAAGATTCCAATCACTGCCACTCACAATATTCTGTGCAAGCATGAAGTAGGTCAGGCCAAGAACTTATGGGCTTTGCTCCGTATAATCACATTTTCCTTCTGATCATCTTTCTCTGTCTTTCATAATGTCTTGTCTGAGCATATTGTGTGGTGATGGCAGCTTATGACACAGTCTTAGCAGATAAAGAAATAGAAAACTAGCTGCAACAAGTCAACAGATTACTTCAGTTGGACACTAGAGAGAGCAGTGGGTGCAACTTGTTGGTTTATAAAGCAACTTAGGTGGCCAGTACCACATGGTGTGCACCCTACTGATAACACCAATCTCCCGCTTGGTAAGAGAAGTGGGTAGAGGCTCAGTCCAGATGAGTAAATGGAAGATATTACAGGTACACTGACAGTGGATAGCCAGGATGGGATTTGCACAGACCAGAGAGGTAAATGGTTACCTAAAAAATAAAAATATAAATAAAATAACATTTGCTATTGAAGGAACAAATTGCAGACACTCGCAGATATTTGAACAAATATAATTTTCATACTTTGCTAGCTATCTTTTAGCATGGACAAGGGCTTCAATTTGTTTGGGTTGGATTCATTCACTTATTACACATATTAAAGAGGTCCTATGTTATGATGCCATGTATTAAACAATCTCTTCACGAGCTATTGTTTAGATGTATAGTGATTTCTAATAACATGACATTGTACTGTTTTATAGGATGAGATTAACAAGTAATGGAAAATGAAACTTTAATTTTTTCCATGGTAAGCCAGGTGACTGCTTACTACATCTTAAAGTATTACAGTCCTTTGTATTAAGCTTTTCACCATCATTGTGATATTTCTGTTGATAATCTGGTGAACAAGAGTGCTGTTTGCAGGTGAACCACCTCAACATACAGATAATCCAGTGGAGAATTCTAATTTTAATTACTCCAATACAAAAGTTAAGTCAACAACAACAAAATTTACATTGTTTTTTAGTTGAGAGCAGTAAAAATTTCAGATATTCCTAGGTGAAGATACATGAACCAGTTTCCACTTATCTGGCCAACAACTGTCCCTAGATGTCTATTTTAACAAGGTTTTTACTGTATGTCATTGAGTTTTAATCATCTCACAAAGTTTATTAATGTTCACAACTTGAGATCATATAGCAAATAAAACAATATAAAAAACTAAAAATTCCTAATCCATTGGCACACTCACTGTTTATCCTTCTAAATAATTACAAGTTAATTAATACTTAGGCAAATATATTGCTTTTCCATCAAGAAAATTGTGTATGATGTTGACTTTAATATTACTTGTACGGTCGTTCTCCAGTATGAGATCGCATATGATCCAGAAAAGCTGCTCGTTGTTTCACTTTGGCACCACATACTGGACACACATGATTGTTATATTCACCTCTATGGCGCATACTTATATGCACACGTAAGTTGTTGGCACGGTATGTGGAAAAGCCACACTGGAATACAAGAAATGATTTACACACAATTAACAAATTATAAAAGTATAAGAATATACATACAATATAATGGTACACATATTAAATCACCTATCATATTGATGAGTGTGAGGATCCCTAATTGTAAGGTAGTGAAACAAGAAATTCATGAAACAACTGAGGTGGCGGCGCCAGAGTTGGCGACGGCGGCCGAGGAAGAGAAGGAAGAGGAGGAGAAGAGGATGAGAAGAGGAAGATAGGAAGAAGAGAAAGAAGAGGAGGAGGAGGAAGAGAGGAAGGAGAGGAGGTGGAAGAAGAAGAGAAGGAGGAGATTACAAAAAAACATTTATAAAAACTTTGTATAAACAATAAATTTGTACATCTGTATATCAATACTGATAATTCTTTATTAATGAACAACAACTACTATCAACATTTTTTTTTGTATTTTTGTAAGATAAAATATCACAAAAACAGTTGGCCTCAGAAAAAATGTTTAGAATCAATTTTGTGGGACTTTTTATCCCTTCAAATCTTGTAATTAGGTTATTCAACAAAAAATGCATAGGAATTGAGATATTTGCAAAAAAACAATTTTTTGGAAGCTTTGACTTCTAATAAATTTGGAACATACATGTTATACTGATTCTAACTTTTCACTCCTACTACAAAATGTCAAGACAAAAGTCGCAGCAAAAATTCCGCTGAAGAGGATTTGTTTCTTCACTCAAGGCTATTTTTACAGGATTATTCAAAGATTTATTAATCAAATAAATTAATTGATAATATATTTTTTTTTTCTTACTGTAGCACATATATGCTTGTTGGGACGTTCATGTACACCTTTCACATGTTCATGCAGAGTTGAATCTTTTGTAAAAGCTTTCCCACAATACTGACACTGGTGGCAGCGTTCTCCAGTATGCAGAGTCATGTGTCGCAATTTGTCAACTTTAGTATAAGCACGATAGTTGCAACCATAATCACACGGAAAATCACGCTGACCTCTATGTCGTTTCATATGAACTCCTGAAAAGAGCAACAATTCACATAGATGAGCAATAATTAACTAATACATTAACCAAATTCAACAATCAGATGAGCAATAATATGTTAAAACGTGCCTGGTTTTTACACCAAACATTTAATCTCAAATATCACATTAATTAGGTAAATTATTACAGTTTCGGTAAATATAAAGAAAAAAAATAAAATGTACCCAGTACTGGATCGTATTATTAGGGTTCTCAATAATCTTACAGTATTATTATATAAGTGCAAATTTGAGCATTCACAATAAGTTCTGTTCAATATAAAAGTGTTTATATCCTTTATGTACAAAGTAATATACAGTATTAATTTTAGTCTGTAACTTTTAATGAAGATTCAGAAGTCCAGTAATCTGATTTTTACTCCATTCACAACCATGGACTTTGTTGGTAACTCTCATTCAATAACACATAATTTTGGGTCTTGCACCAAAACATGCTGTAATATAACTGGCACTGATGTATTATATACATTTATTAAAGTTTGCTTTGAGTTAATGCTCCGTGGCAAACATTATTACAATTAGAATTAGAACAATTACAAAACTATTACATTTAACATTTACAATTAAAATTAGTTAGAATTAGTGGATGACATCCTAGTTCTAATTAATTTCTAGTTATTCTAACACTTCACTGCACTCCCCTTCCCCACCCTACACTACACTACACTCCCCACCAAAACAATACAGTAAACTACACTACACTACACTACACTTCACTGTATAAGGAACATAGCAATAATAAAATTAATAATAATAATAATAATAATAATAATAATAATAATAATAATAATAATAATAACAACAGCAACAACAACCCCGGGGGGAGGGGTTGCTGGGTCCCTACCGGGTGGCTCCTCAAGGTGGCGGATAGAGGAACGCTCACCACATATGGAGAGAATCAGGAAAATAAAATACCCGGAGTGGACCAAAACCAGCACCTGGTCTTTGGGTTTGCAGCCCTTCTCCCAGAGATTCTCTATGTTGTAGCGAAGTTTAGAACTAAAGCTTCGGTCTCGTCTGGCAACGTGGCTCCTCCAGACAAGGTAATGTCTGTCACTTACCACAATGACTACACAAAACGTACAGAGGGGCAGAAAGAACATTGATCAGGCAACACAACTAAGCAGCCGATCCTCTGCGAGCTTGTCCCTACCTTCAAGAGATCTGCCTACAGAAGAGAACACACAGAGAAAAAATGGACTCGAGAAATGAATAGAGATATAATGCATACATTTTATTTTTTAAATCAGTGCCAAGACGAACTGCTCCCAGGATATAAGCATGCCAGGATATTTCATTCCGAATATAGCAGAAAACATCCAGAGCTACACATGATTGAGCAGAATGTAATTGACAGATGGAAGGCAATTATCAAACATGGCTGTTTAACTGAGAATTAGGAAACAATAAAAAGTTGGGTGCCTACTTCACCAGCAAGAAGAAATTGGTAGAGGCACAGAGCCGCGTGAACAAGACCTCCAAAATACATACAATGATTCACCCCAGACCTATACACAGGATACACTGATATCAGACATGTTCAACAGCTTAATTGAACATTTTCACGGTACAGAACCAGCAGGCCAACCAATCATCCCTGTCTTAAAGAATATGGCAAAAGCAAAGAAAACAATAAAGAAGATGAATAATATGTTGGAGGAACATGTTAAAAACTTGGATGACTAGACAGAGCTACACCTTGCTATCTATTGTGCAGCAGCTACTGTCATTGAGCTCAATGGTCAAAAGATGTATTACCCAAATAATAGGAGGAACAGACAAACAAGAAATCGCATGTCACCATGGAAAAAACGACTCATGGGAGAAGTAAATGAACTCGGATCCAAATCTGACATCATATAAGAATGTACACGTAGGCTTCCGCGGCTGAGTTCATGACTTCTTGGCTGTTCGGGATGTCAGGGTAGTCACTAGTCTGAATATGCCTGCAGAAGCCTGTGATATGACAGGCGAAACATCAGCCTCTCAGCCAATGACACAGCATCACTCGGACAGCCAAGAAGTCATCATAAAAGAATACCTTAACAATAATCAAACCAAGAGAGTAGTTAGGAAATCCTAACTACTTTCTTCCTAGCAACAAAGGCAGGCATAAAATTGAATTGTATACAAAGTACCGGGGATCTTGAATCTTTATTAGACACTTTTAGGCAAAAGCAAAAGAAAGTAGACTCTGCTAATACAATGAACTGACGAAAAGGAAAAAGAAAAATGCTGAATTTCACAGAAACCGAACGAGCTTCTTCAAGCACCTGAAGGAAAATAAGGACAACCAAAGTACAACCCTAACTACAGAAGAAATAACTAAATTCAAAGAATACTGGAGTATGTTACAGTCTGACACAAAGGATTTCAATAAAAATGCATCATGGCTGCCAGAGATAGAAATGACAGCATCAAAAATTCCATGAATGAATGCTACAGAGTTCACTACTGACGATATTACAAGTGTCATCAATAAAACCAGCAAAAGGAAGACCCCAGGGCCTGACAAAATTCATAATTTCCGGCTGAAATACTTTCCCACTGTCCACAAGCTATTGGCTGAATGTTACACCAAAGCCCTTGAAAATCCTACATCAATTCCTGATTTTCTAATAAAAGGGAACACCTATCTGCAAAAGAAAAAGGGAGACATATTACAACCACAAAACCATCGACCAATTACCTGCCTAACGACTGTTTACAAGCTTTTCACATTGCTAATCAGCAACAAGATATATGAACACGGCGAGAACTATTACATCTTCGAAGAGGAGCAAAAGGGTTGCATTAAAAGATCAATGGGTTGTAAACATCAGCTGACAATAGATGAAGTTACCTTGAAACAAGTTCAAAAAGACAACACAATCTGCATATCTGCTACATAGATCACCAGAAGGCATTGGATTCAATCTCGCACAGTTGGTTGCATAAGGTTCTTGAGATACAGGGTGTATGTCCAGAAATCAAACAGACGCTTAGTGCGTTGATGGCAAAATGGAGAACAAACATATGGATGAGTTTGGAAAATATAGGAGTGGTTCATATTAAAATTGGAATGTTCCCAGGAGATTCTCTGTCACTGTTATGGTTTTGCCTAGCAATAAACCCTATCTCCAAAGTTCTTTATAACAGCAAAATTGGATACAAATTAATTAAAGAAACAACTTACGCTTGTCTCATTTGTTGTATGTTGATGTCCTCAAACTCTTTACAGAGAGCAGAGACAAATTACACAGTCCAATTGAGACAGTGAAAGGGCTCAGTGAAGATATAAAGATTTCTTTTGGACTAAACAAATGTGCCATTATAGACTTAAAAAAGGGCATTATCGAAAGCCACAGTGAACAAATTAGAGACGTCAAGAAAATTCCACCCGATGAAGTTTGTAAATATTTAGGTATGTCCAAAGCTACCGTATGTATCATTCCAGCATGAGGAAAGCTTTGACCATTAAGTATAGACCTACAGTTACAGAAGTTCTGAATACTAAATTAAATGAGAAAACAAATTATACATTATTTGGGAATTCTCAAGTGGTTGTGTGCAGATATTGAATTAAATAGATTGACTAGAAGGCTGATTACTAAATTCAGGTGTCTTTATACAAACTTGACTATTAAAAGACTAATTCTACCCCAAAGAAAAGGTGAGAGGGGACTGCTACACATTTAAAATCTCTGCAGAAACTAAGAAAGAAAAATGAAGCAAAAGCTACTCTTGTGTGAAGATGCCTTAATGAAAATGGTTGTACAAGCAGATGATGGTTATACTCCACTAAACTTGAGTACCTTTAACACAGGAACAGCAGCAACTGCAGCAGGAACACCAAAAGAGACAATTCAAAGAGATCTAGAAGATTGACCACAAAAGGCAATGCACGGCAAATTCCCTAAAGCTATCCATCAACCTCATGTTGAAACACAAGTCATCACTGCAATGGCTATTAGACAGCTATTTATACTCAGAAACAGAGGGATTTATAATGGCAATTCAAGATAGAATATGCCGAACTAGGAACTACGAGAAATATTGCATGAACATGCCCATGGTTGACAAATGCAGGAAATGCGGCACCAGAGGTGAAACAATTGAGCATAATGACTGGATGTATTGCACTTGCCGACAGCATGTACTTGGGGAGAGACAACCAACTAGCTAAGATTGTCCATCAACAATTGGCTCTCATGCATGGAACGTTAAATAGTGAAGCTCCTCCATATTATAAATACAACTCAGCACCTGTTACGGAAGCAAATAATACCATCATTTACTGGGACAAACCCATAAATAACAGATAAAACTGTGGCCTTCAATAGACCAGATATAGTTTTGATTGTCAGGGACAAGAAAGAAGCTACGCTTGTTGATATTCCTGTACCGCTGACACACAACCTAAAGAAAACAGAGGCAGAGAAAATTACTAAGTATGAAGCTCTTGCTCTGAAAATAAAACAAATGTGGAAACTACAGAGTGTAACAATATATCCACTTGCTATTTCAGCTGAATGTGTAGTAATGAACAATTTCAAGAAAAACATAAAAAAAGAGGGATTACCACAACGAATTCTAAATTACGGACAGAAAGCAGTAATCCTACAAACAAGTTATATAGTTCGCAAGTTCTTGAACAAATGAGGCTCCCATATTGGACTTGGAGGTCAAAGTGAAATCTCTCTCCCCAGTGACCGAGCTCTTTCCTTAACGTGACAGGATTGGGCAAATTGAATCCAGCACAAGCTGCTGAGAAATAATAATAATAATGATGATGATGATGATGATGATGTTAATGATAATATTAATAATAACAATAATAATAACAATAATTCTACATTGTATTTTCCAAGGATGGGCTCCTCTGCTTTTATAATCTGGTTTCTGTAGTCTTCCACCGAAACAGTTTGTGTCTTGTACATAACACATTAATGCACCCGTTCCCTTCTCTTAGATAAGTACTCCCATTCCTCTCAACCATCAACACACCCATGATTTACAAACATTTCAGCCCGTTTTTGAATTTTATCTAATGCTTCAATTTGCCCTTTTCTGTATGGGTCCCAGCATGCCACTCTGTATTCTAAAATAGGAAGAACAAGAATAGTATATGCTAGGGATCAGGCATTTGGACTACTATTTTTTTGAATCCGCATTACAAAGTGCAGTGCCCTCCAGGAATTTTTGACCATATTGTTAATATGATCCGACCAACCCAAGTCGCTTCGCGGAACCAAACCCAAATACTTACAGTTTTTTAAACATGGTATAACGTTAGTTCGTAACTCATAATCGGAGTATACACTCGAGCGAGACTTGGTAAAACAAATGGATTTACTCTTTTCTGGATTTAATTCCATCTTATTTCTGCACGCCCACTTCCATGAACGTTCTGTAAAATATTTTCATCTGCAGACAAGCCAATACTCCTATATATTACATAATCATTGGTGAAAAGTCTTACTTTTAACTTTCTTCCAGTTGCAATGTCATTAACAAACGCACAAATATACTACTAGATCAGTATGAAGCCTCCAATGGGATTTTTTGTGTTTAAAAGTTTAATTTCTGAATTACAAGTTGATACTAAATATAATTTTAAACATATTACTGTTGCCTGGCTTGTCCATTTCTGGGCACAGAAAGTTACAAGAAAAAGCATTTGTTACAATATACATTTAAATTTTTGTTTCATGATAATTAAAATATTAGATTTCATTATCGTCAAACTAATTGATCAAGTCAATGATTTGGGTAAATATCAGAAAAGGAGAATACTAATTCACAGTGTTTCACCATGTGTACTCATAAGTATCATTGAAAAAACATGTTTTTTTATAAATTTTTCCTCAATATCCCACATCTTAAAAGGAAACCAACTAAGAATTATGCAAATTGATTTGTCTTGTCAAGGGAAATTGACCGAGCAATTGATCACCTCTGTAGATGCTAAAAATGTGTTTTTGTTATGTCAAAATCCCCTGTTTTTCAGGAACATTTCTTGGAATGTTCTGGAGGAATCAAAAAAAAAAAAAGTCTTTGACCAGAAGAAGTCTAACTGTGAGTGACAGACAGAAGCAGGTAGCTCAATTACTACACAAGGATATTATGCATACTCTCATTTTAACCAAAAATCAACCGATCTGGTTTGCACCAAACCATTACTTCTGATTCATCTAGCATGTTTAACTAATTTTAACTCAAAAACTTACTTAAGGCAGATGCTTGAGGGAAGGTCTTTCCACAGTCTTGGCACCTGTGAGGACGTAAGCCTACATGCTTACGCATATGACTTCGAAACAAAATTTGGTTGCAAGTCTGGAAAGAACACTCATTACAACGTAAAATTTCTTCCTCTTTTGATTTCTCCTTGCTATTATTAGTAAAAGATTTTATTTCTTCATTTGCCTTCCTAAATTTCACATTTTGTTTCCTGTCAGTGTTGCTAGCGTTGGGTTCCAATACACCTGCATCATTACTTTCTTCAGTGCTTTCAGGACCATCTGGTTAAAAAAAAAAAAAAAAATCACAAAAACTTTCATGTATTCCTTGAATCTTTGTGTAACCTACTACTGTAAGAATATTGGAAGTCGAGATCATTGCCTTGTCCTCTGAGACACTAGTGCATTGATTACATAGCGAATCTGGGCTCAGCGCTAACCGAAGAGCCCACCACTCAACCAACTAACCAAAGCCCACAGCATATTTTTTATTTGTGCAAAGAAATGAGAGTCATATAGCAAGCTTTTCGCCTACAAAAATTCAATGCGACATGCAAACCAAATGACAGCTTCAATCTACACAAAAAATGTGTATTCAAGTCTAGAAAGAAATATAAATAAATTTTAAGAAAAAATATCTAAAAGGACAGTTACATCATGAAAGACAAAAAAAGCAAAATAAAAATTCATAGGAATGTTTAATTTTACATAATTCATATGCATATATGAATGGTCTTTAAATATGTTCATTAGAATAAAATAGGCATTTTCCTAAACATCTGATGTCTAGTACGAACAAATTAGTTGTGAATTATTTACAAAATTTCAGATAAATGTACAAGTTAACCACCATAATTTAATTCTAAAGCTATTATCCATATTGTATATTCAATAATTAAAAACAATAAATCTGTCATAGTCATTGATTCCCAAAAAATTTAATTATTTATTTATATTGGAAGCAGCTGAAGCTGATTTTCACACATCAAGCCAAAACCTTCTTCAAAATACCACATATCAATTACATTAAAAAAGAAAAAGTAAGCGCAAGATGATCCCTGAGTAAAGTAAGGAGGAGTGCTGTATATACAACGTGGTGGTATCTGAACAGGTATCTTCCAAAATTTAGTTTGGTTAGGTGCAATTTCTTCAGTACCAAAAGTAGAATTTTGATCGGCATAAATGTCTTTCCCTGATTTAACAAATGTTTTGTTGTGTGTTCTGGTATTTTTTTAGTAAATACTCGTCCCTAGTTAACCATTTGAGATGTAAATTTTGAGCAGTTTCGAAGACTATTGTCGTATGTATAGAATCACCGACGTTTAGTAGTCTTTCTCTGGTAGTTGCTATGTTAGTTAAGTCAATTTCAAAATCACAAAAGCGGCGTTTGCTAGATTAGCAAGTTCTAAATACAATGTTATAGATCTATTCGCATTGCCAACTCTCCAGTTTATCCAAAACTCAAGTGTTTGATATGGAATTAAAATGAACAATCTGATAATGGTTTATAGTCAAAGTAGTATGTTTTTGAAAATTTCACCGTTGGTGCTCGCAGTCCAGTAAGGAGTGAAGTTATCACCTGTTTGAGGATGAAGACTGAAAGTGCAAAACGTGCTTTGTTCATTGTCATCGGCGAGTCCAATTACGCCTTGTGAGTCTGTGTTGGAGTCTATTGACCATATGACCTGCTCTGAATCTGATCACTTTGTATGGTAGAAACGTTTTGCCTGATTTGTGACACCTGCAAAGACATGTTCTTGTGGTTTACGAATACTGTAGAGTTGTTCAAAGATTTGAGGAGGAATATCAATAGCTCTATTGTGGATGATATGATTTTCTTGATTGTGTTCTTGTTGAGTAATGGAATGAATTTCTTTTTCAATGTTATAAATATGATATAGTATTTGCCAAGCGATGTCAGGAAATCGAATTAATTCTGGCGGTTCAGTGAGGATGGAGGTTTTTTGAATTGTTAATTTTAAGTAGTGAGGGATGGAATGCTTGAATATGTAAAGGAAAAGATGTTCATATACAGGTGCTGCCTCTTCCTGAGTAAGCCAATAGTCTAAAGGAGTATTCTTCGTAATGATAACTATTTGACGGAGAACAGCTTCCTTATTGGAATGTTTATAATTGACATCTATGCGATTACCTTCTAATAATAATTTCTAGTCCCCGACATTTTCTGTTGTTATCCAATGCTCTTAGTTCTTTTCTCATTTAAACAAGGAGGAAATTAGCATAAAATTGCTTGGGATGTATTTTATTAGCAATGAACAGTTTTTCGATCCAAGAATTTTTTTCAGAATTTTGAGTAATAGATTCGTCCAACAGATGTAGTAAGTAATCTGGGTTATGAAAGACGGAAGAAGGGAAAGGGAAAAAGGAAAGAAAGAAAAGGAAGGGAAGGAAAGGAAAAAAAGAAAAGGAAGGAAAGGAAAGAAAGAAAAGGAAGGGAAGGAAAGGAAAGAAAGAAAAGGAAGGGAAGGAAAGGAAGGAAAGGAAAGAAAGGAAAGAAAGAAAAGAAAGAAAAGGAAGGAAAGGAAAGAAAGAAAAGGAAAGAAAGAAAAGGAAAGAAAGAAAAGGAAGGAAAGGAAAGAAAGAAAAGGAAGGAAGGAAAGGAAAGAAAGAAAAGGAAAGAAAGGAAAGAAAGAAAAGGAAGGAAAGAAAAGGAAGGAAAGGAAGGAAAGAAAAGGAAGGAAAGGAAAGAAAGAAAAGGAAGGAAAGGAAAGAAAAAAAAGGAAAGAAAGAAAAGGAAGGAAGGGAAAGGAAAGAAAGAAAAGGAAGGAAAGGAAAAAAAGAAAAGGAAGGAAAGGAAAGAAAGAAAAGGAAGGAAAGGAAAGAAAGAAAAGGAAGGAAAGGAAAGAAAGAAAAGGAAGGAAAGGAAAGAAAGAAAAATAAAGAAAGAAAAAGAAAGAAGGAAAAAGAAAGAAAGAAAAAAGAAGAAAGAAAAGAAAGGAAGAAAAGGGTCGATAATGAAGTTGACCGATAAAACCAACAAAGTACAACAGTAGCTAGTGGTGGAATACGACATATGAGAAACTACATGCAAGGTAAAGGGGAATTATTTTTCTTAAATATCAACATTATAAGATGCAAGTGATATGAGCAGAACAACAAACATTTCCTACTGTACACATAATCCCAATTCCCCAGATTGCCCTAGTCATCTCTATCAGATATAGGGACATCTTGCAGTTAATACTGAAGAATGACAATGAAGCCAGGTGCAGTAACAACAAGATCTACTGTGTTGGCTATGTCCAAATAATATTTCTGCCTATTAGGCAGCTAGCACCTGTCAGAGGCTTCACACTGTGATTCCTGTAAAGTCTGTGGCACTGTTAAGTTCCCAATGCTTATTAAAAAAAATCTTACTGCATGAAGCAATTGAAAACTGAAAACATATGCGAAGTAGGCAAGAGTGCCATTACTTGTTTGGTAATGCACCATGTGTTTACATCACAAACAATTAAAAACTGTTTGTGACATGCTCTGGGGATATTTTCTTAATTTTGGGATGCTTACCCTAAACCATACACAACTTGAATTCTGAATACAGAACGAAATTAGCGTTTTGACAAGAATTTTTAACAAAATATTTGCTTCGATGTAATAAAATCTATTTTCAAAGACAACATCTACTATAGATTTGGGTACTTATCCACCATTATGTCTTTCGTGACAGATTTCAGCCACAACAACATGGAGAATGATAATTTGAATAACTACATTTCCATTGAACTCTAGAAGACGTGCACAGATAATGAAGTTATATTTATGTTCAGAAGCAAAACACAGGCTCATCTCAGCATTTCCTCAGGGAAACTGGATGAAAAACCAGATGGAGATGGGGGTCATTGACCCAGAAGCTGAAATACAATACTTGTTATAGGTTGATTAGAATTATACAATCCAAATGGTAAATAATACTTTAAATATCATTGTTAAAATTAATATTACTTTCCTTTTTGATGCTCAGTGTAGTCTCTAATTGTACAGAAACAGTTATGCAGCAGAAAAAATTTACTTCAGACTTAAAATTTTGTATTGATTTTAATCATTTCATGTCATCTGGCAAAGTGTTGTAAAACAATGTACATGATTTGTATGCAAATCTTTTGTAGCGAGCTGTTGATACTGGCACCTGATGGATATGATTTCTACGATGAGTATTATAGTTATAGTCATCGTCTTTTGCTGAAAATTTATTCCTGCCCTTGAGTATGACTGATTCATACATCAACAGACAAGGTAATAGTAAAATTCCTAGATTAATAAAGAGAGGCTTACAAGAATCACGTGGGTGGTATTTGTTTATTATTTGTACAATTCTTCTTTGAAATCTAAGTCTGGGAGCTATAAGATGTATTTCCCCAGAATATTATGCCATATCTCAGGCGGGAACATTCGCAAAATATACACAATGAGCAGTATGAAAACGGACTGAATTTGAAACACTTCTGGTGTGCTCTCATTGTTATTTGTTTCTTGTTACTGGTGATTTTGCTGTTGTGATCTGATGCAAGAACAACCACGTAGCAATGTGTCTGCTGCCCAAGTGGCAAAATCGCTTAACCCCACCCCGCTGTCAAGCAGGCAGAAATATTAATTGGACAATACACATCCCCCAGTACATTTCATTGCTGGCAGACCATGGCCCTATTAGCAAGCTTAAATGATCTCAACAAGCCCTGTTACATAACAATTTACATTAAGATGGATAATATGTATTCCAAACCTGCTTACCTGGGTCAACTATCACCAACTGAGGTTCTTCACAAGAAGGTTCTAATTTCATTTCTCTTTCAGTATCTTGAACATCATTACCCAATTCAGATATTAAGGACTTATTTTTAACAACTAGCTTTGATATATCTTTAATATTATGCATGTCACCAATTTCATCAGTGGCCAAGTCTTGACTCGATACACGTTGAGAATTTTCAACTTCACACAAACTCTTTCCTGTGGGCACAGATATAACCTCTTGAGCACCCAAAGTGTCTCTCTTCAGTAGTTCCAAAGTGCCTTGTTGTTTCATTTGTACATAACATATACGCTGAGCTTTACGTCCTCGACTAGTCAATATGTTCTCCACTATATAATCTGAAAGTAAACAGAAAATTACTGCTGCGATAGCACACATACACACTTACACAACATACAACAGAGAACAAAAATTGCTCACCTGAATTGTGACTTTCAGAACTACACACTTGAAGATCATCTCTCTGTTCATTTTTGTCCTCCTTCTTACGTTTTTTTGTAGGACGTCTCCTTTGCATGGAAGAAATTTCTTTTTTTTTTTTTGCACCAGCAGCTAAAAAGCAAACATAAAAACCTTAACCCCTTTCTTCTTGAAGCCAAATATAAAAATGTGATGTTCACATTAAAATTAAATTCATAACATCCATCTTTTGTTCTTGATTTGGGACATTAAATGAATCCCCACCTAACCACTCCATATAAGAAATATTTCTTAATGGACTTAATTTAAATAAAAATAAAGAATACAATGGAAATACTCACGATTTCCAATTATTTTTCTAAGAACTTTCCAAAGTTATTGATTTAGCCCTGCAATTCACCATATTTAGAAAAAATCAGTTTGAAATTACTAATAATGGTCAAAATGATTACATTAGATTAAAGTAGTTAAGATTATATACATTCCAGAAGGTTCCCCCTCTCTCAGTATAGTATGTTAAATACTAAGCCATGAAACATAAATTATGTGCATCATCTTACTTAAAGTTATAAAGTGATGTACCAATTAATTTAGTGTACTTAGTGTAACATGTTAGAGTTTCAAGTGACAATTTTTAAGATTACAAACTACAATTATCAGAGATATTGGTTTCGTACAAAATTAATGAGGAACTATATCAAATATAGATTTGGAAAAAATTGATTTGGCTGGACTGGTTGGCAGTCAATATAAGTAACTTCAAAAATAATTAGAAAAAAGTTTTAAATTGTGGGTCTCCCACTGATTTTTTTATTCGTATACCAGATAGATACAAGTAACAAAACTGTTTACAGAATCAATTTAGCTAGGGCATATAAAAGTATCACTTTGAGGATGACAATCATCATGACCACTTTCATTTCTTTACTCACAGAGGCATCCTTAGTTGTAAAATTCGGAATTAAACAAAACTAGTTGTTAAAGTAGTTTTGCCATGTTTAAGTGTATTACCCACACAAGTTTTCTTTTGCTGCATGCAAAGGGATTGAGGGTGCGGTTATTTCAAAGGTAGTATTATTCTATGACATCTTTAGTTTGTTTTTTGAAGCTCATTGTTTCTTACACATAGTTTTTAAATATTTCTTGTTATCAAATGATAACAATGGTCATCTTTTATTTATTGGCATCAAAAATGCATAGTTCTGTCAAATGGTATCAATTCAGAAAAGAAAAAATCTTCAAGTTATTACTCACTGGTTCTACACAGTATGGAGATTCTAAATTCGAATTTTATGTTTGCCACCTTGAGGAAGGTTGGCTTCGCACAGAATACCGAGAGGGGTCGGATTTTTTCCCTTCAGTTCTTTGCTTATATGTCAAAAATTAGGCGCTTTATGGATAAAAAAGAATTTCTTACAAAATGTATATTTTCCCTTACTTGTTTCAACAATATGTTCAGGCACTACAGAGCTCTGAAAAACTGGACTAAACTGGAGGAAGGCCCTACCGACACTTATCTCACAGCGGTACTATAATTTCACTATATCATGTTTGAAATACATTAATTGGATAATCAAATAGTGAATGGGGAAAAAAATTGTATTACTCAATGTATTACTCACAATGTTGAAGTGTATTCTGAAAGGAAGTTAAGTACTGTATTATAACTAACCAATATATCATTTTTCCTTATAGAAAGTTAAACTTTAAAAGACCTGGGTCAAGACCCTAGGTCACATTGGTTCTGATACAAAAGCATGCAGCTTCAACAGGAAAAGAAAGTGGGTAGCATAAGAAAATTATTTTTGAAGAGTTAATTTTCAGTAGTGGAGGACAAAACAAAAGAAGATATAACAGAGAAGTTGTATTGCGAAGTATTAATGAATGAAAAATACCTACTGTCACCGATATGGTTATGTTTTGGCTTAGGCTGGGGCGGGAGTCATCTCAGGCAGTAAAAGGTCCTGGCTGGTCAAGTTGAAAGAGGGTAGATAGTGGTTCCTCAATTGGAAAAGACCCTGTTATAGAGAAAATGTGAATAGTGGAGATGTAATTCTGTACATCGTAATTGAGACACCTGCATGTGTCCATCCATCATCCACAGTTAGGACATCTTATTTGTTAGAGTTATAGAAAACGTATTTGCAATGGTATACGAATTGCAGATTAGATTTTTCTTCATTGCAAAAAAGGAACTCGCCCTTATCTCTATTTCTACCACTACAAGCAAAAGGAGAGTTCAACAAAACATGCGCATACTGAAGCTACATTTACGTCCAGAAGAAAAACATGGGGCCATCTCAGCATTTGCTCAATGTATAAGGGAAACTGGACAAAACCTGATCAAGATGGGGGCCATTGACCCAGAAGGTGAAGTACATTATTTGTTACAAACATGTTAAGTTAACATTTTAAAAGAAATCATACACATTTTCATTAACTGATTTTGGCAGGTGTTCTCTGATGTGACAAATTCCAAATAGGTAGCGTGTGTGACAAATTTTAGAATAAACCAATTAATTTAATTGACTAAACAATAATTTCTGAAAACTATGCAACACTAAAACAGTGACTGATAGACAGCACTTTTTAAATTGTGTGTGTGAGTGTGCGTGCGTGTGTGTGTGTGTGTGTGCGAGTGTGTGAGTGTGTGTGTGCGAGTGTGTGAGTGTGAGTGTGAGTGTGTGAGTGTGTGTGTGCGAGTGTGTGAGTGTGTGTGTGCGAGTGTGTGCGTGTGTATGCGCGAGTGTGTGCGTGTGTATGCGCGCGCGCGCGCGTGTGTGCGAGTGTGTGTGTGTGCGTGCGTGCGTGTGAGCGCGAGCGAGTGTGTGTGGGAGAGGTGCGTGTGCGCGCGAGAGAGCACGCGTGTGTATGGGGGCGTATGGGCGGGCAGGCGTTTGTCAGTCTCCGTGTGTGTATATTTGATCTATTCAGTCAAAAAACAGTAAAAACTATATGTGACATAGGTGGGTAAATTTTCTAAGTTTACTAACAACTAATGAAATAATACGACAGATTTGCTTGTAATTGCACTGGTGATCTCGGTAAGAACCGTGGCATATCTGCACTAGCTCTTTCAAGCAGCAGAACATGTGAAACGGAAGTGATCCATTCTTCCTCGCGCTAGCGCTCTAGTTGCACTTGCCACCTTCATTGACGGGCAATGTGTGGTCAAATGAATACAAGTTCTTCAGTTCTGGCCACGGGGTCGAAATTTCGCTCTTTTCAATGCCCATCTAGCGCGCTTGAACAGTTTGCCAAAATTAAATGTAATATATGCATTTGATTTGATTTATTTAGTCAAAGAAACAGTGAAACCTTAATGTGACGTATGGGGGAGAACATAAGATTTGCGTGAAATTACGCACATTTTAGAGATATAAATGAAAACGGAAAAAAGGGAGAGGGAAATTTAAGTTTTTCCAGAGATTCATTTCTAACGACCGGTCGAGCTAGTGGTCAACTAAGCAGGTATTACTATAAAGTAACCATAACTAGATGTTTTAATATCTCTAGGCATCATAACCATAATCTAGGTATTTTACCATTACCTTGTCTCTTTATGTATGAATCAGTGTTTTTGTCAAATATGACTTACGGGCGGGAATATATTTTCAGCAAACGTCGTTGTCTATAACTACAACACTCGACGTAATAATATTCATCAGCTGACAGTATCAACAGCTCACTACAAAAAAATCACATATAATGCATGAAAATTATTTTAGAACGCCTTGCCAGATGACATTAAACGATTAAATTCGATACAAAAGTACATACAATTTCTAAGCAAAATCTTTTCTGCTGCACAACTGTTTCTATACAATTAGAGACTATACCGAGCATCCAAAAGGAAAAATATAACAACATTTAATGTATTATATACCATTTGGATTGTATAATTGTTAAGAACCTGTCGCAAGTATTGTACTTCAGCTTCTGGGTTAATGATCTCCATCTCGATCAGGTTTTCGTCCACTTTCCCTGTTCCTTGAGCAAATGCTACGATGACCCCATGTTTTGCTTCAGGACATAAATGTAACTTCAAATCAACTTCTCCCCATAGCACGTCACACACAGTTTTTAACTGTTTTGGCGTAATTAACGTCAATAAATAAATAAAACTGGTATAACCTTACATTGTTACAAAGTGACACGGCGGGGAATTAGAAACGACTCGTACTTATATTGCACACACAAACACATCCGGTCAACCGTAAATACTTCACTCCTACGAAGGCGTTACCAAGGTCATAGAGCTCTTACCACGTGCTGTGTGGGAGATGCGTCTCGGGCTACTCATTAGCGCTCTGCATCCCCCTCCCAACGCTTCGCCATCGGGCTAACGGGTTCAATTGAATTAATGCCTTATTTTACGTGGCGAGACTCAGGCCATGAGGCCTGCTCTTCCGTCTGACCACGCAAATTCCGCTACGCTCCTTTCACCAACTAGCAGAGAAAGAAGGTATTTCTTGGGCGAGAAACAGGCGATTTCAATTTAGCTCAGAGGCGTCATTTAGGCTTGAGGATATTTTACATTTACACCATTTACAAGTACATCTACTAACATAGGACAGCCGGCTTTACTTCCCCTCCGAAGGAAGGCGTACGAAGGATTTTTTCGCCCTTAAAAATCCACGGCTTCGATCGGGTTTGAACCCGTCAGCTTGGGTACAACAGTCCGAAACGCAAACCGTTACACCAGAACCATCGCCGCGCGCCAACCATCGGGTAGACCACACTACACACACACGCATTTTGCCAACTGTCCTCATCCAGTACGTGATTTAGGAGAGGTAGGTTGTCGATACTGACGAACAACCGCACGCTGCTGATAGATTTTTGCCAGGGTTTTTTTTTTTTTTTTTTTTTTTTTTTTTACTGTAGGTTATTAAGAAAGTACTGAGTTTTTCTTGAAATTGCATTATAATAACATGTCTTCAAAAAGAAAAATCTTAGTATTAAAACTAACGTGATAATTAAAAGCCAATAATTTTTGTGTGAAAAGATGCAACATGGCAAGCACATTAGTCCAGTCAATTGGTGCTCAAAAGGGAAGGAAAAAAATCCGGATTTTTTCTCAACGGTTCTATATGTTTCTGAGGGTGCTGATTTCGAATTTGATGTTTACCATCTCAAAATAGGTCGGCATCATAAAAACAAATTGCAAAAAGAAAAAAACAAAAAGTTCACCGTTTTTAGTTTTCAACTTATATCTTCAAAACTATGCGTTTTATCGAAACAATTCTTCTTTATAAAATTAAAGTAGATAAAATTTCCTACCAAATGCATACTTTAACTTTTAATTTTTGAAAAACAGTTTAGGCGATAGTGCGCAATGAAAAACGGTTACTTTTTGGGCCTCTGAGCAAAGCGGAAGAATAGGTCTTTCCAGCCATCCTATCTTGCCGCGGCGCGCTGGTTTCATTTTATCATTTACATTGTTAGATGATTAACACTCCGATACTCATATAATCAGTACGGACGTATTTCCTCACGCGGAGTATCTGTAAATCCTTGAAACATACATGTACGGTATGGGGCTTATGTTTTGACTGCAAAGTAATCCAACCAGATGTCTGAACATGGCTACAAGGTACTGGCCGAACGAATAATGTAGTTTATTAAAATTATAATTATGTATAAGTGTTAATAAATATTAATGTCTAAAATTTGAAGATGAACTGTTTTTTATAAATAAGACTATAAACATTCATCACAATTTTTTTAAAAAAATCTGAAAAATGTAAACTAGCAGTGCATTATTACTAAATTTGCAATTTTCAAAAATTCACAGTTCAACCAGAATTACACTTGCACCATTTGTTTTATCAGTGAAAAAATTGGAGCGGTTTTTAAGAATGTTTTTTTATATAAATTGCATTGAAGTAGAAATTAAACGAAAACGACTCTTTTCCAAAAAAAGTTGTACATGAACTTTTTAAACAGCTAGTTTTTTAGAACACATTTCGTTTAAGGACAAAACCTCCATCTTTAAATTAGCAGTTTTGATATGTCCAGCTTTTTGCAATTTTAGAATATAAGTGTTCGCCAGAAATGAAACAAGCATTTTTTTACCGTTATATATACGAAGAGGAAAATTTAGAGAAAAAATTGAAGCCGTTCTTTAGAAAATAAATGTTTCAACAATTTTAAAAATTGCCTACAAAATTACGCAAAACTACTCACGCTTTCAAAAAATTACATTTGACCTTAATTCAAGATATCTTTAAAGAAGATTTCATTCAGGAAGAAATCTCTCTCTTCAATATTGTAGTTGTAGGAAAACGCTGACAATCTTTAAACTTTTCAATTTTCGAAACATCAGGAATTTCAACGAAAGTGAGACCTACACTATTCCCATAAGTGTCCATTACGCTATACGAGGGCCAAGTTTAATTCAAAAAATTGAATAATTTTTTAAAATATCGAGACTTTATGTAAAGTACTAAAATGAATCAAAATATCGTTCCAAACTCAAAGAATCTCGAGTTCTTGCAAATGGATACAGGAATATCAATTTTGAAGAAACTCGTCTGAACAGATTTGATGCTAGCTTTGACCACAGATACAAGTTTTGCCTCAATTTTTCAATATCAAGGACCCGCAAAGCAGGGATTCCGACTGTATTCTTCCTTTCTGTTAGAGGAAGTAATTTTCTATATACAAGAAAAAGACCTATCCACTTTTCCGTTACCAGGGCCCAGCAAGAAGAGTTTTTCTGCCGAAAATTAGCAGTTTCCCGGCGCACGATTGCAATACGTTCTCTTCTTTTGAAGTAAGAGCGACAAAGTAAAATCGCAGCCGCGATTTGAAAGAAAAAAAAAATGACGCTTGTATATGCTTTGATATCAACTCGCGATCAGGTAGGGCCCCTTCACGCGTAGACACAGCAGCGCGCTACCGTACACCGCGGCAGGTAGCAGAGCATAATGCTGCGGCGTCTCGTCAGCAGAGCTTTGCTTCCTTCGCCAGCACTCGCTCGGCCCACTGGCTGGCCGGCGACTGGAGGCTCAGGGGTCTGTTTTCAAAGGGCCTCTTAGCCATACGGAATATAACTTTTTTATTCTGTAAATGGCTTAATTCTTCATTTCCCCCTTTTTACCTCGACAACTTGGGAAATGTACATTTGGCGAGGGGTTCTCCAAACCATCTGGCAACCCTGTCAATGGTTCAACATAAAATCAACAGCATTCAATTGTACTCTTAGAGTTTTAATCTAAATAACTTTGTATAACTTTTATTTACTAGCAAAACATGTCATATTTAAGTAAAAACATTTAATGGAAAGGGAGCCCAGAAATGTAGTTGCCAAAGATTACCCAAGATTCTGCATCATGAAAGAACTTGTAAATATAGAAAATACCTTCCAATAAAACATGTTTAATTCAAAGGACTTGTATGATAGTTCCTCATTTGTTTTAGGTTGTGCATGCTCATGCCAACGAATAAGCATTTGCAAACTCAGCATGACGTACTATCTTCATGATGAGTATGATTTAATGCTGCATTTTGTAACCCTCATGTCACTTTGTCAGTGGAATCTAAACAGGGAGGCTTTTTCGACTTCTTGTTTGTGATCTTTCTGGATTTTCCAAATTCCGTTAAACACTATGTCTAATGTTTCCCAAACTATTGGATAAATGTACTGTTTATAATTTATTTGACACATTATTATACTCTATTTATCGGAATTCCAAAGTATACACATAATTACAATCGCAAGTTATTAAAAACACAACGCATTTCATCATTTTCCACAGTAAATAGGTTTTTTACTTTTATTTTCCAGTTTCTAAACCTCTGAGAATGTCACTGGCAATTCGTCACTATTGTGAATTATCTTTTGCCTCTCAACACCATTCATAAGATTTCAAAATATGCCCTCATGTAATCTCTCAAAGTGAGTTCCCTATTAAACCCTGACCAAAAATGCCAAAGCTCTCTCTTTGGAGCTGAACTTAGTCCCACATTATATTACAGGAATTTATTTTCACTCCCATCACACGTTTCTGATTTTAATCCTATCCAGCCTTATTTGCTCTCAGCAGCTGACAATCAATTCACATCTCTGAGATTATAAAATAGTTTTCCTTTTTAATTATAACTTGAAAATAACTAATACAGAACTACATACTAATAACTTAACATTATTTATTTCTATTAATTTCCATTTTATTCTTTTTTGTCCATCATTCTATCTTATAAAGATCAACTTGAAACTGTTATTCACCTTTGATTATTATATTTCTCATCATCATCACGAACTACAGGCATATTTCTTTATCATTATATTATGAGTCAAAAGTCAGTATGTTCATTTTATTTAATGAACAATTGTATTCAACTACAATATACAGCAATGGATAGAGAAAATACAATATCACTGTGACAAATTCCAAAAGAGATTTTGACGAGCTATAAAAATTCATCACATATCCATACTTGTTAACAGAGAATCTAGTTTGACATTTAGATGATAACCAGCAGGTAGGCGATGAGAAAAATAGATGAGAAATCAATTAATAAACTAAAAGTGAGAATAAATTAATAATTAACAAAATACCAAAGGACTGAAATTCTCCAACATAATAGGAGCATGGGCGCAAATATCACTATTTAATTCACAGGGAGGAAAAGGCATGCAAGTCGCAAAACTACCATTATTGCAAACTACCATTACCACAAAGCATTATTGCACTGATCATGAAGCTCGAAGAAAGACTCTTCATAAACTTGCATGAATCTACAAATGTGTGACAAAACAACACAACTGTATTTGACATGCAAAGTAATATCATCACATTCGATTTTAAACCAATACGATAGGTTAGGTTAGTGAGTATTCAATAAAGTAGGAAAGAGAATACCAAGCAAAGACAAAAGAGGCAACAGTAACTTACAACATAATTTTTCAACTATTTTTCTTAAAGCTGCTTCTTTGACATCAACTGGAACTGCTTCTAATTTCTCAAAGAGATCTTCTACCTGTCAGGGCAGAATTTCACATAAACGATAATATAATGTGGCTCTTTATAAGTCTCAGCCACACTGCAAAAAGACATAACAATTGTACAAACATTGGATATACTCACTTCGTTTAATACGTCCATATCTTTGTTCAATATGAAATTGAGAATATTGAGAACATTTTAAGGATGTATGTTTTAGCCTATTGTTATTAGTATACACGAGTCATTGGTTAACAACCAGTACAAGGACAGTATTTTGGGAATCAGTTACTTTTTATCCAAAATGTTAACAATAATCAACAATGATCATGATTCAATCAAGAAATTTCAACTAAAATTCCAGAATCATCTCAATAATCATCGATAATGCTCACAACTAGTCACACGCCATTCATATTTCTTTATATATTTCATATCAAAATCTATATTTTGTTAATACATGCTATGTGATATTGTATCACCAGCTTGTCTGATTGTAGGAGTTCAAAAGACTACACCATCTAAACACTAGGCAAATACACTGCAACTGTTTTATTCGTTATTCCGTGACATTACGAATAATTGTGAAGTTGGCATGGGTACAGAAAAAGATATCCAGCCTCCAGAACATGTAACTTTTAGAGCTGGTGAGAGCAGCACTATCGCCTGTGGGTGGCGATGGCGTGTGCTTTCCACTTTTCCTCAATTTCACAATAATATAAACAACCCTCTAAAAAAATAATATGTCGACTTAGCTCCCACAATAATCAGTTGTCATTCATGCGCTTTGCCTGAATGTAGAGGGAAAAAACCAACTCCATTCTCGTATGTACTATAAGCCACAAACAATTTCAACACATCATATCAAGAGTTTATTTGTGCAAAACTGAGACCAGATATTACCTAGCTTTTGAAACCAACAACCCCTTCTGGCACCAGAGATATTTTTAGTTATCAAATATATGCGCTAATTGCATTGGCGGATTTGTTAATAGGTTAACCTGGGCACATGTCTAGAGCGGCAAGATTTGGAGGGGCGACAAATTTCGGTGCAACTTTTGTTTAATACAATAATGTTTATTGAATCTTAAATTAAATTTAAAAATACAATTTTTATGAACAAGTTTATGCTTTTTTACTTTCCCGTATACGTACTTATGTACGGAGTAATATACATAGTAAAGGAAAGTTATGTAAAGCTGCGGAAAATTGATTTCAATATTTCAACGGAAATAGACGTTTTGGGTTTCTCTGATACCGAAAAAGTGTTGTTTTTCTGTAAAACGTTCGTCTGCCTGTCCGTCCATCCGTCCGTCTGGTGTCTGTGAATACTACTAGCGCCTAAACCAAGCGTGGGATTCGTTTTCCAAATTGAATAAACCGCTGTACACCAGGTTCGAGTCGAAACTGAAATTTTTAAAAACATTCTTCAAAATATGGGGGTACTTTACATGAAGCCCTCCAGACATTTTCACAATTTTCTCAAAAACGGCTCCAAATTTGTTCTTTAAATTTCTTGTAAGAATATAGTAACATACACTTATAAAAGAGGCATAGGTCCGGTTTTCACGGTTAACTCTAAATTCTCGAAAATTTAAAAACTATGAATTTGTACGGTGTCATCCTACAACTACAAAATTGAAGATATATATTTTTCCTACAAATAAAATTTGTCCTACATAGTGATTTCTTTCATTGTCATGTACATTCAAAAAAAAGTAGTTTTTGCGCAGTACTGCGTGCAGTATGTGCAATATTATATGTGCTTGTATTTAAAATATTACAAAAACAAGATTTTCTCAAAAACAGCTCCAATTTTTTTTAAACTTTTGGTAGGGATTGTGTGAAATGCACTCTAAAAGATGACATAAACGCCATACTGCTCTATTCTTTTGCTTTTTCAAAAAAATCAAAATGTAATTTTTTTGACTTCTCTCTCACAATGTTAATATTTACATTAGCGACAATTACTTTAGATTAATGTATTTAATAGTACACCTGCTTTAAATATTGTGAGAGAAAGTTTCCCGAAAACTCAACCGTTTTCCATGAAAATGAGCTCAAAATTCCGCATTTTCAGAAACGCTCAAACACCATTTTCTCCAAAACGGCTTCAATTTTTTTCTTCAAAGTTTTCCAGATAGTGCTAATTGCACTGTTTAAGGTGACATAGAATTAATTTTGCTGTATTAATTCTTTTCAAAAATTAGACAAATGTAATTTTTTTGAAAGATCTATCCTGCCTTTCATATGCACATTTGCAGCGATTTGTAAACTTATTACATTTGTATCTGGAAGTGTTTGAAATGACGTCATATGAAGGTCTTCGAAAACTCAATAGTTTTCTGTGAAAAAATGTTCAAATTTACAGAAGCGCTAAAATGCCATTTTCTTAATAACGGCTCTAAATTTTTCCATAAAAATTGCCATTTAGGACGAGGTTTGACTGTTCTTTAATATGTTTAAAAAATAATTCGATTCTTCTATTACAAGTTGAAAAAAATAAGAAAACTTTTTAAAAAATGAACTTTGGCCGGCGATAGATATCAGCTGGCAAGAGTATGTGGCTAGTCCGAATACCTAGCCGAGACCAATGGAAATAGAAGACTAGTTCGGGAAAGTCAGTGACATTCTGTAGGACCACTAGTATACAATATTGTTAAATCGTCTGGGGAGGGTGGGTTGCCAAGGAATTGGTCCAGTTTCTTCGAAGACCTTTACACATTATTTCTAAATTTTGATATCGCCTTTCGCCTAGGGTACACTTATTCCAAGTGTCCACCTATTCCAAATTGTGCGACTGAAAGATCGTTTTTGATTTTGAAGCGCGCGAAAAGCTACTTAAAATAAACAATGGGCGAACGTATGTTAAATCCACTTTCCATTTTAGTAAAGAAAAGAAAATATTTTACTCCAAATAGTTTGCGATATTCTGAACAAATTTGCAAACCAGAAAGTTCAATGAAATCAATTATGTTACATTATAATACATTATTAATGTATGATTAAAACCAGTTTTCAAATGAACTACAACAGAATTTATTTGTAATTATAATAATATGTTAGCTGCCTTGTAACATTAAAATCAATCTTTATTAAATTAACCGGGGAGCACAAAAAGTATTTGCCTATGGTAGAAAATTACATAAATCCGCCACTGGTTAATTGTGATTCAATATATGGTACCAAATGATCATCAAAACTTTGTAAATAAAAGATATTCCAATAACTTATAGAAAAATTACTCTCTTAAGTTTAATAATAGGGCAAATTCCAGAACGTTTATAAATGATGTCCAGAAAGGTTTGATAATTTTCCAGGGAAAAGATAAATCGTAAGCACCAACGTACGCAGAATTTGATGTAATAGCTAATTTAACATATGATTTTAATGTATTAATAATTATAAAATGTAATTTATGATTAATTAAAAATGTAAATAGATAATACTTGACGTACATTTTCCCAATTTAAAACTAATGGTGCTCCAAAAGTATTATATATATTGTAACGTTTACCGCAGTCGGGTCGCTGGTTCATTCCTATAATGAATGGATGGAAGAGAAGGGAGGTTATGAAAACATCTATTGAATCATTTCATTAATTGGGCAAAAATTAATTTATTCCTGACAATATTAACTGACAGGAAAGTTACATGTCGCAAGAGAGCAACAAAGACTGCCTACCAACTTCACGCAATGAGCTCATGGTTCTAATAGCTAGGAAGATATTTTAAAGATATCTTAACACTAACATTGGGGGTTTGTCTACAATAATTCATGCATTATTAAGTAATAAAAAACTGCCTGAGCACGGCAACGCTGAAACTCGCCGGAATACCCAGCGAGGGAACCCCGTGACGTAATCAAAGGAGAGAGTTCATCTCCGGTTAAATACCGGATTATCACCGCTGGTTGTCGGCGTCTCGGCAGACCGGCTGGATGGCTGTCCTCGTCTAGTGATTCACCCTCGCTCTGGCGATGGCGCGATCAACGGCAAAGTTCTGTAATGCAATTTCTAGTGTAATCTGTCGGGTAATCTCTCGGGTAATGTTTCTCTCTACTCAGCTCCCGGCCGAGCTCGCCTCCGTTTCCCCCTCCCGAAAACGTCTCAGCACCCGTAGCTTTGCCCTTTCCCTCACGGGGAGACGTCTCATAGGCCGAAACTATATTCTAACCAACCCACCTATTGCCCACAACTGCCACCTTCACAGTTGCACGCATGAACCGTAAGCGGGTTAACAAGATTTTGCTCGTGAAGAGAGCCTAAAATCTAGGGAGCAGGATCTTCAGGGTGCGAGAAAGGTTTGAACCCTTGACACAATAAAATCACACAAATTGCACATAAACGAGCGTATAATTTACCCATAAACTTTTTGTGGCATAAGTTAATGACAAAAAACCAAGAATAGAATCACACTTTTACAAAGAATGATCAAAAACACAAATAGAAACCTTTACAGCACATTAATGAATGAACACATAATTTACTCCAAAATTGATTCTCTGAAATAATTACCCTAATCTACACTGGGAATTCCCTTGAAAATTAATTATATCTAAATTTATGCTATTCTAGTTACATTGCACATGAAACCAAATTTCAATTTACAATCTCCTGCTTCGAAAAATATTACACGCGAAGAACAAAATGTGTGCAAGTGCACTACTCTCATTTACAATTTAACTGTGACTGCTAATAGCAGAATAATAAATGTCCCAAATAGAATGTTTTAGGCAGGCAATAGCGCATCAAAAGTCTCCTCCTACAATACTGCAATTTGTTGCCACCCGTGTCCTCAATTTCCTAACACTTTCCTATACTAGTCTTTTTTTTCTGCCGACGTGAACTTGACCTACTTTCCGTGCCCTATGCGTTACCTCGTGACTTCCCGCTTTTTGGCCTTGATGGTCATGCGCTGGCCTCTGCACCGACGTCGCTCGGTCCCAGGTTCTGCGTCGTACGAGACGGGATTCGCCTCTGCCGTCTACGCTGTCTTCTTGCGTCCTCTTCCGTTCTTCCTAGTCGGCCTCTTCTCCTCCTGTCTTCTTGCGTCCTCTTCCGTTCTTCCTAGTCGGCCTCTTCTTCTCCCTCGACTGCTACCGGCGCCTCTAACTACGCCCACGTTGTGAAAATGTCCCTTGCACTTCCCCGAATACGCGTGCAAGTTCCTCGCTCGTTGCTACTTCTACTTTGTTAAACCAGAACTTTCAATGCTTTTCTCACAACGGGTAACTTTTACTTCCCGTGTTGTTAATTGAAGAAACACTTTACTAAATCTTCACTATCTCGCGGACGTAACTAGAACGTCTGTTCGACGCCGAAAACTCCTACCTAGCAGTCGTTGCGGCGGCAAACAATATCTAAGCTGACGTTAACGAGCGGTGATCAAATGCTGCTCACTCGGCGACGGCGACAATCAAAAGAGGGCTTCCGCTTGCGGGTTTGCGTATTTATTGTCCGACGCCTGGGGAAATTCTCAGTGGTGGGGCTACTTCCCCTCTCTCAACCCTTCACAAGGAAAACGTTGCTCGCTAGTTCGTCTTTGTTTAGTACGGGCAACGGATACCAGGCTGCGCGTTTATGAACTTTTGCTTTGTGCCTGCTCTCCTCGCTGCCTGAGGGTGTTCATACATACGAGATGGTGGTGTTATGGGGTCGCACAATCCCATAACGCCACAATATGCGTCGCAATTTTATGTCACCCAATCCGGACGCAGTGTTCCTGGAATTTTCCAGGGCGATCTCTCTCTCTCTCTCTCTCTCTCTCTCTCTCTCTCATTCTGAAAGCATCTCTTGCATCTGCCCGAACACGTGTTCAGGCGGCTTTTATTTTCGGAAACATAATTCTTTGGCGCCGTGATCGGCAGCCGGCGGCGGGCGAGCTATAAACAATACCTCTGGGATTTCCGGAAGTGTTGTAGGGAGATTCCTTGCGCGGGCGCGTATCGGATGGCTGGTGGGTGGGGTCTGTCTCCGGGCCAAGACGCGGGCGGTCATTGTTTTGCTAAGTGCGCGGGGGCTTCCAGAAGAAGGGTGGGGAAAGATCTTCCTTGCGGATCGGCTGCCGACGAGGGCCGTGCGACGGGCGAGCGCCGAGCGGGCGGCTTGTCGTAAATAAGTCTGCTGCGAACGGCACCCTATTTGGCGGGCGGTCGGGGCAGCTGGCCACGGCGGCGCGATGCGTTGAAAAAGATCTTTTGTGACAAGAGCCCAGTCTTGCGACCTACTTTCTTTCCGTGGAGAAAACTATCTTAATATTAAATTAATATAATAAAATTTGGTGACGCCACGATATATATACATATATATGTACATATATATATGTATATATATGTATATATGTATATATATATATATACATATATATATATATATATATATATATATATAAGGCCGATCAGATGGCCGAGATCGCTAAGGCAGTAGTGCCGGAGTGGTCTCGGACCAGAAGATCGCGGGTTCGAGTCCCGCCTCGGGCATGGGTGTATTTGTGTGTGTTTGTATGAGTGTGTCGTCCTTTCACTCCTCATTATCATCATCATTTCATCTTTCATACCCCCAGGACTAACAACCCTGGGGGATAAAAATCGGATCCAGCTTAAATGCTGATCCCCCCAAAGAAGTGTTCGCAAGCACCTGCCACCGTGATATTAAATGAAAAACTGAGCCACGGTAAATGCAGGTTGCTTGCCCTGCGTGGTCCTAGTCGGCCGAAACGAAAATAATATATATATATATATATATATATATATATATATATATATATATATATATTATATATATATATATATATATATATATATATATAAGATAGTACTTTCTCGCAATATTTCTAAATTTTCAATTTTCGAAAATCCAGAGAGTTCAACGAAAATGAGACCGGTGCCATTGTTGTAAGCGTTTCTTGTTGTCTGTGAAAAAAATTGGAAGTAAAAATGTGAAGCGTTTTCTGAGAAAAATATTTTTTTTAAAAATTGCATTAATTTCAAGAAGGGAGCGAAAACGACCCTTTAAAAAAATCGTCCACGTTTATGTTTTATAAAGACCTGTGTTTTTATAACAGACTAGTGGACCCGGAAATGCTTTCCTATTGCAATGTATTACACATCACATGCTACTGGTCACGTGATTGTTAATCACGATTTATGCTACGGTCTGCAAAAAATTTCAATAGATGTCTTGCGAGTGTCTTTCCGTCTCTCTCTCTTTCTCTGACTCTTTCTCTCTGCGTCTCCATCTTCTGTCTCTCTCTGTATCTGCTTCTCCTGGGAGAAATTTCACAATTGCAGGGGATGAATACGCAATGAAGACGTTCAGGGGGCAGCGGGTTGCGTAGTGCTGTTGCTTAGAGCACCCTGTTCAAGGCCCTTGAGTCCACCTAAAATCATCATCAACGGACGTCAATGTGCGCACGCATAAGCATATTCTCATCGAACTATGCCTATATTCTTTCCGCAAGTGCAAGCAATAAGGTGGCAAAGTTTTATCACAATCGAATGAAACATTCAATTTTATATATTAGATTTTGATTAAGACAAAAATTGTTATGTTCAACTTTGTGTTTTTGAAATGTTACCTTTTTGTAATTTTCGAAAACGCAGAGTTCGTCGTAAATGGGACTAGCGTTGTTGTGATCGCTTTCTGATACATACGAAGGGAAAAATTGAAAGATAAAAGGAGGTGATTTTGAGAAAATAATACAATAAAACTTGCCAATATTTCATGCTGTGGCAAGCCTCCATTCCAACATCGCACCGTGGCGAGGGCGACTCCCAAGGCGAGCGGTACGCAACGACGCAATCATTGCCTGCGGCCTCTGAAACGGCTGTCGAATGTATTTCAGCCTTTGGGCCCGGCGGAGCCCGAAGGGGCAGAGCCACATGAGCACGATGCACATGCACGCGTGCCCAGAGCCCAGAATATCTCCACGGAGCGATCGGCCTCCCCTCTCTCCTCTCTTTAGTAATAAATGGTTTATCAATTTGATCCCGGTTTCTTCGTTAGAAAGTATCCCTGCCCCTTCCCTTCAACTCTCACATCTTATTAAATCAGCCACAGTGCTCCGAGTAACGCGCCGCCTTAGGAATACTCAGCTCCGAGGGTGGCACGTCACATTGCAAACAAAATCCGTCTATTTTCTAAAAATTTGTTCATGACATTATTTCAAGATGCCCTGCAACAACATATTTTACTTAGAAAAGCTATTCAATATTGTAGTTGTAGGAAGACGCCGAAAAAAATGAAAGTTTGCATTTAAAAAAAATCAGAGATTTCAAAGAGAGACCTGCGCCATTCTTTAAAGCATTGTTTACGTTTCCGTAGAATGAATTTAATCCAAAAATTTTGTAGTGTAACGTAACACCCAAGCAGCGTGTGCACACGAGACAGCAGACGCGATGCCAAAGGGATGGAAGACTCTTGTCTTTACGTTTGCAAGTATGTTGGGGAAAGGCGTCCAAAATGAGGACGAAAACACATTTTAACATAGTACAAACTAAATTACCGGTAAAAAAGTTTGAAACATACTTCGATGTTAAGTAGAACTTAGACTGTCAGAAGCAGTGGTTTTTGTGTTTACAAAAATATTGGCTTCGATGGAAATGTAAGGTTTCGTGAAAATGTGCCATGTCCCCGTTTTGGACAACCGATTGGCTAAAATGGGGTACACACAGTAAAGGGTTGGACTGACCTGCTGAATTGACATTGAAGCGGCCCAAAATGGGGTTTCCTCGTTTTGAACGATAAAGCGGAACAAGTAAAAATTGAACAAAGTAAAACCAATCAAAACAGAAGTAAGGTCTGTTCAAAAAATCAATTGAACATAATTACCCTAAAGCTCAGAAAAGAGAATAAGGAAAGCTGAGGAAACCGTGATTAGTTCCGAAAAAGAGAATGCTGATGATGCCTGTACCTTCTACAACGATCTTTAGACAAAATCCAAGGGGATCGAAAGCTGCATAGAGTGTGGTACCTGTGAAGATGGGGCACATAAAGCTTCTTCCAATGCTGAAGGGGTGACACGTTTATTTTTGACTATTGTGAGTGATTTCGGACCTATCTTGTACCCGTACAAACTAGAATGTTAATAAAAAACAAATTTACAAAGTTAACAATGTTTATTTCTGACGATCCTGTGGCCGTTATTGAAACTGGGGTTCGAGATGTCATTGACCCAGAAGCTGAAGTAGATAATTAGTTACAAACCTTAAGTCTTTTTTTTAAACAAAGATACAATAAAAACGTAAACTAATTCAATATATATCACTGTTTTGTTAAAATATTTTTTTTCCTTTTCGACAATCAGTACAGTCTCTAAGTGTATAGAAACAGTTACGCAGCAGAAAACATTGTACTTTTAACTTAAATTAGTGAACCGACTTCAGTTGGTTAATATCATCTGGCAATGCGTTGTAAAGTAACGTACATGTATTGAATGTGGATTTCTGATAGTGAGCTGTTGATACTGACATTTGAACGTGATTTTTACGACATGTGTTGTAATTATAAATATCAGTATTGCATGAAAATATGTCCCCACCGTTAAGTCACTTTTGACAAATATTGCAGATTCGCTCAATGAAGAGAGGTTTGCAGGGATCAAGCGGATGACATTTTTCATTATTCGAATCATTTTCTTTTGCAATCTAAAGGTCTGAGTACTACATGATGAGTTTCCCCAGAAATTTATACCATATCTGAGGCGGGAATGCACATTTGCAAAATACACGCAACGAGCTGCATGAAGGCTGACAGAATTTGAAAGAATTCTGAATGCGTAACATAATGAATTTAATTTAGTGTTTACTTTTGTTATATGTACATTCCATTTGAGGTGTGACTGAATTGAGACACTTATAAATTTTGTTACCTGAACATTAGCTAATTGCATATTGTTAATTTTGAATAGAGCATGCGATTGCCGATTTGAAATGCAAAAATGCATTGAAACTGTTTTTCCTTCGTGAACTCTTAATTTGTTATTACAAAATCAATTTGAAACCTCTGAAATCGTACTATTTATTGTTTCTTTTTTGCAAAGAACATTCGTGTCATCTGCGAACAGAACCGTTCTTCCGTTTTTAATAGACGACGGCATATCGTTTACGTATAAAGGAAAGAGGATAGGACCTAAGATCGAGACTTGCGGGACCCTATATTCAATTGGTAAAGAATTAGAAAAATAAGTAAATAATGTTCTTTCGTGCCAGAACGGTATTTCTACTCTTTGAGATCGATGTTTAAGATACGAGGTTATCCAATCTAGGATAATTACCACGAATTCCATAAGAAGGTAATTTTGATAGCAAGATGTTATGGTCAATAACGTCAAAAGATTTCGAAAGATCTAAAAATATTCCAATGGGTGCCTTATTTTGGTCCATTGATGAAGCAACATCTTTAAGAAAAGAAAAAATGGCAGTTTCCGTAAATTTTGATTTCCTAAACCCGTGTTGTGAGACTGAAAACGCTTCGTTTTTCCTGAGAAACGTTTCCATTCGCGTATAGAAAAGCCTCTGAGAAACCTGGCAAAAGGAAATTGGTCGGTAATTTTGAATTTTATTTTTGCTCCCTTCTTTAAAAATTAGCTTAATTTTTGCTGTTTTGAAAATATCTGGAAATATTTCTGTGCATAAAGAAGCATTGAAAATGTGAGTTAACGGGTGAATAAGGGCACAAGTTTTCAATAAACAATCTGGAACTTCATCTAAACCAGATGAATATTTAAATTTTTAGTTTACTGATTATTCTCACGATTTCGCTGGAAGAATTTTCGAAAAACAAACATCGTGTCGAACATTTTTTGGGAAGGTAATGATGTTGAATTTCGCGGTTTTAGTACCTTCGTGAGTACAGCCGCAAATCTAGAAAAGTTTTGGTTCAAGAGATTTGCCACTTTTTCCGGATTACTTGCTTCTCTTTTATTATCCCTTGAAACAATATTCTCTACGGTATTCCACATTGCTTTAGTTTTGTTACTAGCGTTCAAAATATCCTGATAATTTTCCATTGTTTTTGCCTGAACTATTACTTTTCTTAAAATTATTTTGTATTCTCGGAAGTTGACATGAAAACTGGATACGTTTAATGTTCAGAAATGTAGTACAGCGTATGTTTGTTTTTACACGATGTTCTAATTCCTTGTGTGATCCAAGTGTATTTTTCCGTGAAATAATTAATTTTCTCTTTGAGAGCAAAGCATGTCGTTCTCGCGTGTACGCGCTACCTCACCGTCTGTGAGGCCTCTGCGTCCACGTGAATCTACGTGAGCCCAGACACTTGGGCATCCCCGCCACACTTCTGGACCCTGCCGCCAAGATGAACAATACGGGGAAATTGACAAGGGGGCGGAACAACTTCCGAACACTGAGAGGAAGAGAATCGATCCATCGACAGATTTAAATGTGAATTTGTAATTTCTTAAGAGACATTAAATTCATGTAAATCAACGTGGTTTGTCATCAGTAGCAATTCCCAGCATTCATGCCTCTCTCCCAATCAATATTTTACAGGCCAAAAGCAAACGCACGGCCGATTGGAAGCCGGACAAGCTCCATAGCAGGTGTCTAAGCGAAAAATTTGAAATTCGTGCCAAAATGTGATTGAAAAAACTGTTTTCGCCAATTTTCAACAGGTTCAATCACATGTACACTCAAAATCTTATCGGTTACATCGATTATGTTCCAAACTCAATCGGAATATCCATGGTGGAAAGAGATGGACGAGCTCTTGCAAATCGTATCCGTCTTAAGCCAATGAGCTTCATGCACCAGTTTGCGTCATAATATTAACGGAGTTTTATATGCCAAAATAATCACAGTTGCGTCATTTAACCAGACATGCACCTTATTTTAAATATTGCTACAAATAAATATTTTATAAACACCTTACATTTTAATTACACCTTCGTGTTATTTTTGGTTTGTCACTTGAAAATTCACTTTCAAAATGTTTCTCATCACTTCTCTCTCTCCATGCAACATGGCTGCCAACGTCTGGTCCAGCTTTCAGACGGGCCGTGTTGTGGTCACGTGGCTCGTGATGCAAACCGGTGCTGCGCAGAACGAGCAAAAATCGGTGCATTGGCGAACGCAGGGGAAGGGCATGGGGACCGTTGTGTAAGTCTAATTGTTAATGATTAATAAACCTGTGTCTGAGTAATTTGATTTATATTAGAAACGATACATAAATCTAAAAACAAAAGGGGTTTAATGATTTTATTTCGATAATGTAATTACTTTACACATAAAACAAACATTTGCCAGATAATGTACGTTGTAAATCATGCTAGTGAGACTTTTCAATAATTAAAAATAAATTATTTAAACATTGGTGAAAAAAAAATCTTCCACTAGCGTCCACATTGTTAAAAATCTGAAATGAATGTTATAGAATGTTTTGAGACACATTCTAGGGAAGAAACAAACTGCTCCGTTATCGCAAAAATCAATTTCAAAAAAATAATCAATTCTTTTTCAAAAACAAAAATAAATAAATAAAACGAAAAAAAAACGTTTCTTGTCGTACTTCTGCAATAGATTGCTGTACGAGGCTGATTTTTTGGGGAATTGAGACTTATTCTCTTTCATTTGAGTATCCTGATTATCGATTTGGTTTGGAGCACTTTTCACCCCCTTATTCAACTATATCCTTTGATTGTAAAGTATTGCTAACAAAATAGCAACCCATTCTCATGGCTTTACTCCTACCACAACTAGCAAAAGGAGAGCTCAACAAAACATGTGCAACACAATAAGAAATAACTATGTCCAGAAGCAAAACAAGGGGTCATCTCAGTGTTTGCTTAATGGAGCAGGAAAACTGGACAAAACTAGTGGTTTCAGAGAAACACATGCCTGTAGTGAATTACAACTATTGTTAAGACGTTAGTAGCGAAAAGATGAGAAAGGACTGCTGTAGCCACAGAGTAGGCGGTGTGCCGAATGCGATCACACCAGTAGGTCATGCAGTCACAGGAGATTTCAGTGAGCGGAAGTCTTACACATGAATGAGCACCAGCACTTCATGAAAAGATTTCCATCCATATAAACCATACAGAGGGTGGGAGAGGGGAATAAGAGATGAATATTAAAAAATAAAGGAGCAAACCAACAAATATTTCTAATTGTAGTTTTATTTCATCACGAGAAGGCAAAAGGTAATACATAGTTTGAGAAATACAGCAACAAAGCTGAATGCAGATATTTCACATCTGTCCTCGAAAGCAATTGCAACAATGCATTATCACAGCTCTGGACGGAATTGAGTAAGGCCACTGACGAGAGGTACACTTGTCTTGTGGTCACCACTTCAACTTGTTTCTTCTATTAAATGTTCTAGAGAATGCAACTCCAATGAACATTCACATCTTGTTTTCAATAAAAATGCTGCCATTAGTGAAATTTTCAATACTTCCTCCAATCCATAACATACCATCTGCAGTCATGTTTCTGATTTTTCTGTTTCTAACAAAGTCAATTGATGGAATATGTTCAGTGGTGTTTTGACATTTCTTGATGGAGCAATACCATCCACAGTTGGTATCATTTTTAAAGGAAGTTACACTCATTATACTAAAGTAACATCTGTTAACATTTAATGTCCAATGAAATGTAAGTCCTTTACATAATTTTACCATATAAAACGAGAGAAACAAAGTTAAAGATACACTATAGACTATACAGGAAAACTTTTGTATCTTACACAATTGAAAAAGAAACTGTGTTAATAGTATTCATTTTCACCAATATTCATTTCCACACTATTTATGTTTTAATGCTCTAACTCATGGGCTTTGGTAATTAAAAATTAATCTAAAAGTTATCAGTCATTAATTAAATGACATAAGGTTAATGATATGATCCACCACCTAACATTACTTTGAGTCCTCAAGAACATTAAAAACAGCACTTGAGAGATGCAGAACTTGAGGCAGTCATCATAAATCCAAAATGGGCACATACAGTATAGATAAATAAATTGAAGATAAGAGTACAAAACAGTTAAATGCAAATGTGCTCAAAATAATTCACAGAATAATATTTGAAATCAGATGTTTAACTTAGAGAATAATGTTTAAAGGAGTATTAATTACAGAAAGGTAAAAATACAAATGCTAGAAATAACATTGTTACCCAGTAGTTCACACATTAATAATTACACATCCACAATAAAAAATTTTAATTGACATCTTTTGAAAACTGGCAGATGATTTACACAAAACCACTGACTCAAACAAGCAGCTCTCATCACATCAAATACTCTACTTTTTGCTAATTAATAATTTGGAGCAAGCTAATAAGAACAGAAAAAATTGCAGTAGAATAATGAAGGCCACACCAACACCATTCGCAATGAATCTTCTATTAAGCCAAACAATAGAGATAATACTTGGTTCTATTACAATACATTAATGTACAATGAGTATTAAATTTAAAAGAATCTGAAGAGTTAACAAAAAGGTGACACACTATTATTATCTACTCATGGTACACAAGTATTAAAATATTCCATGAAGTGCTGAAAAAACAAACTTTTCTGTGGAATCTGAAATTACCTTCATTTTTTGTTTGATCAAAATTGCAAATTTCATTCAAAAGGACTGACACCTTTTGCATCTACAATTATTCCTTCACATTTAGTTGCATTTTTGTGTCAAATTAATAGGAAATTGCTTAGGCACTACATGTATTGCTATGAGATTCTGTATAAGCAAAGGCACGACATGTCCTGTATCAAACATTGGAAGAGAGATGAATGAAGTATATAAGATGTATTTGAATTTTTATTGAGAAATAAGAAATGTAATTAACTGATGAATACATAAAAGGGTGCAATATTATTTTCTAATCGCAAAACAAATCACACTCAGTAATTGATATATAGAAGATTAGGCAAGTTCAGTATTGCATCATATGGAACATTCTGTATTTCTGACGGAAATTAATATTTTTACATAAGATACTTGAACTACAGCTCCTTCACTTCAGATCCATCAATTTCACGAGAAATGATATGTACTCTCTCTCTGTTTATAAAGTTTTCATGAAACAAGAGGTCACATCAATATCGAATGGAAATTTTAAACAATAAACAAGGTGGAATTTTTTTTATCTTTTCAATAAAAATAACAGAACAAAAACTAGAACTCTAAGAATATTTTTAAGAAAAGAAAGAAAAGAAAAACATAAGTATCGTTATCTTTAATGTTTATTTACAGCATTTCATTTAACCTGAACTCAGATATGTCCCGTTCTTTATTACGTACCACAAGAGAAAAACGATCACACAAAGGACATTATATTCCAGACTATGAGGTCTTATCACAGGAGTGCTGTAAACTGATGGAGACAGTGAGAATGTGCAGATTTAAAAGAGGTAGACTAAACTGTTGGTCTGCATTGACCCTGATCGTATACTGCATAGTACACAACTTGCAATTCAATGATTCCTTTACCCAAAAATTTTCAACTGCCTCAACATCAATTTAATAATGAAACTTACTCTCAAGATTTCATTCCTTAGTTTAAAACTAACCGTTTTAAACAATTCAGATTTCACAGAAAGTACATAATATGTGCACATGGACTTACCATGAATCTTTATATGTAAATGTATATATATGAACCTTCATGAGAAAAATTCAAATCTTTATCAAATAGATCAGTATAAAAGTAAAACCTTTAATAAAAGAAATAAAAAAGCAAAAAATCAATAACATAGTACTAATAATAGCAATAACATGCATTAGTGTGTTACTAGATGCTGAACAGGTAACAATACTGAAAATAATATGGAATGTATTAATCCAACCAATAAATTAAATTAAAAAAACAACTATATATTCTTTAAACATTCAGACTATCTTGTATTTATGAATCTTTTTCTCGAAGGAAGACAATTCACTCAAATATTTAATTCACTAAAGAAGTAAATTTTGTCCCTGAATTCATTACATTATTAACACACATTACTGCTATTACCAATATTGGTTCCATTTTAACTTCATCTCCCTTCTCAATTTCACAATATAATTGTTTTTAGCAGAATAAATAGGATATATATAATCCTGTAACATTAACAAATGGAATGAAGTTCAATACGTACATGGCAAAATCGAAAATCCACTTATTCTAACATGATGTATATATAGAAGTTGAGAACTATTTACTTGGAAGTAGACACTGCTCTCATAAAATTTACAATATTTTGTCTTTTAACACTTGCAATTCTTTGTCTTTCTTGAATGGAAAATTACAGTTTATACAATAATTAACAATGACCACAATCTATAAACTTCATATAGCAAACATTGTGTTTCATTCACACTTTATTGGGTAGAAAACATGCAAAAGTTATGAAATTTGGTTTCTACACGTTTCACAAGCCAATAAAGATATAAGGGTCTACCTTCTTAAAGAACTTGGGAGTCATCCATTTTCTTTGAAGCTTAGCTTTAAACCTGCAGTCAAAAATTAAATTACTAGACAGTGGCATGTACAGCCCTTCACGCAAGCTTGAATCATCTTTCAAGAACACTTCCTTTACCTACAAAATTAGTGCTGGTAAGTAGTATGTTCCTGCTCTCGAAGTAATTTATGTTTTTCTACATCTATTACAAATAACAATATAATATAATTATCAGAAAAATACTGCTTCATGAAATGCAAAGCACTACGGAAAAGGAAATATTTATAATTCGTACTATTTGTATTATTGTCATTGACAAAGCTGGAAGAAGACCTGCATTATGCAGAGTACATATGCCTTAAGATCAAAGCTGGATTTATTGTGACATTCATGGGGTATTTCAATAATCCATCTAATAGAGTCTCCAGCTCTCTTCTTAAATCAAAAAAGATAGAAAAAAAAAAGATCAAAAAAGACAAGAATTTATATTAAATCATAGTCTTCAATATACGGATAATTTCTGCATCAGAAATGTCAAGCATTAGCACAATCCCTCTTTAGACCACTACCAAACACATTCAGTAACATAAAGATACGTAGATAAAATTGTATTCTCCAGCTGTGAACAACTTTCACATGAAAATTCATTTTACATCTGAAAACTATCAGTCAAGAATAAGATCCATTTCTACACACACAAAGATAATGCAATGAGGTCTTATGATTTGTTCAAAGTTTAATATGGAAAGAACAAGATTGCTGAGTTTACTTTTAAACCAATCAAGCAACCTCTACAGGCAGTTTCTGATTCTTCAAGAGGGGGCGGCTTTAAATAATATACTTTTTTTACACACAAGGCATTTTGAAAACTCAATTTCATAAAAGAAATATTCAAAACTGTTGTTACAAATGAGGAAACTAAGTTCTAAATCTTTTCCGCAAATATGTTTTGAATTTAATTTTACATTCCTTATCCAACAAAACTAGAGAAAATTGCACATAAAGAACATGTTTACAAGTTCAAATAACATAATTCTGTTATACAAAGAATATTAAAAATGGATATACCTGCATAGACTTTTCATACAATATACAAGTGTTGAACAATATAATACAAGATCAGTAAGGATAGAAATAAATCATATTACATAGTCATACATTACAATTAGATAGTATTAAACTATTGGAGTAAATTTGTACCAAAGACATCCTCTTTCTTTGCAGAAATAAAAACAGGGAGAAACTCTTGAGTGCTAAAGAGCACTAAAATGCCTAGCTGCCCAGTCTTACAAGATACATACAAAAAAAGAATCTCTTGTGTTTACTATCTATTTCAATTCTTCTTGTTATAGCTTTCCTTCAATTGACTGTTTCCAAAGGACCAAACTGTTTTGAGAAGTATGAAAGAAGATTCCACATCCAATGTTGGATCCAGGATTTTAGATTAAAAAGTGATAATGTCTTCTTTGCCTTTTTTCTCTTTTCTTACACAAAATTGAAAAGAAGAATCGAGAACTAGAAGACATCTCTTCCACTAAATAAAATGAATGGACCTTAAGTTTTCAAAATAATTTCATATCATAGAAGAGAATCTATTTTCAATACTTCACATAACTAAGAGATTTTGTTTTTCCAATCAATTATCACATCTAGCGTAAACATTTATTGAATAAACTATTTTTCTTAGTATAAATTCATAAGATTATTCTGTTATATATCTCACTCAATAAAAGATGCACACACATTCCTTTGTTCACAATAATGAAGTAATTGGATAATATAAATTTCCAATCACATGCGTATTTAAATTGTATGCTCTTTCATTCTCATGTTCGGTTTACTAATTATACTTATATTATTTACAACATGGTAAGAGCACTTGTGGGAGGATATGCTGTCTTTTTATCAGCGGGTTTGTAATAAATGTAAAAACAATAAGAAAGCTGTAATAATAGCTGAATTTGATGTTCTTTTACTTACGTTTCTGAAATTTTCTGCCTTACCTAAAACACAACATAACATCAAGGTAATAAAACCAAACATTTATATTAGGTTAAATGAGTGGCACAATAATTATAATAATAATTATAATAGTAATAATAATAATTATAATAATAGTAGTAATAATAATGAAGTGAGAGTGCGTAATTCAAACCGTTGCGCATAAATTGAAAGTGTAATTGCTATAATGACAAACTATTACATACAGTTCAAGTTTCATTACCTTTCACTTAGGAAATGTTTATAGTCAATGTATGACAATGTGAACCTAAATTAACCATGTTTAATTGATTAAGAGGGTTCTATCAAAGTTCAAAAATATTATTCTTAGAAAATCATGCTTACTTTCTCCTCTAATTTCCAATGAACACTATTTATTCATAATCGTATATAAAATAAAGCCTTTTGCGTTCTATTTAACAAGACTCCTAATAATGTTATGATTACACATAAAATATTGTAAAAACTGTTTGCTCGTTTGTATATCTTATTCAGCTTCATGTATGTACATCAAATATGTATAATTTGATTAGGGCAATTACTCCTGTTGTGTAAATAAATAAATAAATAAATAAATAAATACATAATGCATCGCTAAACACTATACTCCTTGCTGAGGATCAAATCATACGGGCAAGTTCTTAAGATTTACAATGCATCTACAGGGTTATTACTTATTACAAATGATTTATCGGATTTCAAAAATTTATATTTTAGAAACTATTACATATTACACTATTACACACAATGATTGTTACATCTATAAAACTGCAAACTTTTCAATTATTTGTTATATAAAGCTGGCTTCATTGTATTTTACCAGATAAGCAGCACTTCTCCAGAAACTTCTGCAGATTTTGAAAATAGTGCATATGCAGCAGAAAGTAATGTATTTTATGGTTATTACCACAACTTGAAGGTAATTCAGAAAATTTCATACTCCAAGGTGACGATGCTTCTCCACACTCGCATACAGATGTGCGTTGTTTCCTGTATACGGAATATCCTGTCTGATTGATCGGGTAATGGGCGCTGTCCACATGGCTCCTGAGTTTTCCTCAACTTACATTTCCAGATTTTTCCTTTGGCAACATGTCTAAGACACTGTTTATGTGCCTCCATTGCCATCGCAATAGAAACTGAAGAATTGCATTATTGATGCTGTGATGACCATATCTGAAGAAATGCTACATTGTGTTCAAGCGGAATTAGACTATTCTGTAGATATGTTTATATAACGAGAGGGCATATTGAAAATTTATGACAAAATGACAACAACTTGGAAGATTGAAGTTCTATCAATGTATCACTCTATGTAATGTGAAAGTTTCTGACATATAAATTTTTAAAATCCGATGATCATTTGTAATATCTGTAATATATAGATGTCCTTCATGATTTCTTGCTGTCATACTGCAAACTATAATACGTGCTGTTAATGGTTGAAAAGAAGAATGTGATTTTCAAAAACAACTTCTATAGCCCAATAAATTTTGTGTTGCATTTTTGCAACATGGGGAGCTTCCTGGCAGATTTGGAAATGGTCGAATACTGTTACGGCACCACAACTAACCGTTTATAGAGATTAGTATTTCAAAGGAAATGTAATATTATGGAGGTGCTATCTTTGGATTGTTCTTTTGTTGGATATGCCACAGGACATAATCTCAATAGTTTGCCCAGCACTCAGACAAGGCAAGGCACGATTATGCCTACCTATAGTACAATTTATTTAGTCGTGCACTTGACTTTAATCACCTGTTGCGGATTCATCCAATCGGGAGCTTATATGTAACTACAGTGAGGTCATTACAGGGAACGTTCCAGCTCCTGACTGGATGAAACCGTGAACAGCTGATTTACGTCAAGTGCTGATTTACATCAAGTGCACACTTAAATAAATCCCGGTATATATGTAGGCACAACTCTGTCTTGGCAGTTTGTATGGTCTTTGGTATATTCCAATTGTGCAAGAAGGAAAATCTCAAAAAGAAGGAAAGAAGAAGAAGAAAAGAAGAAGAAGAAAAGAAGAAGAAGAAGGGAAGAAAAGAAGAAGAGAAGAAAAGAAGAAGAAGAGAAGAAAAGAAGAAGAAAAGAAGAAGAAAAGGAGAAGAAAAGGAGAAGAAAAGAAGAAGAAGGAGAAGAAAAGAAGGAGAAGAAAAGAAGAAGAAGGAGAAGAAAAGAAGGAGAAGAAAAGAAGAAGAAGGAGAAGAAAAGAAGAAGAAGGAGAAGAAAAGAAGGAGAAGAAAAGAAGGAGAAGAAAAGAAGGAGAAGAAAAGAAGGAGAAGAAAAGAAGGAGAAGAAAAGAAGGAGAAGAAAAGAAGGAGAAGAAAAGAAGGAGAAGAAAAGAAGGAGAAGAAAAGAAGGAGAAGAAAAGAAGGAGAAGAAAAGAAGGAGAAGAAAAGAAGGAGAAGAAAAGAAGGAGAAGAAAAGAAGGAGAAGAAAAGAAGGAGAAGAAAAGAAGGAGAAGAAAAGAAGGAGAAGAAAAGAAGGAGAAGAAAAGAAGGAGAAGAAAAGAAGGAGAAGAAAAGAAGGAGAAGAAAAGAAGGAGAAGAAAAGAAGGAGAAGAAAAGAAGGAGAAGAAAAGAAGGAGAAGAAAAGAAGAAGAAGAAAAGAAGAAGAAGAAAAGAAGAAGAAGAAAAGAAGAAGAAGAAAAGAAGAAGAAGAAAAGAAGAAGAAAAGAAGAAGAAGAAAAGAAGAAGAAAAGAAGAAGAAAAGAAGAAGAAGAAAAGAAGAAGAAGAAGAGAAGAAGAAAGAAGAGAAGAGGAAAAGAAGAAGAGAAGAAGAAAAGAAGAAGAAAAGAAGAAGAGAAGAGGAAGAAGAGAAGAAGAACAAAAAGAAGAAGAAAAGAAGAAGAAGAGAAGAAGAAGAGAAGAAGAAGAGAAGAGAAGAGGAAGAAGAGAAGAGAAGAGGAAGAAGAGAAGAGGAAGAAGAGAAGAGGAAGAAGAGAAGAGGAAGAAGAGAAGAAGAGGAAGAAGAGAAGAAGAGGAAGAAGAGAAGAAGAGAAGAAGAAGAGAAGAGAAGAGGAAGAAGAGAAGAGAAGAGGAAGAAGAGAAGAGGAAGAAGAGAAGAGGAAGAAGAGAAGAGGAAGAAGAGAAGAGGAAGAAGAGAAGAGGAAGAAGAGAAGAGGAAGAAGAGAAGAGGAAGAAGAGAAGAAGAGGAAGAAGAGAAGAAGAGGAAGAAGAGGAAGAAGAGAAGAAGAGGAAGAAGAGAAGAAGAGGAAGAAGAGAAGAAGAGGAAGAAGAGAAGAAGAGGAAGAAGAGGAAGAAGAGAAGAAGAGGAAGAAGAGGAGGAGAAGAAGAAGAAGAAGGAGAAGAAGAGAAGAAGAAATGCAAGTTGAAAAAAGGAAGCACGATTCTGATGTATCCTCTAAGTAATATTCTGAGACAGGTTTCTGCTTACACTGGAACAACTATGGGGGCAATATGGAGAATAAATAATAAAATAGTCATTGAGCCTGAAAATTGTTCAGAAATGCCCAGGAAGAAAAGAAACATCCAAGGATACTTATAATCTGTGTATCTAAGAAGACAGTTTTCTTATATATTAGCTCCAGCTTTCCAGAGATCTTTGAGTAAAAGGTTGATTTATTAAAGTATTTTAAGTCTCTAAAAAAGTTTGTCTTGTTAGTTGCTATTGAGACTGACGAAGTTGATAATAATTCATTATAATTAAGAGATTCGTCACTCCATGTGAATAAAATCAGATTGCTTCAAGTAATTAATTACCAGTTCAAGAAATTAACCAGCCCTGCGTTGCACTGAATTACAGGTTTGACTTTGATTTTCAAAAAGTTGCCATTGCTTCAAAAACTCTTTGTGGCCGATACCCCCCAATACCCACATTTCTCCATGCCATTTGTCTAGAAAAGTTGCTTGGATATTACTGAAAATGCAAATTGCAATTCAGGGAACTACAGCAAAAAGAGACCGAGAGACAGAGAGCGGGCGTTTATATGTTGATTATATATAAACGGTAACAATGTATTCAAACAACGTAAAGCTCAAAAGTCAGACAATTTTTTAATGTAACAAGAAGGGAACTATCTTTGCAGACATATTATCAATATTTAACTGAAATGTATGAAATAAATTTAGTATTTCAATGCTTGGGTTAAAATGGGTTAACATAACTTACACGAAATAAAAATACCACACGTGAAACCAAGATAAAATTTATAAAATCATGGCTGTATGAACACTGCTCTATGGAAGTGAAAATTGGACTGTGACACAAATCCAGAGTACAAGAATCCACAGTGCAGAAATGAAGTTCCCATGGGTTATGAGAAATTACCTAACAGGCCATAAACAAAATATTACACCAAAAGAATTCTGACTTCAACCTTAATGACAAAATATTCTAATATACTAAGGAATCAAGGCACAGCCCCCTTGAAAGCAAGCACAAGGTCAGAATCCTAAAGATAATAAAACATCATGCGAATGATACGATAAACATTGGAAGTCCTAAGAAGCAGTGGCAAGATGAAACATCATGAAGACAGAACAAGCCAGAAATTATTGATTAATTTTCAATATACAATTTGTACATGTTTAGTTATCTATTTAAAGATACATAAATCCAGCAGACATTAAAGGATTACAAAGTTATGACAAAAAAATACATTATAATTAAGTGGTTTTGATAGACATTAATTTTTTATATAAGTTGCGATATTGAGTTTGTAAAAATATCTATATTCTGATGTGTAACAGAGTTTCGTTCTAGTGGGTAGTGAATGGGCATGTAGGTTGTGAACAGTACTGCGGGTCAAAGAAAGATGTCTGAGAAAGAAGAAATGAGAAATCAACAATTCCTTGTACAATTTTAAACAGAAAGATTATCATTTAAGTTTATGTCTATTCCCAAACGATTCTGTATCAAAAATTCATTTTTATACCAATACAGATATTTTGGTCAGGAGACTATAATTCACATGCAAGATGTAGACATATGTCGCATGTTTTGACTGTAATAATCATTTACGACATTGAACTTTCAAACACTGTCAATGCCTTCTGTGTCTTGATTAAGCCTTCACTTTTAATCACTGTTGAAATAGGAACTTCAATTTTCAATTGTGTTGGCTTCATGAAGCTGTGCATTTTCTTAAAGAAAAGCTATCTGCTTTCCATCTCTCTTTCTCCTCAATCAGATCTTTTCCTTCATTTCTGTTGTCAGTAATAATTCAAAGTAATTAACTTCAGTGACTGTTCTGCCATCTGCCAGGAAGTTATACATGGACAACCTCTTGCTAGAACTCCCCGCCCCCCCCCAAAAAATTGTCTTAACTTTTCTTGCGGAATGGTCTCCCCAACTACCTCTTCATCAAGGAGAATTTACGATCCTGCAGTAAGTTCTCCATGCTTCCTCTTTTCAAAGTTGGATCATATGATATTCAATCAAAATGTTTTTTTAATAGCTACATCTTTGTTTTGTTCATCAATCTAGTAATACCCATAAACATATGAGCACTTTCTAAAACATGGGAGCGCGAGCACGAGCGTGTGTGTGTGTGTGTGCGCGCGTGCATGTAGAATGTTACTATTTGTTTGAGGATTCTCAGCTGTTGTGCTTGTTAGGCTGTTTGAAGAAAAATCAGACAAGCCTTGAATGTTCCAATATGTTTTCTGGCTTATATTGACCTCAAAATCATTCCGCACATTCACAGTGTTACATCCACGTCCCTTCTTTCCAAAAGCTGATCCTACTCTTATCCTATTTCCCTCTTTTAAGGTAATTCCTATGACTTTGAAGTTTTCGGCAATTACTAGGCTTATCATCATCACAAATTTATATTTGAATTGCAACTCACAGAGAACAATATTAAGAATAAAAAATTATACCCCGTTTGTTACTGAACCAATCTACACACGTAGTGCCTAATAGTTACTTTTAGATCTGAGGAAACAAAGTATTTTCACTGAATAATTTACTTAGAATTCGCAATACTAATATTTACTCAAATTTCATGAAGAGAAACAAGATTTTTCTTTTTCTTTCCTCTTATTAAGAGGGCTCCACACATTCAGCATTAGCCTTCCTCGTTAGATTTGGTGCTGAATATAAATCTGAACAATCTTAGCCACAAACAAACAAAGAATTAACAATTATCAGACTTCTGTAAATATCTACTTACCCATTTGGAAAGTAAGTGCTGGAGAAGACATCCGTCCATCTCCTCCATTGGAGAAGGCAAGAACCCTCATATGGTATGCTTTCCCAGGAGAGAGATTTGAAACATAGGCTTCCAATTTGGAACCAACACCAATTATTGTGTCATTAGCTGTGCTCATATCTTGATCTACCTCCCAGACTCGCACCTGCAAGTAAACATTCCAAGAATATTTTAACACAATTTTTTATACTAAAAATAAACTAAGTATCAATATTGAAATTCCAGTAAAGTAATGTCTATTTAGCTGAAGAGAACAAGAGATCCCCTGTTTATTAGATAGCATTTTCCCCTTTCTTCAAGTAATTTTCCTTAATGATTAATGATAATTTCTCCTAAATAATTAATAATTATTTCTCTACCTCTGTTGCACAAAACTAATAGATTAAGTTCTCACAACTTTGAAACAACTAACACTAGTCAAAAATTGAATTAATCAAAAGTAGAGAACAGATTCAATTATCAGCCTATTACTTCTAGGATGATTCCTCCTAATCAATTTGGCAAATGTGTTGTGCTATAACTTTCTTGTATTATTTGTAACAGGTTCATAATATTGTATAATACTAGTTGAACCCATGCGAAAATTGTATGCACATTAACTCTATTGCACATGTCATTTCAGCCACCAACGGCTGCCTTTGATCCATAAGATGCATATGTAATTGTTTTCAACTTGTCAAAATATATGCTAAGATTGGAACTGGAGTGCATAGGCTCTGCATTTAATGCTTTTGTCCATTACACTATCATCTGGTTAGGAATAACAAGGGTCCTGGCAAAAAAAAAAGAAGTTGAATGTCCAGATAAGAGGCCATCTCACAATTTGCTCAATGGATCAGGAAAATTGGCAAAAAATTTGATTATGATTTGAGATGGGGGGGGTCACAGATGCCAAACCTAAAAGTACAACACTTGTTCGTATAAGCATAATGAAATTTTCAGAATTAACCTGTACAAATGGTAGCTATAGTGTATTTCCTTTGGAATGGAAATCATCTTACATTCAATCTACATTCATATCCAGTAACAAAAATTGTATTTCAAATTACTGGCCCGTGACAATTTAGTGTTATTCCAAAACTGTTTAGGTCAATAGCTGCTGAGAAATTAAAAAATCTAATTTATTTATTTCTACACAAGAAACTTTATGCCAAGTACAAATACCAACACAAATCTAGTATATTATATGCAATACATTCTTAATGCAATGGAAGATAATTTCAGGCATAAACTGAAGACTGACTCAGTCTGAAGCTTTTGATTTCTTCATTCTTGATTCTCTTTTATACATTGGAATATTTAGGTAAATGACGGTCATTATAACATTTCATTAATAATTATCAAATTAATGAAATTCAACGTCACAAATGGGAATATTGTATCTGGCGCTATTTAGGTTTCATCTGGGGATTCTCAGGGCTGGCACCCTTTTTATTTACTTTTTATAAACAATATTAATGATAAGTGATTTAGAAAGATGTGGAACTTCTTTTTGCAGATGACCTTAAACGTTTTTAAAATTGTAAAAACTTGAAGACAATTGATTAATGAAAGTTATTAAATTCCTTTGTGATGTGGTGTAGTGGTAAAGACTCAATTAATAGCAAAACATCATGTTTATCAGATGTAAATCGGTAAATGGTACGGATTATATTGATAAAAATGTCTATACTAGAAAGGATAACAACTAACCAAGTTCTTGGGTTTGTGTTTGATTCCAAAATATCACTTAATCATATTAAACCTTCGAAATGTTTTCTCTCCTGAAAAGTTGCAATTTCTGAGACACTAATTAAAATTTTGCAATCAATCTTGTTATTAATTGTGAAATATACTCTACTTAATTAAGTATATTCTTTACATTTTCTGGTAATTTAAAACAAATAAATAAATTAATGAAATAATTAAATTTTTTAAGCAGTTGTTAATCTTCCCCTTCCACAGAACATCTCCACTCAAGACTCCTTAACATAAGCCTTCCCTTCCTGAATTATGTCAAACAAACGGAATACGTGTAAGGAGGATATCTCGATGCTCACCGCCTACCAGTGACACCATTTTGAATCTGTCTTCGTTACCTCATGAGGAATTGTGGTAAATATGGGATTTATCTTTGGGGTCTTGTGGTTTTATTGCCTTGCATTTCACTTCCATAAAATCTTCGTCGTCAGCCCCTGAGAAGAGCACTACACCTGACCAGAAGGTATCTTACACAAAAGTGATGACAGAGTTCATCAGTTAATCAGGGTAAGGAAAGTTACCTTCATATCCAGAAAATTCAAGAGATAAAAAGATTGCCTGTCTTGTATCAATAAGTTCTAGTTTTTTATGCTAAGAATGTGTTTGCAACCTCCTCTTACACTCATTCATGTTCTATTCAGTTTGCCAACATGTCTTTTGTGACCAATTACACTTCTTGAAATGCACTCTCTTCTGGAGATATTAGAGTTTGTACTTTCATAGTAGGTCTTGTCAATTCAATCACTAGATGAATAAGACTCATTTTAGAGATTACTCAATTCCCATTAAATCTTTTGTATTTCACTGTCTTTCTTTCAAATGAAACAATTAATTTCTCCATTATTATCATGGGTGTAGATCTCACATTGAGATCTAATGTGAATGGCAATTACTACTCGTTTACCATCTGCTCTTTCCAGATTCATCATCTCTTTACATTTGTTCACAATTTGTTTTATTAACAGTTTTCTTACTTCTTTAGTGAGAAATTCAGTGAAATATATTACCAGTTGTACTACCAATAGATGGTTCATTCCTATTTCACTATGTTCTGTTCTAGGATTAACCCTTCTTTGGTATATTTCATATTTTTAAATACTTGTTCAGTACTTTTTGCTAATCACATGAATAGTCATTCGAAGCAATAGTTTATTTCAGAGGGACTCTTCTTTCTACAACCCTCACTTTGTGACTAGCAAACACATCAACACTTACCTTGTAGCCTTGGAGAGGCTCCTCCTCCAGACTGGGAGCCACATAACGCCATGTCACCTTCACAGTCGATGGGTTGATTCCCTTGACGTGCACAGACGAAGGTGGTTTCTGAGGTGCTTTCCTGTACGTTCGTTCTGCAAAAGGGCAAAAAAAGTAGAACTATTAAACAAAATCACTAGTACTGAAAAGTTTAAAAAATGAAAGACCTCATTTGTACTTCTGTCTTCTCAAGAATGTGAGAGCAAGCAAGAAAGTCATTGGGAGTTCAGTCAACATAGTTAGAGAACCAACAGTGAGTCATCAGGAACAGGGAATAATTAAAATATTCAAGTACACTCAAAAACATACAATATCAACTCACTTCATGAACCCAAAACACAATAATGCAATTCCACTAAAAGTTGCACAACGTAGAGAAATGTTTGAACTGATGAGCTCCACTAGAAGACAATAAGATAAGTGCATAATATCTAAGATCTATTACAAATAAGATAACTGCAAATCATTTGCTGATATTGCTCTGCATTTGATGTATTAATTGGTACGGAGATCAATTTAAATTATCAATAGAAGAAACAGAGTTACAAGCCCATGAGTATGAAAGAGAATGAAAACATGAAATGTAGCCAAGGAAGTAGAAGATAACCAATGAAAATGGAAGAAACACAAGAGAATGAAAGCGAACATTTGTGAAACAGATACTTTTGTACAAAATTAAAGGTTAGAGAGAACACAGAAAACTGAAACTAAGATGGCAAGGCCAGAAGACCTTTGTGCCAAAAGGAATACTTGAAAGGAACATGTCACGTTGACCTAACGCTTACTAGTTGATGATGATACCTGTTCCTATTTATTAAAGTAGGTTTGTAGTAACTGTTTAAGTACCATATTCAACTGCAAATACATTACATTACATTACATTACCTATTACGAACTGGCTCTCTGGACCTTCCCCTGCTGAATTGTAAGCCATGACTTTAACATAATAGTAGGTATCAGGCTGTAAACCAACAATCAGAGCCCAGGGACGTGTACTTCGGCTAAGGTAATACACAGCATTTTCCTCAGGAATACCATCCTTCCAGTACTTGAGCTGAAATAAGAACATAAAAATAGAGAATTACAATTTACTGTGTCATGACAAATGTTCCCATTCAACAACTACAGACAAGAATGATATATTTGCAGTCACAAACACAAGGTGGGAGAGAAGGTCCTGGTGATGCTGTTCCTGAATCTCCTTTGAATGAAGATGATTTTAGAATGTCTAGACACTTATCATCCAGAACATAATGCAGATTTGAAATGTCATTGGCTTTATCACATTGTATTTACAAAGGTAATTAAGTATAATTATAATCCATCATGTGCCTCCTTTGAACTTCACCAAACAAAAAGGTTCTTTAAAACACAGGTTCTTAAAACATCTTCCTCCTACATTATGATCAAAACAGTAGCATTTTAAAGTGTGTCCACTCAGCACTTGCTATGACAGTTTACATGCTCTAAAAACTCCATTTTCATGAACAATGGATAAGGAAGGTTCTTCAACATACTTCTTGTAAGCTAAAACAAGATTCTCTACCAAAGTCAGTTCATCAAATTTGAGAACAGTCAAATTTCAGAAATCAAGAGTAGTCTAGCTTTTTAGCTTCTGGAACTGTACTGTAGATAACAAAACACTTTGGACATTGCCACAAATTAACACTTTGATGTACCAGAGCATTGCATATCTAGCTTGATCGGGATTGTAATGAAAGGGCTATAGAAGTAGGAAGGTTCAACAATATAAGTGTACTGTGTAGATGTTTTGCCGTTCTTTTGTTTCCCTTCTTTGTGTAATTCATCAATGACAAATTGTGGCAATTTGATGAGTGCTATATGCCTAACAAACAAAATATATTCTTAAGAATTTGGTTAAGCATTAATAAAACTAAGGAGTAAGGGACTATGAGCTGTGTTAAAAGCAGAATTGAAAATGGATAAATTCTTGATTGGGAATAATGGTACAAATTGCAGGCATTAGAACGATGAACTGACATGTAATGATAGTGAAAGTAATAGCTCGTGCTTGCTCATCCATACAAGTTTGTAGAATACTTCAACTTATATCTTCCCAACATTGAGTAAATGCAACACTAAGTTTACCATTTTATTTCACCTAGATGAATTGTTACAAATATTTGTAATTTTTTGTTTTGTTAATACAACTTATAAGGAGTTCGATCAATTTTTATTTCATAAATGTATTATATGAAAACACAGTCACAAATTTTCCTCTATGAAAGCACATGCTCTATTATGACACCTACAAACTCTTGGCTTTTGATCTTGAAATTGGTAACCTAGATGACTTCATGTCATCACACTGCAAAATGTAACGTGTCCAAAAAAAACTCCCTTAATGTATTAGTATTATATGATTTTCAAAACAACCTTTATAGCCAAATAAATATAGTGTTGCGCTTTCATAACTTTGCGAGTTTCCCGGCAAATTTTGGAAAGGTTAAATTCCGACATGGCACCACGACAAAGAGTTGGACTTAGTATTTGGAGATGAAATATTAGGAAGATGATGCTATCTTTGGACTCTTTTGTTGACATATGTCAAAGATCATTATCTCATTAATTTTATCAGCACGCAAGTAATGGGACAGCTGTGCCGTCCAACCTAAACCAGTTTGTGTGGTCTTCTGTATATTCTGATTGTGCAAGAAAGAAAGACTTAAAAGATATTTGAGGAAATCAAAAGATTTGCATACACATACACCACTATCCACAACCTGAAGCCAAAGAAGGCTAAATTCAAACACGCCAACTACAAAAACATCCTCACGAACTGCATAGTTAATTACTGCAATAACCTGAAGAGATCGTCTCAACCAGCACTGTATACCAATTAAAAAGACTTTACTCTCACATCTCTATGTAATATTAGATTACAAATCATTAGCATTTATTACACTGTAAACTAATTCAACTTTGCAAAATACATCTCGATTGCAGCTATATCAGTTTTCTGCAACTGTATGTACAAATAAAATTAAAATAAATGTATATTGTGATGTGACGCATATCAAACTTAACAAAGTACCTGAAGATCAGATGTGTTTACTGTGTAGCACGTGACAAAAGCTGGGAACGATCAGAAATAAACTTTTTTCACCCTAAACATGTCTGGTTTGGGTAAGGCCACGACCTTTTGTGGAAGAAAGCATCAGAGAACTGCTATCAGGAGGCTGGGGGGTGGAGAAAGACAGATAACCACGAGACAAGTGTTCCTCAGATAAGCATATACCAACATAAGCATACTTGACGTTTACAGAATTGTGTTTTCTCTAGGGCAAATTACTCATGCTACGAGGGTGCACACGTGTGAGGGATGGAGTGGGGCCTCACCCCAAGTTCTAAGTCCCGGATATGTGTGGTAGTGCAGTTCATTTAAGTGAAAGTGTATGCAAGTAAGAGGTGAGGGTAGGGTAGGGTACTGCTCAAGCATTTGCTTGGTTTTGATAGGAAATAATACAGAAAAGTACCGATCAGAGCAGCCGGCTGCTAGAATTCACTTCCAGACAGCCTGGCTCTCTTGCTTGTGTTGGAAATCCCTAGGACCTCCCAGTCAGAGGCAACGCAGTGACATCAGCTGATACCCTGAGCCACCTCAGCTGGCACATACCCTTGGCTGAAGGTAGGATTGCCTAAATGTTGCAGCACCAGTCATAGAGAAGCAGTAATGACTTTAGATCCTGATGAAGGGGTAGACATGTTCATTCATAGGAATGAACTGAGATACAACACATTTGACAGGAAACACTAAGGTGAGACAAATTTTGAGTGAGTTTCCATCAGACTTTAAATGAATTGATAATATGCTTATTATTTACCTTCAATTTAAAATTAGTTATTTTAAATTTACAGTACACATAATTGAAAGACATTGTTGAGTGTTACTGTAATGACATGTAAAATTATTTTCTCTCACTATTACCATACATCATTGCAGACCTGCCATCACAATCTTTCCAGGGAAATCAAAATCTCTGCCAATAACCACATAATCTGCAAACACTAATGATTTTAATCAGATGCCACAAAAGCAGAGCTTCATTTTAACTGAGTGTGAATGTTAGCAATAAGACATGTATGTACAAAGTAAATTAACAACACTAACAGAGTTACTGTCTCATTGGGCACGTCCGTGTCCCACCTATTAGAGGGTTCATCCTGTAAAAAACAGAACATAATATAAGCCTTCAAATAAAAAGGCTGAAGCGGTAGAGGTTTTCTCAGAGGTCATGGCAAGGCATAAGAGGTCAAACATCTTTCAGGAACGCTGGTTATCTGGTAATCCATTGATATCATCAGGCAAGATCACATATTGCTGATTCCATGAGAATCGGGGATGAAAATAATAAATAGTTATCAAGTGCAAGCACTTAACTACCCTAGAATATCAGCTTGTCGGATACACTGAAGTGGAACAACTTAATACTGCTTACCTTTAATTAAATTGAAACAAGAGGTCAGTGAGAGCCCCCACAATCCCACAATAAGCAGCAAAACATTTTTTTCATTGATTGGCGATTCTGGGCACGTCAACTGCTAATACAATTAGTCCTGCAAGAGCAGTGCATGTGTTTGATCTTCCCCGGTTACATGGCGAGATCTTGCGACGACCAACCACCAGCAAGCACAAGCGGGGCACCGCCCAAGCTCACGACTAGTCTCCCAGCATATGAGTGTTGAGCTTGTGTGTGTGTGTGTGCGAGAAATGGGTAAAGATAGGACAAGGAAGAGGAAGGGAAGATCGTGCGTGATACATGGCATATTTATTAGGGTACTGCTCCAACATTGCCTGGTATTGATAATGGAAAATTATCAATCTATCTATCAGAACAGCCGGCTACTGGAATTCGATCTAGCTGACAAGAAAGTGTCGAAACTCCTGCCACCGGTAAGACTGAAACCTAGGACCTCCCACTCAGAGGCACAGCAGTGACAGGAGTTGTTGCCCTGAGCCACCTCTATCGGTAAAATTGTTTTTGAGTTATCATAGTATGTTCTCTGAACCATCTTCTTCCCATTCGGTATTATGAATTTTCAATTTTCCTCTTATATATTTCGAGAAAACCAGATCAATTTTCTAAGCTCTCCATTAATTTACATGGGTTTGTCAAATGGTAAATTAGCATGTATCACAAAACTTCATTTGTGTAGCTTATACTTCTCTTCTGAACCCTTTTAAATTAACAATAGTATCATTACACTGGTTCATGAAATTTGAGAAAGTTCTGACAATTCTTGAACAATTAACACCTCTTCATTCATTCATTCATTCATTCATTCATGCATTCATTCAACATTTTCTGATCTCTGGATGTCTTTTCAAGCTCTCATTCTGGTACTTAAAATTATTGGAACTCTGCAACATTCACATTTCATTAACAATAATTATTGCATATTCACTGCACTGGAAACTCACTCGGTGGCCAATAAGTTTTCCTCGAATTTTTTCTCGAGATTGGTCCACTGGCGACCAGCTCACATTCAAAGCAGTAGAGTTAAATGAATAGGCAATCACTGAGCTCACTGGCTCCTGAGGCATATCTTCAGCACTGTAGATAATTACTGGTGCAGACTCTGGTCCATATCCCAAATCATTAGCAGCCTACAAAATAAATGTTGCAGCATTTTTGTTGATAATTGTTTTCAAAAATATTTAATATATTCATAAAATCCCAACAAAGAAGTTTCCTTACCTGTACTTTTACTTCATATTTTGTGTAATAATCATCAGCTTTTATAGAAACCACAGCAATACCAATATTACCTTCATTTTTCAATTCTAAAGTTTGATACTCTGTATCACGCTCTTTATGACGCCAGAAAATTTTGTAGTAAATACCATGGCCATTTTGATCTTGAGATGCCAGAGGCTGAAAATAAAATCGACATTTATCTACAGAGAAACTGTTCATGTCTGCTTCATACAAACATCAATATCATTCCCTAAGATATATTGACATGATCAATGTTTATTATATTGAAAACATGAATTCTCCTTTTCAATATATTCTAGAAAGTAAAACCAGAATAAAGTTTGAATGAAATTGGTAAGATATGCTAGATTTTTTAAGAAAATCTTGCACAATGCACTGTTGTCCTAGATTGAGAAAAATTCATACATAAGAATGTTAATAACCAATGTTCCCAACAATGGTACAACAAACCAAAGCCACCAATTCCAACCAATTTTGAATTGAAGCCTTATTTTAAGTGGCGAGACTTGGCCCATCAGAGCCTTCTGACTAAGCAAATTTTGCTGCGCTCCTTTCACCCACTAGCAGAGAAAGGAGGTATCACTTGGGCAACGAAACGGGCGATTTGAATTAAGCTCAGAGGCTTCATTTAGGCTTGAGGATCTTTTACGTGCAGTAAATCTACTAACATGGGACAGCCAGCTTTACTTCCCCTCTGAAGGAAGGTGTACGAAGGATTTTTTGCCCTTAAAAATCTCAATCGCAAAAAATTGCGGCTTCAATCGGGTTTGAACCCATGAACTTGGGTATAACAGTCCGATATGCCAACAGTTACACCATCGCCGCTGCAACCAAGGTTTGCAACAATGTCAATGCCAATTGGCACAGAAGAGCAACTAAGAAGTATTACCTCCCAAGTGATGGTAAGATCTCCTATTTTGCCTCCTCCTCCACCAACATTTGAAGGAGCTTTGTAGGGCTTGGCTGCAGGAGTGTTGTGCAATGGAGAAGGTGCTGAAGGGGGTCCATAACCCAGATCATTGCTTGCAGCTACACGGAACTCATAACGTGACCACGGTGACAATACATTTTCTATATGAGCTTCTTTACGCCCATTGTTACGATTTATTTCCCTAGCTGTAATATCTATAGCAAAACACACAAAAATGGGAGGCAAATCAAATATTGACTCAGTTTTGTAATTACTCTACTACGACTATGACTTACTCTGGACAAGGTCTACCCATGTGTTGTTCCAGTTGGTGCGGCCAGAAATGGAATACATAATAATGGGGCGGCCATTTTCGGCTCCATCTGTCCACTCAATTGTGGCAGATGTGCTAGTTACTTTCATTACCTGAACACCACCTATAAAGACAATAAAATAGTATACAATAGTACATGTTCACACATCATTAATAAACTAGAAATATAGTAGAACCTCATTATAAGAGACATCTGGGGACTTAGATTTTTTGTCTTGTACACAGGAACTTTTATAATGCTAATAAGAGTTAATTATTTATTCACCTAAAATACATTTTAATTGTATTATACTTACAAATCAATTACTAAAATTTAACATCACCTATCTAAATTTTCAGGAGAGAAAAAACCTAGCAAAGTTTCCATTTCAGGCTAATAAAAATGTAATCAAAATTTTAGCAAATTTCCAATTAATTTTTTATTGTGTGTGTCATTAGGGAAGATCATTTCATTAGACATTGAAATATCTAAATAACTTACAGGTGACATTTTTATCTCAAAATGACCAAATTTTGAGATACGTATTGCTAAAATTTAGCCCTTGAAATGTCAAGTTTTATTGATGTTGACATTAACTTCCTTTTTCTCAGCCTTCAGACTTGGAATTTTCAAAACTTTAATTTGCATATTGAGATGTCACCATCCATGCAATCAAAGCAGTGTTAACTAGAGCAGAGCTGCTCAATAGCTAGATTTGGGGCCAAACTATCAGTGGATGCCCACCGCGGTGGCGCATGTGCCATTATCCTCTCTCTAGACTATGCTTGAGCATTCCAAGCCTTTCATCCTTTACCCACTTTCAGCAATACAAGTACACACTCCCTCCCTTCCCCTGGCATCAAGCTCACTTGACAAGCAGGAAACCACACTGGTTGCTCAGGTCATGCCAAATAGGCATCCAATTGAGCAGCCCTGGACTAGACAAACACCAGTATCTCCATGACGATGAGCTCAATGCAATGCACACACCATTTTCACTCACCAGATTATGATATTGTCTTCCACAAAACAAGAGGCTGGCAAATTGGGAGTAGATTATCACCATACATTTCTACAAACTCTTGAAAGCATAGCTTTGAAGTGGACATGCACTTTTATTTATAATGGGGTTCTACTGTACTACAAATTATATTGAATATACGGCTTGGAAATCCAATTATCTTCATCTAATTTACAGAAAAACATTAGGCAGATTTTAACAATAATAAACTGTTTTCGAGAACATTGGTTATTGAGTAGATGCCCACTAACAAAAATTTCAATGAAATAAAAGAGATTCCAAAACTAGATGTACAGTTAAACCCAATGAATGTACATTGAAATATCTAAATTTGGAAAAATTCAATTTGTTTCTGGGCATGTTTCTTGAGAAATTAATACAAAAAAGTAACAAGAAAAATATCACAGCACACCCCAACACAATACATAATATAAGCAGAGCCCACAGTAGATAATTACCAGGTGGTCCAGGAGGACCTCTGATAAGAACAGTAGTTTTACTGGAAATTCTGCCGACAGCACTTTTCACTATGCACTCATAATCTCCAGCTTCAGCTAATGATGCATTTCGTATATTCAGCATCCCCCCATGAATATCCTGCAAGACATTCATACGAAGAATTAATGTAAGAAACTACAAAACAGTTATTGCAAATAACTTGGCATTTTCCAAAAGACTAACCATTCTACCACGCTGAATATCTACATCCCTAATTCGTAGGCCATTATGAGTCCAAATGTATGCCAAATCCAAAATTTCCTCTGATAATGCTTGGCACCTTAACTCAACATCTTGAGCAACTGAAGTAGTGATCTGGGGCACCATTCGCTGCTCAAATCTAGGGCCTCCTACAAAGTACAAATAAAATCAAACATATGATTTCATAAGAACAAAGAAATGTTTAAAATCTTAAAAAGAGATATCTACTAACTTAAAACAATGAGACGGCCACTGCTTTCATCAGAACCATATGTATTTTGTGCACTACATGTATAGACACCTGCATCATCTCGTGACACATGACTGATAAACATGTTACCATTTTCAAGAATCCGTCGTCTACCACCCGATCCTGGAAATAACCATACAGAATATAAGCCTACAAACTTTCCATATGCTTTTAAGAAAAATTAATTCAGCACAGATATCAGAAAAACATTAACAAGGCTAAAAATTTTATTAAAAATGTTTGAAAAACAGAGTACTAGAACTAGAAACACCTGAGAGTGGAAAAGATAGAAACTTTCAATGATGAATATGTACAGTTCACATATCAAAAATGAAAAAGAATGTAAAGCAAAAATGTAAGTTTGTAAAGAGATATACACTAACGGGGAGAAAGGCCCAGAAAAAGTGTAAAGAAAACATGACAAACCTACACAATTAATAATAAAGTTATTTAAAGGTAAGAAAAAAGTTACAGAAAGTAAGTTTGCAAAATCATGCGTTTCTCTTTACGGCGGTTTAAATTTGTCCTTTGTAATTCTTTACAACTCACCTAATACACTGCCATCTTTTTTCCACACAAATTTTGGCCTTGGAGCAGCTTCTGGGTTGCACCGAATAGTGATGTTTCCTCCTTCTGCTGCATAGCTTTCCAGTTCTAAAGGTCTCTTTTTGAATGATGGTTTGAGTGCTATAACATCACAAATTATTTTTAACTCTCAGCAAAAGGGAATGTTATTCAAATAAATACAACTAACAATTGTACTAACACAAAATTCTTAGCTGTGCAGAAGAGTATTTTGCTTTTAACTGGTTACTGGCACGACACTGATACATAGCTTGATCTCTCTCAGGATCCAAGTAACGTATGGTTAATACATTGTCAACAACACTATAACGATCCTTATCCTCAATAGGCAGATTGACTATGTCCAGAATTTCCCCATTTCTAAACCATGTGTAGTTCACATCAGGTATTCCAAAGGCTTCACATGTCCAAGTTAAATCTGCCTTATTATCCATGTGCCTATCCGAAAGAGGAATGGTGAAATTTGGTTCAGCTGTAAAATGCAAATAAATTACAAAAAGCTCAGAAACATTCTTGGATTCAACATTTTGTACGTCCTCCCATCCATCACTTTTAAAGACCATAAACTTGGAGTATTGACAGAATAAAGAGAAACACCTGCTCTCATGAATACTGGTAGTTTGTACCATCAAATTAGAACTATTGTAATGCAAAGTTGCATGTAAATTAAGATATTCTCTGCACGTACATTGGCAAACAAATTCAAATGGTAAACTTCTAGTTAAAATATCTGTAAATTAATTTTTTTCAAATATTGTGTTTTTTGGCAGTCTTCTGTCATAAACTCATACAGGAAATCTGAATATTTTTTATCTCCCTGTTAAAAGGGGATCAAAACACCAAAACTGTCTTTTCCTGTTTTTATATAATTTTATTTATATAATTTAACATATATATATATATATATATATATATATATATATATATATATATATATATATATATATATATATATATATATATATATATATATATATATTATTTTAGCTCATTGTGTAAACATTTACATTGCTTAGCCATGCTGAACAAGGCCATTTCGCATCATTGCTGCACAGCACCTTTCCCCACTGCAACTGTAAATATTGGAGGGGAAAACGCTTTTGTTTTTACTTTCTACTTTGGCTCCAATCTCAGTTGTGTTACTCTTCTAGTGATCATGAGCTCTTAAGTTATACCTAACATGATACGAATACTGTACAAATGTGACAATTGCAGAATTATGTTAATGGATGCATGAACTGCACAAGGCACTTTAGTTTACGTAACTATATTTCCCCACATATAAGACTAGATTTTTTCCTAAATATCTCATTCAAAAAATACAAGTTATCTTCTATGCACAGATTAAGCCAGGTTGGTTAGGATTTGTGTTTTTGCACTGCTTTCCAATCAAAACACTCGAATGCCAACAAAATTGACAAAGGTGATAAATACCACACATACCTATAATGCCTAACAATATTTGCAGAGGTATTCTTCATTTCAACCAAAACTTTACCTGGTGATCCTGATCAATATTTTTGAATGGGCCAGTAAAAAGAATATCAAATGACTTGCATTATATGTAGTGAAATGCAATGTGAAAATAATAAAAGTCATTGCAGTCATTTTGTTACACAAGTCCAACAGGATCAACAAAGCCACATGGTCTCTCAGTTCAACACCCTCCAAGTTACAAATCTGCATTTTGCCAGAGATGAATATATTCATGTTGACAGAAGAACGAATTGTACACCCAATCAAAAGTGACAGAATGATAAACCTATTTAATTATGTGAACAGACAGGACAATCCTAAGAAAGCTACACATGAGAAAGAAAGTTTCTTAACAAAAAGTCCCCAATTTGAAAACTTTCTGCTCCTCTCACTTTACCGACAAAACATACAAGTACAAGTTCACAGATAACAACTTGATCATGTGAACACTAAACAACACGAATTTCAAGTACGTTCTGAGAAAGAACTATTAAAGATCAGATGCTCTGAACAAGAGTGTGACCAGAAAATCTGATGCTTCGAAGTGGCTATAGGTGAAAGCCAAATATTCAACACCCAAAATTTTCCGAGGAGTCTAAAAAATGAAGAAGGCAGTAGTGACAAATACAAGGATTACAAATTTGATTGTGAAAAAAATGATTTTAAAGAACAAGAAAATTGTGATAGCTCAATCAATAATTTTAACTTCGTCAACAAAATTTTCTAGACAATTTCTAATTTTATTTGGGCTCAATTGTAAGAATTAGTTTAAAACTTTAAAAATTTTCAGGTCTCTTTATTTAGGAAGTTGTCTTATATTTGGGTAAACACCATATGCAGCAGTTTATCTTGTTCAATGTTTGTTTCTAGAAACTGGATTTGGATGCAGATATCCTAAATTTCAAACGCAAATGATGAAGAAATTGAAAAAAGAAAAGAAAAAAAGGGAGAGGGGGAGAGGGAGAGAGAGAGAGGGGGGAAGAGAGATGGGGAGAGAGAAGGGGGAGGGGGGAGAGAGGGGGGGAGAGGGGGAGGGGGAGAGAGGGGGAGAGGGGGAAGAGGGAGAGAGAGGGGGGAGAGGGAGAGGGGGAAAGAGGGAGGGGAGAGGGGGGAAAGAGAGAGGGGGAGAGGGGGGAAAGAGAGAGGGGGAGAGGGGGGAAAGAGAGAGGGGGAGAGGGGGGAGAGAGGGGGGAGAGGGGGGAGAGGGGGGAGAGAGAGGGGGGAGAGGGGGGAGAGAGAGGGGGAGATAGGGGTGAGAGAGGGGGAGAGAGAGAGAAGAAACAAGCTAAAGGGATGAAGCTGATAAAATGTACATACTTTTCCATGTAACGACTAAATAGCCCTATTGATTTAAAATGTGGTTAGTTGAGTTCCATACTGAAGTAATATGTAACTATTGTATTTGGTACTAAATCTGAGAGATTTCTTTGAAATATATTTCTAGAAAATGCATGTGATTTCAAAATTGCACAAAAATCGTAAAAACAACAACAAACAAACCACCAAACAATTGAGTGCCACTCAGCAGTACAATACCAGAAATCAGTAGAGTACACAAAAATTTAAAAAAAAAAAAAAAAAATAGTACTGGAAGTTTTCCAAGCAATTTTGGAGAATTTTATGATAGAAGAAGACCTTTTTTAAACATTGTTAAAACCAGCATCAATCCTTTTGTGTACATCTTCATATTATAGATTACGTGAAACAACATGTATCCTTTTTTTACATCTTCATATTATTTACTGGTGTAGCACATTGCCAGCATAGATGAAATCTGATTCATTAAATTGCTTTCCTCCATCAGAAATGTTTTGTGAAAAACACATTCTGAATAGTCATAATTCCGCAAAATCAATTTGATTTGTCAGACGAGTGCTAAATTAATCACTCGTAGAAATTCCCCCATAACCTACAGCAAAGCTGTATTGAAGCCACAAATCTCTTGAGAGAACATTCTCTTTTATAAAAGTAATGAACAATTGCTGTATGTCTGCCTGCATTTTTAGTTATTTTGGATAAAGCAGACACATTGTTATACCCATAATCATAGCACTAAAGCATCATTGGAAGAATGAATGAAAAACTCGCACTTAACCCATTACAGCTCCAGATCACAACAGAAAAATTTCAGTTGCAGCGGTAGACAAAACTATGTCATTTGCGTAGTAGTGGAGACCTCTCTCGCAGTGAGACAGCATAAGCTTTCCAGGACGTCTCCCCTAACTCAACAGAATGACATAGTGAGTTGTAACAAAGATGGAAAGAGAAATACTAAAGAATGATGTTGAATATGGGCACATACCTTGAATGGATAAAATAACACTGTTTTCAATAAACGATCGTTCATTCTGTGCACGGCATACATATTCTCCTTGATCTTCCACTCGCACATGAGGGATAATAAGAACCCTATTGTAATTTAAAGTTATAGATCCTCGAGGTAAACTTGCACCACGGCGAGTCCAATTATATGAAGGCACAGGACTGCAAACATTACACAAATTCCAAACTTCAAAACGAAGTAAAAAAATAATTTAAAAAAAATTAAAGCATTATAAAGGCAAATAAAAATTTCAAGAAATGATAGTAGCAATTCCAATGGTAACATACTATCCAAATGCTATGCATTCCAGACGCACTTCCCTCCCAGCAACAGGTGCTTCAGGAAATGCCTTGGGGAAATTGTTCGGAAACTTCAATTGTTGATAATTAGCTAAAAATAAAAACAAAATTTCAGTTGCCTGAGTCTCTATACTTCAAAGAATCAAATCCTCAAAGCTGATTAAAAATGTACTAAATATTATTATTATTATTATTATTATTATTATTATTATTATTATTATTATTATTATTATTATGATGCAATGTATACAATACATGTACTTACAGTTTGGATGTACTCTAAGTTCAAATATGGGTCCATTGCGACCTTTATCTGACACATTACTCTGCACATTACAACTATAATTGCCATAATCAATATTTTCAAGAGCAGAGAAATACAAGCCTCCATCATAAGATACAAAAACTCGTTTATCTTCTTCTACTAAGTTTGGGAATTTATCACGTGCCCAGTAATAATTCACAGCTGGAAAGTCAAGACAATCTTTATGAAAGAACCACCAAATCACTAAAACAGGACTGTTAATGTAGAATAATTATCAATATCTTACTAACACGGATAAAAAGTCGGTGGATCACAATAGAGAACTTTGCCCCAATTCTGATTGCCAGTCTCTGGTGATCTTTTGAGGTTGAACTCTGCAATATGGCCAAACTTCAAAGTAACACTCTCAGACCTGATAATTCCATATTTATTCTTAGCTTTACAGTGGTAGGTTCCCTTGTCACGTGTCTAATTTGAACAATTAAAAATAAAATAAATCAAAACAGTTCCATAAAAAATTAAACAAGAAAACAAAACAAATTACAGAGAAGAATCTTACCCGATCTGGTTCATTAATAATCAGGACTCCACCACTAACAGTATATCGTCTATCACTCAAAGGATCAATACGTGTAGAAACAAGACGATCATTATGATATTCTTCTTTAAACCACTCATAAGTAGGAGATGGATAGCCTCCAGCTAAACAGCTATTTGGGAAACAAACTTTTAGGAATTGGTAAAATGATATATTTTAATTACTGTATTTACCTGAATAAAAGACTAGGTTTCTCCTAAATATCTCATTCGAAAAATTAAGGTTCCTCTTTTAATAGCAGATTAAGCCTACTTGGTTAGGATTTATACTGTTACAGTCCCTTTCCATGCCAAGAAAAAATTCAAATGCTGATGAAACAATAAGCTTTAAAACGAATTAGTAACTGTTAAAGAAACAGAGGCCGTGAACAAGAGCGTGACAGGACAAAAATCCAATGTTACAGATGAGAAATGTTAATTGTTAGATTTAATGAAAATAGATCGAACCAGGGTTTTCAACACCAGTTCCACTGGAGTAGGGGGCAGTCCTCTTCGCGAAAGCTGATTCTGCAAGCTTCTTGGCAATAAGGAAGTCACTACAATGTCTAAGTGTTTAGTGTTTCCAATTGCATTTAGTGCAGTGGAGCTGTTTTGCCAGTGTATACATAATTTTATTTCACTTCGGTGCTTTTGCTACATGGATCATCTTGCACGGACATACATTATTACTACATATCACACATCATGTGAGTGGATTAAAATGCTCAGTTTTTTTATTTTATTTTTGCCTTCTATGTATTTGCGAGTAATGGGATTGAAACAAAAGGGCAATCGCAGAGAGCTGTGCTGGAAACACTGAAGATCATCACTCGGAAAATTTTTCCTGAAGAGAGAGGAAATCAATGCCATTGGGAAAATGGGTACAGGGAAGAAAATTTATTTGTCACCATTCAAGGAAATGGAAAAGATTATTTTTGAGTGGTTTCAACAGTGCAGAGATGTAGGAGTACCTGTTGATGGGAACATTTTGCCGGAGAAGGCAGGAATTATACATAAAAAAGAATAATAACATGTAAACGGAGGTATGACGACTTCTATTTTACAACAGGAATTTGCTGTACATTGAAACTCAAAAGATCTTGCTTAATGGGCTCTGGTATTAAATAATTTATGTTTTTTCAAGTTTAAAATAGTCTACAAATCACACTGACCCATTAAAAATATGGTAACATTCCATTAAACACTTCAAAAGCCCATTTCCCACATACAAGAGACAAAATTCCATTCCCCTAGGTGTCTTTTATAAAGGGGTTTTGCAGATGGCATTAAGCAGAATTCAGGACCCTGCACAGCGTAATACTGTAAATCCCTGCTCACTTAATAATCGGTCTACCATGCAGATTGGTTCAGTTTTGTGATATCTCATTAATTTTAATAGTTCCTCTCTTCTTGATTAAGATAAAAATGTGTATTATATAAATGGATCCCTGAATGCATTTGTTTTGCATCTTTTTGAATTAAGGGCATCATTTTCTCGTACAGTGGTATGGTGCGTAATCCAAAACAACAATACTGCTCGCTAGAATGTTTGATATTAAACGCTCTGTTCACCATCTGTTGTAATTTTCACGCTCTGCTTCATAGTGATAGTCCCCAGAAGCAGATTTGGAGTGGTAAATTAGCTCTACACCCTTGATAAATTCCACTACCTGCCTGTATGAACTATTGCTCTTTGGCCAGCGCCCTCATTCTTTAGTTCCCAGGTATTTCAGTGTGTTGCCAGCAGTTATTTACAGTGTAGCAAGCACCCCAGACTCAGTGTAAATCACCTATTTTTCGTCATTTTCTCTCAGAGACATGTGAAACGTTGCATGGCGTTCAACAATAGCTCCTCCCTCCACTAAAACTGACCTACTTTTGCATTTTAAAAATTTAAATCTGATTTCCTTTAATATTTTCCAAAATGTGATTCTTTTCCTAAAAATGTAATGTTTGGATCTTCTTTAACAGCATTGTAGAGTTTTTGAACAGTTAGAGTTTCCCACTTAACCCTCATGATATTAAAAAGATTTTCTTTTCACTAAACATTTACCAAAATCATCTAAAAATACTTTTTTCTTTCTCAATATCTTTTTTCATGGAACCACCATTTTGCCAGAATGCACTCTCCCATATAGAAGTGGATTTAATTTTTCCACAGCCATTACAGACACAACAAAAGAAAGACACACACAGCGAGTGTGAATCTGTGGTTTGCAAGAGAGGGAAATGAAAAAAAATCACAGCGATAGAAGTACATATGCGTTCTACATTCATCCACCCAAAGGATGTCATACAAATATTATCTATGCAAAAACATCTCTAACTTGAAATCTTGCAGCCATCTCCAATGATAGCCGTGAAACGGAGGAACAGATTTATTCACAACTCTGTCACACGTCGTTAAAGACGTACATTTCAAGTATATTCTGTTAAAGAATGTGAAAAACCATTAAAGATCTGAGGCCACGAATAAGAGTGGGGCAGGAAGAAAATCTGATGACACCAAAAGGAACATAGAGAGAGACAAAGACCGTGATTATGATTATTTTAAAGAACAAGAAAATAGTGATACCTCAGGCATAAGATATAACATTATCATCAACAAGACAATTTGCAATTTTATTTTGACTAAATAAAAAAGAATTAGTTAAAAATTCTCAGGAACCTCTTCAAAATTAGGGAGGCTGTCTTATGTTCAGAGACAATTTATATTCGGGTAAATAGAATTAAAATGAGATTCAGGTTAAGTTTCTTCCTTGTGCCTTATTATCATTTAGTCTAGAACAATATTTATCACTATTGTTCAATTGAAGATTATCTATTTAACAGCTAGTGGTTGACAAGGGAGGGGGGGGGGGGTCCATTATCCTATCAGAGGCTGCAAATTGCAATGTCACTGCAAAGTTGCTGATCCTTATTCAGGAGAAGAAAAAAATTGTACACTGCGATGCAACTGAATATTGAAGATTGCTGAGTGCCACATGACCAAGAGCGCCGTTCAGCACCATTCTCATTGTGGTTTGTTTCAGATATGTAAAAGATGAAAGTAACAACTTCATAAAAAGATTTATTAAAAAACAAAACTTCTTTGAAATGTTAATTTCTATAACAACTTTGCAAAACACTGATTGCAGGTGTACATTTGAACGAAAAGGTTTATGTAGAATAATGTAAAGTAGTTTCCTTGTGCATGCATAATGATTAAAGACCGGATTCCCGTGTTACTGCATCTTTTCATTCTAACTTAAAAATGGATGAAACCTAGATAGAAATTTGAATCACGAAACAAACGTTATATTAGTACTTGTTTTATTTTGCACAAAATTGCACGTTTAGGGGGTTACTGCACGATGTTGCACGCTTTAGATAACGCTGCCTGAAAATTACACATTTTGGAATTTTATTGGACGAATTTGCAAGATACAGTTTCATTGCATAAAATATAATTTTTATATTATCAACTTAATTAAATACATCATTTTTGAAGGTTTCATTAAGAAAAAAGTTATGACAACCCAACAGTGCATTTGGGTGGTCTGAGACATCCGAGTGCCTTTTAATATGTATCAATTCTGCGTTTTGTTGCCCTATGAACTGCGTGTCTCTACCTTTCATGATGCCTAATGTCTAATTAAAATTTCAGAGATTTTAAAGCACGGATCCATGGCCCTTGGTTGTGGCCGCTCAGCAAACGCAATGTTTGGGGTCTATCTTCCCAAACAGATCATATGTCTGTTTTGTCACTCACTGAACTTACTAACATGAGATGGCGAGTCACATTTGACCTTACATCCAGGTGTGAAGTTTAGTGACAATCTGCACTGCTTTTCAAATTCATCAATTTTCTTGGAACAGATATTGCCCCACGAGACACACACTTACCAACGTTCAATTTCAGTTTATTTCTCAGGCACCAACTAAGCTCATCAATATCTTGCTGGAGATTATGGATATAATCATAATCTGTTATTTTTCTAAATATTTTTAAATCATCAGCAGATAACAAATAGTTTGATTTAAATTTATCATAGATGGTATTGATGAAAATATTGAATAAGATCGGCCCAAGGTGTGAAACTTAAGGAACACCTGAGGTTACTCTACATTCAGTTGAGATGTGACCATTTACCCGAACTTGAAGATATCTTCCTGTCATATATGAGTGAAGCCAGTCCAATGCTTTGCCCTGTACTCCATATTGATTCAGTATACCTCTTAACATGTCGTGATCCACCATGTACAAGGCTTTACTGAAGTCCTAGTGTACTGCATGTACATCTGTACCTTGATTCATTTGATTAATTACACAGTTAACATATAAGAAGAGATTTGTCGTAGTAGATCTACCTTTGGTAAACCTGTGATGTGTTGTTGGAATAATATTTTTAAATGGAAAAGTTATTTCAGGCAGAATAAGATTTTCAAATAGTTGAGATATTGATTGAATGCATACAGGTCTGTAATTAGTTATTCTAGATTTGGATCCTGATTTATGAATTGGGCTAATGTAGGAGACTTTCCATGCTATTGGAAAGATACTAGATTCCAGAGATTTGCTGAAAATGTGTGATAAGGGTTCCAAGAGTCCAACAGAACTATCTCTCAGAAATTGGTTGGGTATACCATCAGGTCCAACATCTTTTATTTTACAAACAAATCCAGCTTACATAATTGTTCAAACCATCATCAAAGCGGATGCTGAATCCAGTAAGGTTGATATCCTGATTAGCTTAAGGTTTTTCGTTCCCATTCGGAGTTGTAGCGATAAGATCATTCAAATAGTTTGCATAAACGCTTTCAAAATATTATGCGAATAAATTGCTCACTTCATTTCCATTTTGTGCCATTCTTTCATTCCAGGCCAAAGTAGATGGAATATTGAAGTCACTTGGCTTCTTATTTTTGATAAATTTCCAAAAATGGCTGGCATCTGTGTTCATCTTCTCCTCAGTTCTCAATATACAATCATTATAACATTTTTTACTCATTTTTGTACATTCTAACCTCAGTTTTCAGAATCCATTGTATGCAGCATTAGTTCTAGATCTTTTACAATTTGCATGTGCCCTCCTCTTCTGTTTCATATTGTCTACTAAATCTTTGGAAAACCAGCATGGATAATGTTTCATATTGTCAGTGTGTATTCTGACAAATTGCGCAATCCCTTCGTTAATTTTACTATAGAACCAGTTAACCTTATCGTCCACTTATTCCAAATTATAAAGATCAACCCAGTTACTTCTCAAGAAGAAACTGTTTAGTTCCCTGCAGTTTGCTATTTTAAAATTATATGTTGGCGCATTGTTTATTTTAAGACTAGCTTGGATATCAACTAGTATACTTAGCACTGGATGGCGCTTAACTTCATTTATTATATCTTCTGCTTTTCTTACTTTCACATATACACTGCTAAAGCGTAGATCAAGAATTTTATTATTTACATTACTAATTTCATTTAACTGTAGACAGTTATTCAAGAACATCTCACTATACAATATGTTTTCACTGTCTGTACCAGGGTAACTGCTAGGGAGGTTATAATCACCCATGATCAATAACTCACAGTTGGGATGTCTATTCTCCACATGCAATAGCGTAGCTAGATGTTTATTGTCTGCTGTTGAGAGTGGTGGTATATATACACACTCAATTATAATGTCACTTTCCAAACATTTAATTTTCGATGTGTTCTCCATTTTCATCTTCAGATTCAAAGACACTAACCTCAAAATAACATTTTGAACATTGCCAATATGTACAGCCTGTCTTTAAAAATGTTGCTGTACAATTTTAAAATTTCATATCACTCGGATCACTACACTTCTTGTGGAACCAGTTTTTACAACCATTACAACTCGCGCTTGCTTATCTCTCAAATTTGCTTAGAGCAACTTGCACGTATGTATAGTAACTTCTCAGAAAGTAGTTTGAAAATATACATAATTGTAAATTATAATGAAAACAATTCAGAATATTTCTTCTGCCTTTTAGTTATTTTTGATTTCTGAAGGAATATTTGTATTTTTCTATTTATGTATATACTTCATCAATTTAAAAGAGTGAAACTTTGTTTATACTTGTTTGTGTTTTTATGCTAATTTAATTTTGGGTGGGAATAATATTTAAAATGTAAAATATGGTTTGTTTAAACAATATGTACTGACTTAATTAAAATAAAAATACTAGAATTATATTTCATTCACCTCAAATGTCACATTCAAAATTTAAAAATAAGTTGATAAATGGATTAACTGAAGTTTTTAGACTACATTTTGCAAAACCTTTTTATTGCACGTTTTGGTGTTTTTACTGCATATTTTTTTTCAGAGTTTTACTGCATGAAAATCCGGTCTTTAATAATGATAATATTTAAATGCTGATATACTTTTGACAGTGTGTTGATCAACCTTAAAGACATGATCTACCTTAAAGACATTTACGACCTATCTTTATGCCAATGCATTCGGTAGGGTGTCCCTTTACAAATTGTAAAATACACGTAAAGTCAATAATTTCAAAAAGTCCTCTAAATTTTTGAAACCGTGAATGTTCTCTGAAAATTATGCACTAGAACTAAGAGTATTTTAAGGTTCAATACTTGTCTTATAAATCTTTAGTCAGACTACACACTTTGCCCTACAAAACGTGTTTTGCAGTACTAACTTTTTATCTTATTTTTGCGTATAGTGCAAAAATGTTTATCCCTCACATTGATGGAATTACTATAAGCAAGAGTTTAAGGAAGGATGTGGTAAATCTTTGTAACAGTACTTAATGAAATAAAGAAGTGTCATTATCACAAACACGTTATTGTACTGCAATAATTAGGACATATACGACTCAAAAGCTGATCTGATACAAAACGGCCACATGTCTGCCCCACTCTCTCTGCGGCAACCTCCCTCTCCCCCTGCCCCAGTTGTCAACTACTGGATACTTTAATCAGACAGACATTTGACAGAAATCAAACATAAAACTCTTGTGTTAACATAACAGTAACAAATTATGAAGACCAACTGAACTAGTGAATATAGCCAGCACAACAAACAGGCACAGGAACAGGGCTCAAGAAAGAGTTCAAGTAATTGAATGGAGGAACGGCTCCTGCGTAACCTCTAATTCTCTGCATAGTTCTAGTGTCATATTTGAACTTACAATAAGTTACCCATATACACAGAAGTCTAATGAAGATCACAATTCCAGAAACAGAAAAACAGCTTTACTTGGATTAAGTTGTTCTTCCATCCAACTACTTAATAACATAAGAGTGAAAGCATGGACACCAAGGAAGGTAGTCAAGAGCATTATGCGACATTTGATTAGGTACAAGTATGCTATTAAATCATTTTCTGAATCATCACCTGGAGTACCCACAAGTATTTAAAAGAAGTTGTATCACTTTCTGTTAATAAAGAGGTACTATAACAACATTAAGCATTAAACATCAAGCATTAAGAGGAGAACCTTTTGAATAAAATATAGCTATTCAAACGTCATATCTTCACACATTGTTAATTTGAACTGAATTACCATTAACTGAAAACTTGAAGAAAAGAAAGTGGAAAGGGATAAACAAGATAAAAATAAAAGTAAAGTGGAGGAACTGAAGTTACCAATAAAAAGAAGCTTAAAATTGTATAGTATGTCCTAAAAAACATGTACAGACACATTACCTCAAAGAAACGTAATTTGCAATTTGACTTTTTGATAAATCGTAAACAACATCATGAGGTTGTCGAATAAAAAATGGGCCACGTGGAATCCTCTCAGGATCATCAACATCAACTCCATAAGTGTATGTGCGATCATCCACAACTAGATAGTGCAACTTGGTCATTGGTGCCTCACAAATGAATAGCAAAGGCTCATTACCAGTCACATATTCAAAACCCCACTTCTTCAATTCGGAAGAAAAGCTGAAAATTACAATAGACATTGACTTAAAAGAGTTATTTCACAACTCTATAATAAGCATTTAAAAGCACACATTTGCATGAATGCCATTATTTACTAGTCTACATTTTATGCACAATAAATTTCAAAGAAAAATATTAAAAATAGAACATTAAAAAATTCAGACACTCACAATATTCTGAGAAGAAAATTAGTAAATAATAAGATAAATCAATATTTGGTTTAATAAATAAAAGGAATGTTTTGTATATTAAGAATTTTGGAATTGTGTTCACCTGACAAAATACTTATTCGTTCCCACGTTCTCAACATCCAACATATTTATTACCTGTACACAAGGTAATCCTTGTTGTGTGTCGAGTCTTGATGAGGCAAAAATGCAGCATCCATGTTAACAAGCTGTGAATTGTCACCATCGTTAATCCAATAATCCAAGCTCTGTTGACGTGCGCTAGTATACCATCGCCTATGCTGAGGATCTTGCCAAAGCAGTTGGTATATAATGAAACCATGTTCTTCCAAGCCATTCACACTCAGAAGATCAGAATCATATGCCTAAAATCACAAAGCAATATTAACTACCTATTCTTTATTACATCTCTCACCCATTCTGTGATAGAAGGAGAAGAGAAGAAGAGAAGGAAGAGAAGAAGAAGAAGTAGAAGTACAAGAAGAAGAAAAGAAGAAGAAAAGAAGAAAAGAAGAAGAAGAAAAGAAGAAAAGAAAAGAAGAAGAAGAAAAGAAGAAAAGAAGAAGAAGAAGAAGAAAAGAAGAAGAAGAAGAAGAAGAAGAAGAAGAAGAAAAGAAGAAGAAGAAGAAGAAAAGAAGAAGAAGAAGAAGAAAAGAAGAAGAAGAAGAAGAAGAAAAGAAGAAGAAGAAGAAAAGAAGAAGAAGAAGAAAAGAAGAAGAAGAAGAAAAGAAGAAGAAGAAGAAAAGAAGAAGAAGAAGAAAAGAAGAAGAAGAAAAAGAAGAAGAAGAAGAAGAAGAAGAAGAAGAAAAGAAGAAGAAGAAGAAGAAGAAGAAAAGAAGAAGAAGAAAAGAAGAAGAAGAAAAGAAGAAGAAGAAGAAAAAGAAGAAGAAGAAGAGAAGAAGAAAAGAAGAAGGAAAGAAGAAGAAAAGAAGAAGAAAAGAAGAAGAAAAGAAGAAAAGAAGAAAAGAAGAAGAGAAGAAGAAAAGAAGAAGAGAAGAAGAAAAGAAGAAGAGAAGAAGAAAAGAAGAAGGAGGAGGAGAGGAAGAAGGAGGAGAAGAATAAGAAGAAGAAGAGGAAGGAGGAGAAGAAGGAGAAGAAGAAAAGAAGAAGAAGGAGACAAGAAGGAGACAAGAAGGAGAGAAGAAGAAGAAGGAAAGAAGAAGAAGAAGAAGGAGAGAAGAAGAAGAAGGAGAGAAGAAGAAGGAAAGAAGAAGAAGAAGGAAAGAAGAAGAAGAAAAGAAGAAGAAGAAAAGAAGAAAAAGAAAAGAAAAAGAAAAGAAGAAGAAAAGAAGAAGAAAAGAAGAAGAAAAGAAGAAGAAAAGAAGAAGAAAAGAAGAAGAAAAGAAGCACAATTACTAGAACAATCAGCTTCTTTACTAATGTTTGGTCACAGAGTTCATGCATCTTAAAATTGAATGAAGTTTTACTATTTGCAAAGAATACAAACAAATTAAAATTTTGGAATAATGGAAGTAGATTATCTAATGTGAAGTGTAGAACTGTAGCTTCACTGTCCGCAAGTTTTGCTAAGCTCTCCTTTTGTGGAAGGAGTAGAGCCAGGGATGAGATACTATTTTCTTGACCTTGCTAAAAGCAATCAAATCTACAATTTGTTTACCAATGCAAAGAAGTTTTCTATAACTCGGGAACAGAATTGTAATTTTTTTCAAATGTTGTTGATTTTGCGCCTTTTTAATATTATTATTAATTATTATTATTATTATTATTATTATTATTATTATTATTATTATTATTATTATTTTTTTACAACCTTTATTCACCTTATCATTAAAATGTCAGGACGGGATTCTGGAGCCTAAATACACATGCGCAGATGGTAACTCTCTTCCTTACATCACATACAGTTTCTACTGTTCTTTGTCTAAGTAAATCAAATTAAAGCGGCAGTTTGGGTTATCAATCATTTATGCAATACTAGCAATTTTATAGTTGAATGTTTCACTATCAACCAGTTTGCCTTACATCAAGTCTATCAATTCTCTGTTCTGTACAATACTAACCATACTTCTAAAATGCTAATTACAGTCATTGTATCACTTCAGTTCACTGGCCTCTTAATAGTTTCCTTTCCGAGCATGAACATTGAAACCTTTTCTCTTGTTAGATAATTTGATAATGATGATTCATGACTGATGCAACCAACCACATTCAAAAATATTTGCCTTTTGAAAGTGCAATTGCTTTAAGCCATTTCTTCCCAACATTGCATAAATACAACACAATGTTCACTTCTTTTAAACATTTTATGATTTGTTGAAAGCATTTGTAATTTTTTGTGGAGAAAAACAATCCATAACGACTTTAAAGGGTGTGTCCATAAATTATGTAATGCTGAAGAGGAGAGAGGGGGTTTGAAGCAGCATTACGCTGCTTTACATAGGGGTGGAGGGTCATAGTTTAGTGTTATGTAATTCTGATATTTATTTTTAAAATCTTTCAACATTGGCTGAAATAATTCCTTTTATTCAGTCTTATACTAAAACATTACCATATAAACAAATTAAATTTAAAATATAATAAATTAATGAAGTTATATTCTATAAATTGTTAAAATAAATGAATATATTTTTCACCAATGATATATTGATGAATCTTTGGGGGAAGGGGGGGCTTGTCACAAGCATTACGTAATTATTAGAGAGGGGCCCAAGTGCGGGGGTGACAGGAGGGAGAAGGGGTATTCAAAATACTCCAAATTTGCGTTACGTAATTTATGGACGGCCCCAAAACAATTTTCATTTGACAAATGTACTATTATATGAATACACTTCTTTAATTTGTCCTCCAAAAATGCGAATGCCCTATTATGCCTCAGCAAACTCTACAACAACTTGGGAGTTTACCGGCAAAATTGGGAATGGCCAAATTCTATTACGTCACGACGAACATTGGTTTGATTAATGCTTCCGGGTGCGTCACTAGTCCCGTAAATGTAGCGCATGTTTATCACGGAAACTGGCGGTGATCTTCCCCCGCTGAATGGTGAGATCCAGTGCCGTCCTACACACCGGCTAGTGGAGTTTCCGCATCCAGGTATCTCCCACCAGCGGGGCACCGCGCCCCAACTGGGACACGCGCTGAGCGCCAGAGATATTTCTCAGTGTAGTCCATGTACGTGTAACGCCCGTAGTCTCAATCATGGGGTACTTCCAAAGTAATCTGCATATCGAGGAATTCGTGGAACACGTTAACATTGATGACTAGCTTCTTATTCACAAACTGAGGTCATCAGAGAATTGGCGGATTCGAGATTTACACTTAGATTACAGTACCTTTTACCCTTGGTTACAGAAAATATGATTGGCTGTGGAATATCACGATCACGTGGTACTGTTTATAAACAATGTTTATTATACATCTACTTCAAACACGATCGCCAATGTTACTGCGTATCGCTTCGCGTACTGCGTCGTGGCTCCAGTTGCTAATAAATTAATATATTTAACAAATTGAAATTTTAACAATTTTCATTGTCAAACACACAAATATTATTGTATGCAAAATTACAAAAGCAAAAAAGAGGCATGACTTAACCTGCAAACGGTGATGATAATGTTTAACGGTGATGAAACGGTTTAAGTGCGCTTCAACAGCTTCATTTTAAGAGCAGATTAACTGCGACAATTCCACGCTAAAACATTTTTTTAATGCAAACAAAACAGAATGAAAGTGTTCGATTATAAAAAGAGTTTGGCATCGTGTGTGTGTGTGTGTGTGTGTATGTATATGTATATGTATGTATATATATAACCTGGATTTAGAGCGGATACTTTCGCACCATAGGAGCCGATTCCATCGCGCCTTCAGCTCAGGGATGTTTCGCCAGCCCCGGCCGAACGGCATTCAATTCGCCTCGTGCGGTAGGCGCCTGTGATGATCCGCACACCGCCATGTGTATGGTATTCAATGGAAGGATTGGCGGAAGAGACATACTAGGTCTGCGCCCCACGACCTACCATTAAGGGTGCGAAGGAGGTTCAATTGTGATACACATCGCCTTTCAAGTTTTGAATGTGCTTTCGCCATGGTAAACTCTTGTCGAACGTCGGGCAAAGGTAAATGGCGGATTCGACGAAAGGGAGTTGTTGACTCCAGAGAAAAGGGTCAGGATGATTATGGAGGTGATGATTCTGTAGAAGTGCATGGAACTTTATTTCGAGGTGGAGAACTTGAATCCAGTTCCATCGCTCCATTCTTGCAGTTTGTTGAGGGCAAGCTGTCACTGCCTCTCAATAACTTGTATGACCTTCGAAGAGCAAAATATGGCAAAATCAACGAAGGGTGAAGCTTTCACAGGCTCTGGCAATGGCATACTGAGGGACACTCCGAACGGATCCCTGGGGAACACCGTTTTCTAACGTGTCACCAAGGGGAACGCACAAAGATCTCGACGAAAGAAAATCTACTACAAACTAAAGGAGCCGACCCCTAAGGCCCCGAGAATGCGAAGTGCGAAGAATGGTACCTCCAGGTGGTGTCATACGCTTTCTCTTTGTCGAAAAATTTTGCTACCAGGTGTTGTCGTCGCACGAAAAAAGTATGTGTGGCAAGGGGACTAAATGGTCCATAGTTGACCTCTGCTTCATGAAATCACACTGAAAAGGTTAAAATATATTCCTCTGTTTCAGCAGCCAGACCAGAGGTGTGTTTACCATTCGCTCCAAAAGCTTGCACAGACAGCTTGTGAGCGAGATTGGGCGTAACGAGGGGATTGTTACGTCCTTTCCTTCTTTAGGACTTAGAATAATGATTTCGCGGCAAATCCTTGGCCAGGAACGTTCATTCCAAATCTGGTCGAAAATTCGGAGGGGAAAAGATAGAGCGTTTTCCGGTAGGTGTTTAAGCATTTGATTATGGATCTGGTCTGGCCCTGGAGCAGTCTCTCGCGCAAGCGAGGGCACAGGAAAATCCATCCATGGAGAAAGCATTGTAATCTTCCTCCACAATACTAAAGAAATCAAATCTACAGTTCTCCAGTCTTCTTTTGGTGTTCAGAAAGAAAGGAGGGTAGTGTACGGTGCCCGAGATATGTTCGTAGTGAGAGGCCAATTCTTTAACTATATCTTCTGGTGAGGTGAGAAGATTTTCATTTACCAGAAGCCCTGAGACAGAGGGCGAAGGAACACTTCCATCGATCTGTCGAACCATTCGCCACACTACTTTAGGTGTACGGCAAGAGAGTGATGAAATATACGGTCTCCAGGATGCAGTCTTACTTTCCCGTATGCACAATCTAGATCTCGCTCGGATCGTTCATAATTTATTAGATGATCCATTGTCGAGAACATACTAAGCTTTGCTAGTGCTCGCTTTCAATCACGCGCCGCGTTGGCACAGTCTGCATTCCACCATGACGCGGGAGGATGAGAAAGTGTTTGAAGACACGGAAACCTAATGCGAAGACATGTCTTTCAATGTTTAAATTTATTAATAGGCTATAATGATACCCAGTACGATCGATACAAAAACGTAACAATCGATTAAAAATCCGATTTGAGAAGTGAACACAGAGTTTTTAGATGTTTGTGGAGTAAAGCCCACATAGTCACTCTTTGGTTACTCTGTGATTATACTCCGAGCTTACGCTAACATTAATTACTTCAGGAGTAAAAATGTTACTCCTGGCTTACACCAGACGTTTATTAGTAATGCGGTCAGTATGATACTAGACAAAGTAACCCAAGGTAGAGAAGGGAAACAAGAATACTATGAATACATAATAAACAGCAACAGATAAAAATCTGAACAAAATTTATCTATAGCCACATCAAATCACTAACATCACTTCTCTGCCTGCCTTTAGTTAAAGCTACATTAGTTTTAAAATCTTTAAAATAAAAAACCCACTTTACAACACCATTGTTAAAAGTGGTGTATCTCAAGTTTGTATAATTTTATGTACACAATGTTTTGACATATCTGGCAATGACTATCATACTTACTAAACCTGGAGGTTTTTGCAAGCATTTAGCCCTGAAACTTGCTTGTAAATATGCCACAAAAGTGTTGACATAAGCATAGATATGTTTAAAATAAAAATTTACAAATTAACTACACCAATTTACATATTTCACAATAACATTACCACCTTTTTGTCACATAGAGAAAGAGTTGTGGTAAATCAAAAATAGATTATCTACTTCTGTACATTTGATTTTGCCTTAAAAACACTATCATTTAAATAAGATTCTTCTATCAAATAGTATTGCCTATTAAAAAAATACATATCCGCATTACATGATGTGAATAGTACATATTTGTATTTAGACATGTGTATACTGAATACGTTATGTGAAACACAGGGAACTAATTTTTTCATTTGAAAATCATATTCCCATTGTATCATTTATCCATTCTACCCCAACTCCAAACAACAACAAATTATACTTTGCAGGCCCTGTCTCTCAGTCATCTAAAGGATTCTGTACATACTAGTTTCAGTGATCAAGAAACTTCATGCTTTGCATTAAATAATAATTTTTACTTCAAAATGAAGGTGATATTTTATGCGCTTTGAAGTAAATATTAGTCTCTGATTTAGTCTAAAGAATAGTTTGTGAATCATTTATACAGACTTCAAATTATTTATCTCTTGGTAAAGATCCACTACAGATCTTCCCTAAATACAACTGCAAATTTTTCAGAAAAACACATATTGATTTCATGGACATAAATACACAAGATGATTGTATTACTGGCCTCAAGTACATATGCTTTGTAAAATACAAAAAATAAACTAACCTGACAGTTTTTCCTGGCATCATTACGAGAACGTAAAGGTGATTTTATGAACCTATAACATGAAGTCTGAAACCGAATCCAATATTGAGGGCATTGCATCTCTTGCTGTAAATCCAATGTGTTTTGTGCTAATGCCAGCACCACAAATGACGCTAAAACTATGAAGTGCTTCATCCTCCTGGAACCAAAACAAAACAAAATAACATACTCATTACGGTAAACTCGCTGAAAACCAACTAAATAACTTTGCAATTTTAAAACGAGCTGTGATTTATGATGAAAGCTACAACTGAACCAGATATTATTATCTTTCCAACATTTTAATTGCCAAAGAATTCATATTATGCTATACATATTCACTGAGAATCACACTCTTAATATAGAATCCCTCAAATTGTGACTGTAAAAAGGTCATTCAATGACAGAAATAGGAATAGTATTATACAAAATAGTAGTAGTATTATATGAAATTGACAAGTTGGCCGCTTTATAGAGTGACCATGTTTCAACACCACCACTCTTTCATTCTTGAGTATGATACAGATTGAAAATATTTTTTTCTACAGCACTTTGTATATAAATATTTTACACATTTCTTGAATATTTGATTAATTGGGTTCCACTAGCCTACAGTGAAATTCTACACCATTATTAATTGTAGTCCTTACAAATAACAGGAAACTCAGCAACATACTGAAGCAAATACTAAAAGTTTACAAACTAAACTAAAAGTTTAGAAAAGCAAATACTAAAAGTTTAAAAACAAAAAATGACATACCAGAACAAACTTCAAACAATTCGTGAAAGAACAGATAAAAATTGCGTCCGATTTAATAAAATAAAAACGATACAATGTTCATAGAAGAGTTATTCACAGCCGGGTGTGGAGTAAAACTTAATCACAGCATAAGAATAAATTAAAGTTCCATGATCTAGCACAAGTTTGAAGTAAATAACAAGAACCTTTGAAAGGGGCTTTGCCAGTACCAAACAACAACTTTATCAATCAGTAATAACGAATAGAATCCATTCATTTTATTCAACACGATAGCATCTACATACAATGTTATAATTCTAGAAAAGAAAAGTTTATTTTCACCATATAAACTCAAGATATATTCGCAACCGTCTATAACAAAATTGATCATCCTCATGCACGTCAAATAGTATAACCTAAGCGCTCAAGTAACAATTAAATAAACAGAGACTCACTATAATAAATGGTGTTCTTTAAATATCGAACAATAACACATTTCCAGAAACAAGTCAGCGTCAACTCAACGTGAATGTAGCATAAACACAAGGTGATTCATTGAAACTCGAATTGAAACGGACACTCCCAGTAATTCAGACTCGTTCTTTCCCCAATGAATCTCTAGCGCGACAAAAAAGTGAAAAATTCACATACGTCAAACACGATTCAATGAACGAATCGCACAAGCGGAAAATTCAAACATTAAAAACAATTCTATTAAATAAAATCCAAACAATACCATAATCAAAGGCAAAATTGAAAACAAAAACAATCGTAAAATATTAATAGAAAAAACATCGATGCATTTAAGTTAATAGATATAGAAACTGACGAATTTCAGCAAATTAATTACTAGTGGTGATTCAAAACCAATTTTTAATATTGTGAAAATCCAAAAGTTATAAATAAGATTTTCTGTCAGAATTCAGTAAGGATTATAACACTAAATATGCAAAATTGTCATGACAAAATTCAAAATTACGCAAAAACTTTGCTCGAACGCTCGAAGTTTGCTGCTTTACGCGAACTTTGCTCCATTCCGTCACAACATTTTTAAAAATGGAACCTTTTTAAGAAAATCTTCTTCACAATTTTTTTACAATACTATGAGAACGTTGCATTATGATGATTTTTCGCCAGAAAAAAACCGTTTTGTGTGTTCCTGATATCGAAAAACGTAATTTTTCTCTCTCCTATGAGAAGTATATTAATTTTTCAAATACATCGTATATTCAAAATACCTTTTGTAGATCCCTGCGAAAGAGAAGTGTTTATCTGAAATGAAAAATATACAAGTCTACTCATGATTTTCACACAAAATTGATATTCACTGAAAAGTGTATATGTATATATATATATATATATATATATATATATATATATATATATATATATATATATATATATATATTGAAACGCGGAGCGTTTCTCTAATTAATTCGAAACGCAGGGCATTTTCTTCCAATTACGCCCATTTTGAATTGCGCGGCAACGGCGGCGAGTAACGGACGCGACAAGGGAACGAGTCAGGCGCGAGAAGGCGGCGAGACGGGGCGAGACGACGGCAGTTGCAGTGTGGAACAGAACTCTGAGGAGAGCGGAGCGATGTTGGTGCGCGCGGTAAAAGAAGGACGAAATTAAGTTAAATAATGTAAGGGAAGTTATCAAGAAGTGAGTTAAGTGTGACAGTGGCAAATGTTAAATAGCGCAAGCTGGTGAGCGTGGTATTGGTGTCAGGAACAGTGGTGAAAAAGGCAGGAACTGTGAGTCGCGTGGCTGATAACGGCGTGGGTAGTGGCCACGTGCCGGCGTTATTAGAAAAGGAAAGCGAAGGAGAATTGGTGGATTGTGCCGCAGGAAAGCATCGAGATAAACTGCCAGGGATAGGCGGACAGTAATATAGAAGCAGTGCCTACTCGATTTGGAAGACACGTGCAACGGTCGGAGTTGAAGCAGAGGCATTGTGTAACCGCTGCAGGGGGCCGGTGCCGCGAGCGTCCACACCGTCAACCGTCCGAGGGGGCGCCGAGTCGCGCCGAATCGTCGCAGCCGTTGGGAACTATCCGAGAAGGAATGAACTATTTTTGGTATTCAAGGTATTGTGAAATCTAAGATCATGGGTATAGTTTTGGTACCAAAACAGGGAGTAATCAGGTTGAAATTGATGTACTAAATGTGTGATTTCGGTAATAAATTACTTGTTTGTTTAAAGAAAATTATAATTGAGTTTCTCCAATGTTATTGTCAAACCTTACGAGACCCATTCACGAACCAAGACACCCGTCCTTTCTAAAAATAAATGTAGTGGAAAGTACCGCAAACAAGGTACGACACAATATATATATATATATATATATATATATATATATATATATATATATATATATATATATATATATATTGTGGCGTCACCAATAATATTGTAATAATTCTATATTGTGGCGTCACCAATAATACTGTAATAATTCTATCTAGAAATAGCTTCCATCGCGGCGAAGTAGGTCACAGGACGGAGCCTTTGTCGCGAAGCCCCCCTAACGACCACCGGGCACCCCCCAACGAACAATACGCGCCCCCGCACCCTTTTTGCCACGCGCCCGCGTAAGGAACCCAAAGTCCCAAAGGGCTGAGACGGGTGTCCATTAGTAAGGGATACGTTTATGACCCCTCGTAAACGCCGCCCTCTGAGCCACCGGACACCCCCCCAACGAACAATACGCGCCCCCGCACCCTTTTTGCCACGCGCCCGCGTAAGGAACTCGAATCCCCAAAGGGGTTATTTAGAACTTAACAGTCGCAGGCTGCCGATCAGCCTCCGCCGACAATTTATGGCCCAGAAGAATACGCCACCGCTCGAACAAGTGTCCGGACAGCTGCAAGAAGCTTCTGGAATCACTCACAAAGGGAGAGAGAGAGAGGAGGGAGGCCCGATATAGAAAGAGAGGTCTCCCTGGAAAATTCCACAAAAGCTGCAATTCGATTGGAGAACTATAATATTAAAACGCACTTACTCTCAGCAATTGGGAAGTTTCATCATGAGGGAAGGGGTAGATTTACAGATTTGGAAACGTTTTGGGAGGGGGAAAGAGAACTTACTTGAACGCGAGATGGGCAGAGGAAGATTATTATTATTAGGCCGTTGCTAGTGGAAAGACCTTGTCAGAGAGGAGGAAGATTATTATTATTATTAGACCGTTGCTAGTGGAAAGACATTCTCAGAGAGGAGGAAGTTTATTATTAGACCGTTACTAGTGGAAAGACATTCTCAGATGCTTCTTCTTAGGAGACTAGTGGTCGAAAGACATTCTTAGAAAGATAGTATTATTCTTAGAGAATTCTTCGTAGGAAGACATTCTTAAAACGGCACCGTAGATTTGCCACGGAGGAAACTTGGGCGGGAGATGGCAAGATCCCGCGTAATTTCCGCGTAAGCCCATCTGCCTCCGCCGCCTAATGCCATATCGGGCCCATTAATGCCCGCACTGAACTTCGGCCAGCGCCCGTGTGCCCTGGACTGACTGAGCCCGCACGATCTGGCGACTCCGTCGCCGCGCCACGCTGCCAGCTGAGGAGGAACACACTGTGGGAGGTCGGTGACCTGACACTGCCCGCCGTCTTCGCCTCTGGGGACCGCCATCCGGCCGGTCCGCAGAGCCATCACCAGCCAGCGGTGATAGTTATGACGCGGGGCTCCCTCGCAGGACATTTTGGCGAGAGATTAAAAGTGGCCGCGCTCAGGCCTTGTACATTGTAGAGAGAATGATGCATGGATTGTTAGAATTAAGTCATTTATGTTAGCTTTAGGAAAATTTGTTTATTAATGGTTAAAGTTACGAGCTCGCAAAGTAGATTTAAGAAGTAACCTGTGTCGCCCTCTAGCGACCTGTAACTTCCCTGGCAGCTCATGGTGCCAGGAATAAACTCAAATTTGTTACCAATGATTCAGTGTACTAATTCATGACCTCCCAACACTTCCCTCCAACCACGTTGCAGGAACAGAACATGGCACCCTGCGTTTTGTTTACAATATATAATAATAATAATAATAATAATATTTATTGAGTCACATATACAATTACAATCGTGTATGACGAGTCAATATGATGCCTTGGGTGGAGAGAGCGAAGTTATATTACTGTTCAGGAGCAAACAAGGGACCATCTCAGCATTTGCTCAATATATATATATATATATATATATATATATATATATATATATATATATATATATATATATATATATATATTGTGGCGTCACCAAATAATATTATAATAATTTTATATCGAAATAGCTTCCATCACAGTTATGTAGGTTGCGGGACTGGGCTTTTGTTGCGAAGAACCCTAACGCCCGCCCGGCCGCGCCCGCACATTGACAGCTGACCGACCGACCGCTGAGGAGGGTGTCGCTTAGTAGCGGACACATTTATGGCCCGTCATATACACCTCGCGCTACCACCCTTCGCGGAGCCACTGGGCACTCAAGACAAACAATACGCGCCCGCGTAAGGAATCCAAATCCAGGTTATTTACAACTCAACAGTCGCCGGCTGCCGATCAGCCTCCGCTGACAAATTTATGGCCCAGAAAGAACAAGTGTTCGGACAGCTGCGAGAGAAGCTCCTGGAATCACAGAGAAAGAGAGATCTCCCTCGAAAATTCCGTAAACGGTGCATCCCGATTGGAGAACTTCAAAATTAAAACGCATTTAGTTTAGGCCTATGGGACGTCTCATCGTGAGGGAAGGGACAGATCTGCAGGTTCGGAAACATTTTGGGAGGGGGAATCGGAGGTAACTTGGACGCGAGATGTGCAGAGAAACTTCACTCTTTAAATGCAGACTCTCGAATAAGCACTTAGAATTCAGACTCTCGAATAAGCACTTTAATTCTCTCTAAATTACGCCTAAAGCCACTACTGAGAGATCATTCATATTACAATTACCGCGGAGGAAACTTGGGCGGGAGATGGCGAGATCCCGCGTAACTTTCGCATAAGTTGATCTGCATCCGCCGCCTAGTGCCATATCGGGCCCATTCAAGCCCGCACAAAACCACGGCCAGCACCCGTGTGTCCTCAACTGACTGAGTCCGCACGATTTGACGACTCCGTCGCTACGCCACGCTGCCAGCTGAGGAAGAACACCCAGTGGGAGGTCGGTGACCTGAGACCGCCCACCGTCTTCGAATGAGGACCGCCATCCGACCGGTCTGCGGAGCCACCGCCAGCCAGTGGTGATTAATCCGGTATTTAACCGGAGTCGAACTATCTCCCGTAGTTATGACGCGGGTCTCCCTCGCAGGACATTTTGGCGAGAGACTAAGAATGGCCGCGCTCAGGCCTTGTGCATCGTAGTTAAAATATGCATGAATTGTTAGCAATAAGTCATTAATGTTAGAGTTAAGAATTTTTTTCATTAACTGTTAAGATTATGAGCTCGTAACGTAAGGTTAGCAAGTAATATGTGTCGCTCTCTTGTGACCTGTAACCTCCCTATCAGCGCATGTTGCCAGGAATAAATTCAATTTTGTTAGAAACGATTCAACGGACTGATTTATCACACTACACTTCCATCCATTCGTTACAGGAACTGAACCTGGCGCCAGACATATCCCGATCGAGCGATCTCATTACAAGATATATATATTGTAGGCCAATAACAGTATTTCCTGGCTAGCTGTTAAGTGACGATTATTCCCTAGTGTTCCCTGCGAAGTATGTGTAAGATCTTCTGCCTTAAGTTCATCAGAATGACGATCCACACTTGGTCCCCGGCTTCAACAGCAGGATCCCTGCTCAAACTTTTAGCCTCTCCCTGAACTTAGGGATATTATCCGTGGGGGTCCTTTCACCTGATGAAAGCCCTGATGCTCGCCACTTGCGTGTCCCGGTCAGTCTGTGCAGCTACCGCTTGCTGGTCCAGGGGAAAACCGGGGAGTCCCGGGGGCTGCTTCCTCTTGAAGCTGATCTAGCTGCAGACACTCCTCTTCCTGTCCGGACCCACCGGCAGCCTGGATACAGCGTCCGCGTTGCCGTGTTGAGCTGTAGGCCTACACATAATACAGTAGACCGACAGGAAGAGAGACGACCTTTGCAGCCTTCGTAGTGTATTGTCCGGAATTTTTTTTGCTGGATGAAATACCTCGGCCGCAGGTTTGTGATCCTTAACTATCAAAAACTTGTTCCCATCTAGATACTCGTTAAATTTTCGAAGTGTAGTAGGTAATAGTAGGTAGGTAGAGTGTAGTAAGTAGTTGGGCGCACCTACGCTAATAAACACTGAGTAATTTTGACGCAAGAGCAATAGGGTGTTCCCAATCATCGTTTTGTGAGAGAACGGATCCTAAGCCATTGTCAGATGCGTCCGTCGCTAGGACGAGTCTTGCCTCACTCAAAATGCCTTAGCTTGACTGCCTCCGCCAGTGCCTTTGTTATTTTCTCCAAAGCTGCGTACCAGGCTGGCGGCCACGAGAATTTGCCGCTCTTTCTACCCTGGGCGTTGAGCAGGACTCCTACCTCCGCAAAATCCTAAATAAATTTGGAATAATAATTTGCCTTGCCAAGAAAATATTGTAACTGTCTAATGTCTCTAGGTGAAGGCAAATTAACCTCTACATTGGCTTGTGTAGTCGCAATGCCCTCTTTATCAATCATATGTCCGAGTTAGGTTTCGCAAGGCTTAAAAAAGTCACACTTTTTTAGTTTTGCTGTTAACTCTGCCGCTTGCAGCCTTCCCAACAACTTCCTCAGATTTTGTATGTGCTCGTCCGTTCTACCCGTTACTACTATATCAAGACACTTCATACTACAATGCCCTCCCGCTATCAGTTGTTCCAGATATCTTTGAAATATTCGTGCTGCCGAAGCCACTCCGAACGGCAAACTTTCATACTGGAAAAGACCCAGTGGCGTATTTACTGTTAAATATCGCTGAGATTCCTCGTCTAACGGAATTTGTAGGTAGGCATCGTTTAAATTTATTTTTGAAAAATACTTACCCTAGGCTAATTTCTGGAATAGTTCTTCTAGTCAGGGAATAGGATATTTCGTAACGCGAATAGTTCATTCCACTTTCTTTACCACCACCAGCGGCGTAGCCCATGCATTTGTTTTTACCGGAGTAATAATACCAAAATTTTGCAGCCTTGCCTATTCCTTATTCACCTGCTCTCTCAGGGTGGTGGGACGGGAAACTGCTTCATCCTTCAGCTGCATATGGGCCTCCCAATCTCACGCCTTGCCCAGACGATCCTGGAACAGGTCCTTGAATTCTTCGCCTAAAACTTCGATTTCACCAAAAGGCACACTCTCTGACACTAAATTTATCTGATCTTCATTTTGAACCGGAAGGCCCGAAAAACATCGATTCCCATCACATTTCTTAAGTCCTTTCACCACTGTAATAGTCATTTCCCGGACCATTCCTTTGTAACAGATCACCGCCGAAAAAAAAACCTTTAACATCAATTTTGTGTTTGTCGAAAGAACACACCTTTAAACTAGATCTACTGCACTGCTGTGCCCCTAACCTGCAATATGTTCGTAAGTTAATCAAGGTAACCGGGAAACCAGTATCTACTAGGAAGTTGTTCTTTCCTGCTACGAACACTTTGTTTTCGTTTCTCCTCTTGATAACTTCACTCACTATATTCACCTCCATCTCATCTTTCGTGCCTGAGGTCGTTGCTGATCTTTTCTCACAAACTGACTGAACGTGGTCCGTTGCTCCACAAAAGAAACTTTCTTTTCACATTTCTAAATTTAGACTTATTCCTGGTATGAGATACTCCACATAATCTGCACGATCTAAGGTCCTGCTTTGGCATGTTCTTTATCTTCTGTTGAGATTCCCTATTACACTTCTTACTTTTTGAAAACAGCATTACTTCTGTAAGATCTGCTATTTCTTTTGCGGCTTTACTAATGATCTCAAAAGTTGTAGCAATGTTTTGGACCTGAGCCAGGGAAGGATCCTCCTGCTGCAACACTTCCATCCTCACTTTATCCTCCGGGGTGTGTTGCGCTACCATGTCTCTAATTAAGGACTGAGCATACGATAAACCGCAAACACTGTTGAAACCACAGACCCTTGATAAACCTGTCAACTTCGTTATCCATTCTTTGTGCAAGTTACCTGGCTTGATCGTACTTTTGATAAAACTGTATCTTGCCGCCACTACATGAGGTTTCCTTTCAAAATGCGAAGACAATTTTTCCATCAACTGCGGGAAGTCCACTTCCTCCACTCTCTTTAACGGAAAAAGTTTCAGCAATAGTTCATACAATCCATTGCCCTAGATGCTCAGAAAAAAGATTTTTGTTTACCTCATATGTGGCGCCATGATATCAAAAATGCTTGTTCAACCAAGTATAATACGAAGTCCAAACCTTTTTATCCGGTTCAAATTTTGGACAAATGGGCGCCGAATGTGATCGCGGTTGTTGTTGCCGCTGCTCTGACTGTGAGCTTAACAACGATTTTATTGACTCGAGCAACACCTGATTCTCCTACTGCTGAAGCATTTGTTGCTCTTGCAGCTGCTGCTGTAATACCAAGATGTGCTTTAAAATTTCCTCCATAGCGTTTGCTTCACCCTCGGCGCCAGTTAGTACTGTTGTGTATTCAGGAGCGATCAAGGAGGAAAGCACATCACTTCGTACAACTAAAAACTGTCTTTATTTTCCAACAAACGAAATCCAATAAAAGTCAGGTACAAGCCCTTCCTTCCAGAAGATGACCCTATTCACCGCACAGTCCAACGAAGTCTCCAGAGAAATCACACGTAACTTGGCACAGTTCGTCAACTGAACACGATTGTACACACACGCCCGTCCTGGAGAGCACGCGGTCTTATGGTTCTAAAGCCCGAGGAGCGAGTCTTGATCTTCTCTTGACTTGCACGGGCGAGTAGCAAAAGGGGCCGATTGCCGCTCCACATGCAGCGCGCCGCAGGGCCACAAAGGTTATGCCATGGAAGATAGGATTTGCGGACGGAGAATGCGACATATCGCTGTGCTGTCAAAAGCTGCCGAAGCACTACTAGAGGTGAACTATGAGACGGAACGCATATCCGATGGCTCCCCACAACATGACGCCCATGATTGACCTTCTCGTCTCTCCAGAACATGGGCAGGACGTGCCCTCTGCCCTTCAGCCGCCACAGCGTTTCGAACACGATGGTCATCGGAGGTGGCGGCGCAGCGCGAGGTCAACACATTGGGCGGAGGGGCCTTCGTCGTCACGGGCTTCCTCGCTGCTTGGCGCACCACACGACGGTCCTCCCTCGGGGTGGTGTTTCTTGGTCGACCCGACCCTCAACCACGTGCAAGGCTCCCATTACGTACCCATTGATTCCAACATTGGGTCTGAATGGCCCTATTACCTCCCAACCATTCTCACGCTGTTCCACAATGTTGACTGTCAAATGCAGTCAATTGGAGAGCCTGTCGAACGCTCAGCAGTTGGCCTCGACTGCTTCTCACTGAACGAAAATGACGTTCTTCACTTACAGCAGTGGCTGATGACAACTGCGCAACAACAGCGTCGTGACATCACGAATGCACTCTAACGGGCTTTCTACACAGATTCGTCTGAATCCAATCATTTACTCACAATGGTATGCATATATGTCGAAATGGGAAAATATTGGACCACTCCTGGATGCAACACTTTTTTGACAGGCAGTGTTTATGGATATAAATAAATACACCGCACTCTCGCGTGCCAAGAGCAGTCGCGTTGTCACGCTAATTACGCCCCGGTGCCCCCGCATCCCCCCAGGCCGCTGCGCCCGCCAGGGTGCAGATGAAACGTGGCCGTTACCCGCCGCGCCCTCGCCTGCCTCGGCCGCTGCTTCCTAGCATTGGGGGGGGGGTATGATAGGAAAGAGAAGATTTGGGGCTGATGAGAGTAGAAGAGGGAGAATTTTCTGCGGATGCTTTTCTACGAATTTGTGATTTATTTCTAGACAGTTTGTGATTAATGGAGGTCACATGAAGCGATTATCGGTAGGGAGTCTTTTTGTTCTAGACTGATTTTTTAATGAAGCACACCTAGGATCTTTAGATAGTAAGGCGAGAGTGGGATTTTAGATGTTTGTTCCTAATTCATAAATTGCGTTCGTAATAGGTTTTAAGTTAGTTTTTGCTTTAAAGTCAATAGAATGTTCCCGGTTCGGGCGTAAAAGATGTTCTAATGAATCGTTTTCTTTGCAATAGTGACCGTGACGAGTTTTGCTGGAGCTGTGGTGGCCAGGTTGCGTAGGCGCAAATCCCTGCACTTCTAATGCAAGAGGTATGCAATAGAATCCTTGTACTCTCTCTCAGTTTCGGCGTCACGGCGCCCGATCTCTTTAGCTGCTTCTGCGCACTGTCCGTGCCATGTAAGCTTCTGATCACATATGATGCCTGTCCGTCCACGTGTATGTGGAGCGGTAGGTCGTTCAGGTCGGTCAGGTTCGTCCTTGGCGTCCATTCATTAACATTCAACGCGTGCTGCCTGAAATCCATTGTGGTATCGAGCACATGACATGTGCGACGATATTTTATTCGAAAAACAGTAAATATGTATTATTAATATAAAAAGCATTTATACAGTTCTTAGAAACAGGCATTTAAAATAGGAAACATTTACTTTTTTCATTTGTAAGTAATCAAACAATAAAAAATCATTTTTAGATGAACTGTTTTATTTATTTCAATGTTTACATTTGTGACATTACTATTAGGTATAAAGCAAAATAATTTTATAAAAAACATTACTTTTTACTTTCTCGTCCTTAATTTGTAAGGAGAATAAGTGGTAAATGTAACGTTTTGTATATTTTATATTTTAAAGTCACTCTCGTCTTTAGTTAGGCAACTTTACATTCCAGCTGATCCTTTCTTCCAAGACCTGTAAAGGAAAATGAAGTTATGGCTTTATCATGCTGGGGAGAAAAAATACAGTCGTTAAGTTACAGACAGGTAATCTTCTAAAAACAAATAAATACCTTTGGCAAAAGTTTCTTCTGAAGTAAAGACTTAGATGAAATTGTGGATGAATCAGAATCTTTTTTCTGTAATTTTTGAATTCATTAAAATGTATAATATATAGAAATCTAAAAGCCATCCTTAAACAGCACAGAATGGAAATATTTACGAACATTATAACATAGCGGAGTGGAATATTGATATCTCTCAGGAAGTTGCTTTCTTTCCTAAAGGGAAAAATACTCTTCATTAATAAATATAATGCAAGTAGGTTCAGAAGTATATTATTTTCCTAATATTAATTATATCTCTTTCGGAATCGATTGCAAATGGGCTGGGTGAGCAGAAAATAAATTTGTAATTGCTCCATTCCTTAAGGCTAAATGCACCGAAAAATACTTGTAGGAAAATTCAATAGATCGCAGCACTATCACAGGGGAATTTACTTTACTGATAACGTCTGAATCAATGGATTTTCGATTTGTAAACGGCATTTGACGCCTTTTTAAAATAGAATTTACGTTACGATGACCTTTTTCCAAAAATCTAGCAAAAACGCGAATTTAAAATTAGTTTTCAAACTTCCGAGAACAAATTTAAAAATGTGGCCTTATAGCGCAATGGCGACATGCTTCCTGAATCCAACGCCGTGACAATCATGCAAATCGGACGAATAGGAGCGTCGTAAAGTGAAATTTACGAAAACACCTCGCCCCCCACGGAACGGAACGGTACGGAATTCCTCGTACGGTTGGTACGGAATTCCTCGTACGTCTGCGGAAATGGTGAAAGTGCAGTAAGCCAATGTGCTGCATTTCCGCGTAGTAGTTTCTGCATGAATTTGGGTTTAAAATCAGGCGGTACCGCCTTCGTCAAATCCATGTAATTTTCTGCTCGGTCTAGGAAAACCTTTGGATTTTCATCCTGTTTACCCCAGAAACACAGATTCTGCGGAGGAGCCCACGAGAATCTAAGACTTGATCCGCCTGGCGAATTTACCGTCGGATTGTTTTCCTTTTCCTTCTCTATTCCCTCTTTCACTAATTGTTTTAAATTTTGGCCAATTTCCTTCTTTAGTTTTTCTTCCCTTTCTCTGATATTTTCCCCGTCAATAGCGCCTAATTTTTCAAATTTATCATGAATTTGGCTGACTTCCGTGTCAAGTTTGGATTCGATTTTATTAAATTTACCGTTTATTTCTGTCCTAACCTCGACAATCTTTCCGGTAACTGATTCGCAGCATGCTTCTACTTTGCTGTCACATGCCTGGAGCTTCAGGCTAATTTCTGACTGAATATTCCCAAGACGCGATTTTACTTCAGCCCTCGAACTTTCTAGTTCTTTACCCAGGTTTCCTACACTATTTTCAATTTCCCCGCATCTACCCTCGAGCTGGTTCTGCAATGTTCCAATCTCACAATTAAATTTTGCCTCCAATCTTTCGAATTTTGCAGCGTGGTCAGCTAAGCAGCTGTCCAGCCGGTCAAATCTTTGTGAATGTTTCGTGAGGATTTCGATACTTTCAGAGTGTTTTTTATTACTTTCTGATTGTTTTTTGTTAATCTCTGAAATTTGTTCCGAGAGGGATTCCTTATTTTCTGACATTTGTTTCGTGAGTTTTTCTATACTTTCAGAATGTTTTTCGTTGCTTTCTGAAATCTGTTTCATGAGAATCCGCATGAGATCGAGAGTGGTCTCGGGCGGTGATTGTTCCCCTGAGCTACCATCTCCTGCCACATCGACACCTGATTCGTCCAGCATTTTGGCTGTTTCGCGTGAATCGCGCACACGATAGTTACAACACACGAGGCACAACACAATAACACACACAAAATACAATAATAAAATAAATCATCACCAGTTCACAAATTGTTTCTTTCGTAACAATGTCCTTCCATACATTTATAAACAAAAAAATAGTTAAATTCAATTTTAAAGTTGCGCGTGGAAAACCCCAATTATTAGGCCATCGAGCCCCACGGTGGGAAAGCCAATTGTAACACCTCCGGGCATCTAAACAATGCACGGTTAGCGGCCCGGTTGTAGCTCAGTCGGTGATGGAAGGAATTGTTAATTTGATTCAATGGACATTCGAAATAAACGCTTTGATTACTGGTGAAAAGACTACTTTTATTCCTGGACAAAGTTGTACCAGGGAAGTTACATTTATGAAATAAAAGAAAGAAGAGATTGAATGAAAGAAAGAAAGATAAAGGTTAAAACTAATAGGAAAGCTTACATGTAGAAAAGAATACAAAATCATTACAACTAAAATTACAATAATAAAAACATGATCATTCGATGTGCCTTGGCGCGGCACCGCGTTGACAAAATTCTACAGAGGTGAATAGCCCCTAGTTACATTGCCTGGCAAAAGTTCATTGTGCCCGGACGGGCGCGGCGAAGCTTGTGGGGGCGGCGTGACCTTCGCTGGAACGCGGCCGGGGCCTGTGCCCTCTCGACAGCTGGGCGTCTTGCAGCAGGGGGGGGCGACGTCTGCGGCAGAGTCTGGCGGCGTCTGGTGACGTTGGCAGGGGGCGGCTGTCTAGTAGCGCCTGGCGGCGTCTGCGGCGTTGGCAGGGGGCGGCTGTCTGGTAGCACCTGGCGGCGTCTGGCGGAGCTTGTGGGGGCGGCGGGGGTGTTACTCACGATCGCAGGTGCGTAGCACACAACCATGTGTCCCTCCGATTCTCATGGGAATTGTTCTCAAGCACAAATTCAGGAAGTATCGGAATCCTTCAGAGGCACACTCGCCTCTCCCCGACGAATAGCTCCCACCCCTGGAGAAGTCTCTCTAGAACTGTTCTCAGCCCCCTGCTCTTAGCCCACTGAAATTTTGTAAGTCAAAAACGCATGAAGTAAACTTTTTTACCCCAACCCTTTCTCCTCATGTGCTCCTGCTCCTTACAATGGTCGCGTCGCTATTGGCTAAAGGTGATGGCGTTGTACACTATATTCGGCCAATAGCGACGGGGGGAGCAAAGGAATTTTCCACTCTCTGTGCTTCTGTCGGGATACAGTGTTCCATTGTTCCGTCTCGAACATAGGCCATGTCTGTGAAAGGGGGCGCCTGGCTGCAGAATTATCGTTTTGGGTTCCCCCGTTCACGACGACAGGCGTCCCAGAGATTTCCCAGATGTGGCTGCGTCCGGGCGCTTTTCAATTAATCTTCTGACACCGGCCCTCATAAAAATCCGAAATAGGCCGGGGGCGCACGTGGCTGTCACTAGAAGAGGGGCCGCGCGCGTGACGCCGTCTGTTTTTTCTCTCAGTAAAAAATTCCTTTGCTCTGGTTTATTTTATTTAATTTGTCTGAAGAATTCTGTACCGCTACAATATGGAACATTCAAACGAGTTTAAAAACGAAGGAAATCATTTTCTGTGAGTATGATCTTAGGATATGCTTTACTCTTACGCGACGCGACGTAATGCAATCTACACAACATTCCAGAGTAGATAGAAAATGAGGTTTCTTTCAATGTGAATTGATTTTTGAAAATCTTAAAGTATATGCTTACAGTAGCCACATTTTTAAAATCCTATTTTTTTCTATTTCCGAGGGATGACTTTTGCCGATTGACTGAATAACACGGTTTTCATGCAATTGTGTTGTTATTTGCACAATCTCGGCTGTCTCCGTTCTTTGGTAATGGAATAATTATAGTGCGTTGCAAATCTGTTGTTCACTGTTTTATTTTCCAGATCACATTGCATAATTGTGTTAGTTTCGCCAAGATTTCTTCTCCTGTATCTTTGAATTGTTCGATTGGAATATTATCTACAGCCGGGGACTTCCCATTTTTCAGTTGTTTTGTCGCCCAATTAATTTCTTCGATCTCATGTTCTTATTCGTAATCATCTATATTTATACACTACTCTATTTGTAAGCCCTTATCATATAACTTCTTCGTATTCTTCCCATCTTTTCGTGATCTCTTCTTTTGTTGTATTTATTTTGTCGTTCTCGTTCTTACATTCGCCATTGTTGGTTTACACTCCGTGGTCATATTTCGGATGACCTGAAAAATTTCTTAAGATTCGATTTGTTGTTATGTTCTTCCACTTCTTCGCTTTTTTCTTGAATAAACTTGTCTTTATCTTCTCTTGGTCTGGGCTGGAATCCCCGTAGAGTTTTCTGACTTTCGTCTGGTCATTTGCTTTCTTTGCAGAGAAATATAATGTTTGAAAAGAAAGAAATATAAGGACTCCGTTGTATATATTATTATTATTATTATTATTATTATTATTATTATTATTATTATTATTATTATTGTTATTATTATTATTATAATTAATAGGCACGCGTTTGGAGTAAAAACCAAGGTATGTACACTATAGTATTGCTTATATCGTACTATATAATCCATCGAATCTTCTCTTTGATGTCTGTGTTTCCAAGATTTTGTGAAACTTCTTTATATTTCACCACCTGCCGCAAAGGGATAGAGCAGGGACTAGGGCACGAACGAGCCTGGACTCGCGTAAAGTGGCCGTGGGGGAGGGGGCCCCGGGATTTCCAAGTGCAATATGGCACTGGGACGGTGGTTCGCAAATAGAGAACGTGGAGAATGCCCACACCAAGTTCACTGATGGGCTCGCTTACTCGGTGTTTTTCTCCGCTTTACACTTCCTGCTCCATGTCCACGTGTCTACTACGTCTGTTCATCCCCGAGCCACCTCATTCTTATTGTTGGGAGCTGACTCGATTGCGAGGCTGAGGAATGCGCTCAATGTTCTTGAAAGCTGCCCCCCCCGCCTAATCTGCAACTACTAGCTGTCCCAAATATATTACGCCAAGTATCCATAGGAGAGGATTAAAATATCATACGAGAATAAGGAAAACAAATAAGCAATAAGTGGATGTCATCAATGTGTAATTTTGTATCTTCACAATATGGCCTTTTCTTACCGGGAGTACTTAAGACTGCCCCACAGGCTTCAAATCCTTCTTTTTTAATTGATGTCACAGTTCGAACAGATACTTCAGTATAGTTTACTACCCGAAAATTGCTGTTATGCAGCGTGTGTTGAAGAACGCCCGAATTCTTTTTTGTCACATTTCTTAATAACGAGACGTATATTTTCCCTAGCTTAACTGTGTATTGTTTGGCTTTTACTACGAACAGAAGCCATACCGTTCCACCAAAAGTCACAAACCAAAATAAAATGAAAACGCTATACACTTGTGTTACGAACAAGAAGCAAACAACGTCACTCAATCATTGAGTTCATGTCTTCTCAGAACAAGATACATTCCATATTAGATGAAGTGATATTGAACCTCATACAATGTTGTCAAAGCAGATATACTATTTCCTCGACTGCTCGCGTAGGCGGCAAATTGCAAAACACGTCAATATGCTGAATACTTACACTGTATACTTCGGCAAATTCTTTAGTTTTACCTCGTATGTACGACAGATGACAGTAATATTTAAATATGTGGTTCATTAAAGTTTTTGGAAATATATTAATTTGTGCAATGTAATTGAATTTTCCTCACTATTCAAGAGAGATTATTGTCAAATTGCCGCCTTACGAAAGATGAGGCGTCAAAAATATTTATACTGGCGCAAGAAATATTCAACAATTTGAGTTAACATTTATAACGTCCAGAATGTCAATAAGTAGTAAATGTACGATAATTTTTCTACTGTTTTATTTAGTTCGGTTTTAGTGTCTACATTTCTTTGAACATCTATTTGTCTTTACAGTTACGATTTAAAATCGAACAATGTTTCTTACAGGCATTTCCACTCACACTAACCTAAAAGGTTCATTTATTAGAGAGCTTTGATATATAGTGATTAGTCTCGTGAATGCAGTGCATGTTAAATTGCAGGAAATGGGAGTCTTCTTGCCAACCAGGATTCTTGTTAAGCCAAACAAGATCCTTGTTGAGCCAACCAATATCCTTGTTGAGCCAACCAAAATCAGTGTTCAGCCAACCATGATCCTTCTTGAGCGAACCAATATATTAGTTGAGCCAATAAATATCCTTGTTGAGCCAACCAATAACCATTTTGAGCCAACCAATATCCATGTTGAGCCACCTATAATCGTTTAAGAGCTAACCATGATCCTTGTTGAGCCAACAATGAGCCTCATTGTGACAACCAATTAATCCTTGTTAAGCCATCCAATATACTTGTTAAGTCAACCATGATCCTCCTTGAGCCAACCATAATCCTTTTTAAACAAACCAATACCCTTGTTGGCCAACCATGATCCTTGTTTAGTCAACCAATATCCTTGTTGAGCAAACCAAAATCCATGTTTAGCCAACCAAAATTCTTGTTGAGCCAACCAAAATTCTTGTTGACCCAACCAAAATCCTTGTTGAGCCAACTCATATCCTTGTTGAGCCAACTAATAACCTTGTTGGGCCAAACAATATCCTTGTTGAGCCAACCTAAATCCTTCTTGGACCAACCAATATCCTTGTTGAGCCAATCAATGGGGGGATCGACCCAGCAAGTCGATCGAGTGGGGGATCGACCCAGCAAGTCGATCAAGTGGGGGATCGACCCAGCAAGTCGATCAAGTAGGGGATCGACCCAGCAAGTCGATCAAGTGGGTGATCGACCCAGCAAGTCGATCAAGTGGGTGATCGACCCAGCAAGACGATCCAGTGGGGGATCGAACGAGCAAGTCGATCCAGTGGGGGATCGACTCAGCAAGTCGATCAAGTGGGTGATAGACCAGCAAGTCGATCGAGTGGGGGATCGACCCAGCAAGTCGATCAAGTGGGTGATCGACCCAGCAAGTGGATGAAGTGGGTGATCGACCAAGCAACTCGATCAAGTGGGGGGATCAAGTGGGGGGTTTACCCAGCAAGTCGATCAAGTGGGTGATCGACCAAGCAAGTCGATGAAGTGGGTGATCGACCAAGCAAGTCGATCGAGTCGGGGGTCGACCCAGCAAGTCGATCAAGTGGGGGATCGGCCCAGCAATTCGATCAAGTGGGGGATCGACCCAGCAAGTCGATCTAGTGGGTGATCGACCCAGCAAGTCGATCCAGTGGGGGATCTACCCAGCAAGTCGATCAAGTGGGTGATCGACCAGCAAGTCGATCAAGTGGGGGATCGACCCAGCAAGTCGATCAAGTGGGTGATCGACCCAGGAAGTCGATGAAAGAGGGTGATCGACCCAGCAAGTCGATCAAGTGGGGGATCGACCAGCAAGTCGATCAAGTGGGGGATCGACCAGCAAGTCGATCAAGTGGGTGATCTACCCAGTAAGTCGATGAAGTGGGTGATCGACCAAGCAAATCGATCGAGTGGGGAGTCGGCCCAGCAAGTCGATCAAGTGGGGGATAGGCCCAGCAATTCGATCAAGTGGGGGACGACCCAGAAAGTCGTTCAAGTGGGTGATTGACCAGCAAGTCGATCAAGTGGGGATCGACCAGCAAGTCGATCACGTGGGTGATCTACCCAGGAAGTCGATGAAGTGGGTGATCGACCAAGCAAATCGATCGAGTGGGGAGTCGACCCAGCAAGTCGATCAAGTGGGTGATCGACCCAGCAAGTCGATCCAGTGGGTGATCGACCCAGCAAGTCGATCCAGTGGGGGATCTACCCAGCAAGTCGATCAAGTGGGTGATCGACCCGCAAGTCGATCAAGTGGGGGATCGACCCAGCAAGTCGATCAAGTGGGTGATCGACCCAGCAAGTCGATGAAGTGGGTGATCGACCAAGCAACTCGATCAAGTGGGAGTCGACCCAGCAAGTCGATCAAGTGGGGGATCGACCCATCAAGTAGATCAAGTGGGTGATCGACCAAGCAAGTCGATCAAGTGGGAAATCTACCAAGCAAGTCGATCAAGTGGGGGATTGACCAAGCAAGTCGATCAAGTGGGGGATGGACCCAGCAAGTCGATCATGTGGGTGATCGACCCGCAAGTCGATCAAGTGGGGGATCGACCCAGCAAGTCGATCAAGTGGGTGATCGACCCAGCAAGTCGATGAAGTGGGTGATCGACCAAGCATCTCGATCAAGTGGGGGTCGACCCAGCAAGTCGATCAAGTGGGTGATCGACCCAGAAAGTCGATCAAGCGGGGGATCGACCAAGCAAGTCGATCAAGTGGGGGATGGACCCAGCAAGTCGATCAAGTGAAGGATCGACCCAGCACGTCGATCAAGTAAGAAATCGACCCAGCAAGTCGATCAAGTAGGGGATCGACCTAGCAAGTCGATCAAATAGGGGATCGACCCAGCAAGTCGGTCAAGTAGGGGATCGACGCAGCAAGTCAATCAAGTGGTGGATCGACCCGCCAAGTCGATCAACTGACGGATCCGTTCAACAAGTCGATCTGACTATCCTGAGTATTATAACTATTTTGACTATTTTGTGTATTTTGACTTGATTATTGTGACTATTTTGACTATTTTATCAGTCAGTCCTTCCGTCAGTCCGTCCGTCAGTCTGTCCGTCCGTCAGTCAGTCCGTCCGTTCTGCCGTTCGTCCGTCAGGCCGTCCGTCCGTCAGGCCGACCGTCCGTCCGTCAGGCCGACCGTCCGTCCGTCCGTCTGACCGACCGTCCGTCCGTGAGGCCGGCCGTCAGTGCGTCCATCCGTCAGTGCGTCCGTCAGTGCGTCCATCCGTCAGTCCGTCCGTCCATCAGTGAGTCCGTCCGTCAGTCAGTCACTCCCTGTGTGTGTGCACGAATTCTTTTTCATCTTTAGATAGAATTATAAACTTTCTTTTATTTCGTTTCTCATTCACTTTACCCTATGGTAACTATATCATGTAGTCACTAGATTATTTATAGCAACCCAACAATTCTCACTGTTGTTTGTCTTTTTGCATCTGAAGATAACATGCTGGAAAAATGTGCGGAACATTCCTAAACGACCGAAACGTGATTGCGTGATATTTATGAACTTTCATACAAAAATAATTTTGATCCTAAAAGATAAGATAATTTACAAAGTCTGTTTATTAATTTCATCAAAATCACAAAGGATATTATTTAAACATTTCAAATACAAAGACCAAAGTAATGGCATTTACGGAAAAACATTATACGCACTTCTTGAAAAGTATGACATGTGGCCAGTTGGTCATTTTAAATATTTTTAAAATAATATAACCTGTTTAACAGAGGTAGATCTAGATGAAAAATATTCAAAAGGTTCAGAAAATATACTGCTTGCTCGACCGCAAGGGAGAAGGGATAATCACGCTGGCACCAGGATTTCTGCATCGGTATATTGTAGAGTTCCATGGTTTATCTTCCTACAATCTTGATACTTCTCTTTGTACGATTTGATCTCGTAAAGTAAAGGATGAAATTACGTTACATATTTCGTAAATAATTATTACAGTTTTCATTTTCGATCTATTACAGGCAAATAACACACACACACTCTCTCTCACACAAACACACATTGAGATTTTCGTAGAGAAAGAAAATATTCCTATATTTTTAGTTCAGTTATAATTGAATAGTTATATAATGACACGGTCTGTACACGGAGCAAACGGTTGGGAAGTGCAGGTGTTGCGGTTCAAGTGCCCGAGAGCGGGCGTTAGTCTGGGTGCAGCTCTCGGAATGCACCTAGCAAGCGGAATTCGTTATACACGGCCAAAACAAATTAACGAATGTGTTTGCCGACCGGCCATTCTCCAGCGCGGGAGGCACTGTCACGTGAACTAGCGGTATATAAGTTAGCGGCGAAAATCGCTTGGCGGGATTCGATAACGAATGAAATCTTCGTGCTGATGCTCATTTGTCCACCCATGCGGTTGTGCTCGCATTCCTCGACTATGCGAGTTGTCACTCTCGCCATAGGACTACAGGCCAGAAGCGCGACGCGAAATAAGATGAAAATTAATTGTTCAAGAAATCAATGGCAAAATACTATCTTTCTGACTTCAGGGAGTGAAGGGAGGAATGACTTCGATACATGGGACTGACACGCATTCTAAAGCAAGCGTTTATGTGTAGAACGCGAGGTAGAAGACGCAGAGGCAGATCGTTATAGAAATGAAATTGGTAGAAGTCAGAACAGGTCATGAACCCATCCTTGGAGTAGAGGAGAAGATGATCATAAGGGTGTCAACTCTGTTATTTGTTAATACGAGCATAACTGCGTCATCGCAGGCCAGTACCCATAAAGCTAAATAAGGATACTGTTATGTTTTAATTGCTGAATTATTTGCAGAGCTAAAAATTAATCTTAGACGTAGCACCGCTTTAACCGCCGGGCCTGGCCGTACCACCGCGCTGACAGAGGGCCCACAACGGGCGGGTGGATGACGCAACGGCACAGAAGAGGAAGTGGGGGGGGCGAGGTGTTTTCGTAAATTTCACTTTACGACACTCCTATTCGTCCGATTTGCATGATTGTCACGGCGTTGGATTCAGGAAGCATGCGCTATAAGGCCACATTTTTAAATTTGTTCTCGGAAGTTTGAGAACTAATTTTAAATTCGCGTATTTGTTAGATTGTTCGAAAAAGGTCATCGTAGCGTAAATTCTATTTTAAAAAGGCGTCAAATGCCGTTTACAGATTGAAAATCGAATCACTGGTTCAGACATCGGTAAAATTTTACTTATTTTGGTGCTGCCACGTGGTGGCTACAAATTGAGTTAGCATAGTTTGTTTCCTAGTTTCTGTACCTTTATTTCTTAATAAATATCCATTCTTCTTCTCTGGAGACAAGTTACTATTTTGTTAGCAATGCAGACAAATCAAATTTGCTCTTCGTTTTCCGATGGCGGTGCAAATGAATTTTCTATAACTAGGGAACGAAAATGTTGCTGATCTCGTGTTTTTCTAAATTTTATTATTATTATTATTTATTGTTTTATTTTTTAAACTTATATTCATCTTTCAACTATTTGTAGTTAAAATGTGGGAAAGGGATTCTGGAACTCAAGAAAACGTGCGCAAATGATCTCCCCCATATGTCACATACAGTTTTTACTAAATAAATAAATATTTCTAAGTACTTGTGGTCCCTGTAGTTATTATTTTTCCTTTTGTTGTCGTATTAGGTAAGTACTACCTTTATTTCGTATCCACATGGGAGAAAACGAACTTCAGAAGTTCTCTACAGTTTACAATGTATTTGATCAAGTTAAACAGCTGATTTGGTCAAACATAACCTCATGATAAAATTTCGATCGTCGTAATTAAAACCAATTCATTCTCTCTCGCACCCTTTGTCTTCGCACTAGTGGATAATATTCCGAATCATTGCTGGAATCGTCTTCGAATACTATCATTCGTAATCGTCGAGCCGTAACAACACTTAGGAGGTACATGCACGTTGAAAACTGAATTTATTTATTATTAGATTTATTATTAATAATTCTGCAATTAAGTGTGAAAACTTGGTGGTAGAATACACTAACTTAACATTACAGAACTTAACAACTATACAAACTCTACAAACTTTACAAAAACACATGAACATTTCACCGTACAATCTTTCATAGAACTCCCTTCACCAAACTTCACTTCACCGCACTTCACCACTCTGCGATACAGCGAGCTGTAATGTCTTTCTTACTCACTCGTTTCTCTCAGTTACACAACGTCACTGCACTTCACGCCACTGCACTGCACATAATAATAATAATAATAATAATAATAATAATAATAATAATAATAATAATGTTCCAGTCCCTAATAGTGCAATTCGCGAATGAATATATCCCAACGTCCGTTTTCTGAATTCTTGTCTGAATTTTGTGCATGTGATCCGCTCTGCCTAAATATGTAGGTTTCCCTAATCGACTTTGAATTTCTTTCCACGCTCGAAGGCCTGTGTACGCTTTATACAATGCATAGAGACGTGACTTTAATCTTCTCCTTTCGAGTGACTCCCATACCCCTTTATTCTTGGTACCCCTGAAAGTAAATTTTGATGTTCTACGCTGGACCTTTTCTAGATTTCTTTGTTGCAAAATTCTGTATGGGTCCCAACATACCGCGCCATATTCTAATATAGATCGCACTAATGACATATATGCTAGTTCTTTGGCTCTCACTGTACTCTTTTTCAGTATCCGCATAACAAAATGTAAAGATTTCCAGGCTTTTCCTACAACGAAATTGACTTGATTTTCCCAGCTCAATTTACTGTCTAGCTGTATTCCTAAGTATTTGCAAGACGTGACTCGAGGTATAACATTATTGTTCAGTTTGTACGCAGATTCCTTGTAACTTCGACCCCTACCAAACGTGATGGACTTGCTCTTTGAACTGTTAATTTCCATGCCGTTTGCTTCTGCCCAGATATGTAATTTGTCTAAGTCTCGCTGCAAAATATCCTCGTCTTTCTCCAAGTTGATAATCCTATAGATTACGCAGTCATCTGCAAAGAGTCGTACATTTAAAGCTAAATTAGTCGGCAATTCATTCACGAAGGCCAGAAACATGAGTGGTCCGATTACACTTCCTTGTGGAATTCCTGACGTGACGCTTCTCGAGGTTGATAAGTAACTACCGATTCGAACTTTCTGTTTCCTGTTTCGGAGTAGTTCGTTTATCCACGATACAACTCTAGTGTCTATACCCGAATCTATTTATTTCTTTATAAGACGATTGTGTGGAACAACATCAAAAGCTTTGGAAAAATCTATTACTATTGCGTCGACCCTTCTATTGCGATTTTCCCTTCATCAACTACGTCGGCTAGGTTCTGTAGAAGTGAGACTAGCTGACTTTCGCATGAGAAACCATTTCTGAAACCGTGCTGACCCTGATAAAGCAACTCCCTGCCCTCCCATTCTTTCCTGATATAGCTTGAAATTAGATGTTCCATAAGTTTGCATACGACTGATGTAAGGCTTACCGGCCTATAGTTACTAAGTATTGTCTTGTCGCCACTTTTAAAAATAGGTACTACGAGAACCAGCTTCCAATCTTCCGGTACGCTAGCGTTGTTTAATGATACATTAAATAACCTAATTAAATAAGGTAGAATTGCCTCTCCACCTAATTTAATGATGTCCGTGGAAATACCACCAGGACCTCGTGATTTTCCTCTCTTCATTAATTTTATTCTTTCCCGCAAAGTATTTACATCAATATGAAAACTACATCTATCTACCAGCGTTGGTATCTGAATACTGTTAGATTTCTGCTTGAAAACCGAGGTGAAATATGCGTTAAAAGCCTGCGCTTTTTCCCGGTGGTCCGTTATTGGCGAATTATTAACACGAACAACTGGAATCTCGCCTTTACTTCCTTTCCTTCTGAGAACGTATTTAAAAAATACCGACGAAAAATTCAAGTTTTCTTCAGTCTCGGAATTCCTATGACCACTAACTGAATTAATAATAAACGATAGCAACGCGCGTTAACAAAACCTGATAAGCAGAGATTTTCACTCTTGTGTAATTAAAACTATTTTTTGCGTCGAAAAACAGCGGGCTTACAATTTAATATAATAGTCCTAGCGCCAAAATAAAGACCCCCTCCACCTCTCGCATCTACCGAAATAAGGGTTCAAGAAAACGTACGCGGTTATCACCTCCAGAGACAACCTTGACGTAAGCATTTCGTTTATTTACCACGACTATTCAACTCGTGCAATAAAACGAAGAGTTTAATTATACATATAAAATGCCCCAATCAGGGCGTTGCATAAAAAAATATGACTTTTTCTATCGGATTTTTCTTACCGCTCCTCCCCACTGGCCTGGCTGCTCCAGCTGCGACTCCTCTTAGAAGGGGGAAAGTAGTAGCGATCGCTGTGTTGATTTGCAATAAACCGCGCAGGGGCGATAATATAACTTCCTTGATTTTAATATGCTTTCAGTTACTTTCAATATTTGGCGTATTTTGGAATTGTTGGGCGTAATTTCATTTGTGGAATAATTCTATTAAATACCACTCGTGCTTTAGACATTCTCAGATATATCCCCTCCTCGCTTCGCGAGTCTGGGATTGATCGACAATTTCCATTACCTATGACAACTATTATTGGGAGGTAGAAATGTAACCCATGCTCCCTTTGTCAGGACAAACATGATTGGTTTCCGGGCATGTCAACCGCCGGTCATTGTCTGTACGTATAGAGAATACACGACGGGAGTTGGCGCTGTCCCGCATGCGTGTGAGAGGAGAGGAGGGGACATGATCGCGCGCGATCCGTTGCCCTTTGTCAAGGTACTGCTCCGGCATTTTCTTGGTAGTGATACGAGAAACCACAATCGACTACTGATCAGAGCAGATGGCTGCTAGAGTTCTTCAGACAGGGCGACTGAATTCCACCTGGATAGTGGAAAATCCACAGTAATGTTTAGAACATTAGGACTTCACAATCACAGTCGGACCAGTAACAACAGTTGTTTTAGGAGCAATCAAGGGACAGTACAGATTTAATGACAACAATCACAGAGCAATTGATAGAACTGAGGATTTGGATAATTTGTGGCTGATTCAAATAAAGAAGCTGACATCAAACATAAGGGAGATGTAATTTTTTTTGCCCCTCATGTAAAGATTGAAATAATATTAATGCAGTGTAATTCTTACAGGATCTGATCATTTCAAAGAAATTAAAATACACCAATAGTACTGAAAAATATATTTTCTCACAAAATTTCCTACACAAGTCCTAATCCTAGAAGCAATTAAAGGCACAGTCGGTTTACACAATACATTTACACAGAACTTGAATGTACATAAAAAAAAGTGCAATTTATATAATAAGGTTTCAAACATCCATTGTAACTGGAACTAAACTTTTAATGAACTGCAAAGAAGTTCTTACTATTCAACAAAATGAAAGTTTAATAAAATACATATCCCTTGAACAATCACAAATGAGTTCATTTAAAAAGAAATGCTTTAAGAGACAACAAGAAACATATTACATATATTGTAGGCAAGATTATGTAATGAATGGTCATATTCAACCAAAACAAAAAAAAGACAGCTTTGGGATGGCATAGTTTTACAATCACATTTAATAACTTGTCAATAAGAAAATCTTTTCTCAAAGTTTGAGCTCTTAGCTGCTATAATAATATTATTATTAATAATATTACAATACAATTTGCTTATAAAGGAAAAATGTGGCAGTAACTTTTCTCCTACACGTTACAAGACAATGGCAAAATATTTTCAGCCACAAATACTTTCATTGAGGAAGAAGAAAGAACAGTGTCATGGTCAGTCAACCAAACAATATCGGTGAACTTCAATACAATACAACATAATATTAGAGACTTCAATCACCTAAAAATAATGACTATGGTCAAGAGCAGATTATACTGCATACGAATGAAATTATTGATATGTTAAATAAAAATTCACCCACTTCATCGTTTGTTTGGCTCCTGAAAAGTGACAAAGATCAATGAGCATGTAAACTGCATATTTTTGGATTCGGCACAAGGTAAATATAAAGTGAAATAAAAACTAACAAACAAACATTTGATTCAATGTAAGCAGAATATCAGAGCAGGATTCATTATTGAACAATTTTAAATTTTCACTTAATGAAATTCCAGCACTAGTGTGCATTGAGCAATGAAAGTAGCACCACTTTATAAATAATATAATTAAAAACTTCATGTCGGGCTCAAATTTCAAGAACATTAAGTGATTATCTAGTAAAATATTGAAATAAACAACGTGAAAGTACAGGGGGTATATTGTTCATTTGTACACTCCTATAAAAATTGAATCAAACATCCTTAAATATTTGAATAGTGTAGAATAATTTACACTGTAATAATCCCTATTTACAGGTGATTTTGACTTAGAATTGTTAGTTGCATTTGAATCTTCTATATATATACATCCTACAAGAACCAGCAATAACAAATCTACAGGAGGCAGAAAATCGATTTCTTTCTTCTGTTGACATTACGAACACATTTAACAACATATGTAACAAAATGTAAAAACAGCTCTGTAAAATCTGTATGACCACATCTGGGTGACTTTTCATTTTTAATTTTATGAAGCACTTTACAAGATGGTATGAAATACACAACAAAACCACATTATTTCATAATTCCAGAACAATGAAAATAAAATTTCCAAGTATTTTGATGCAGTATTATAAGATTTGTTTAATAAACCAACTTTTTGCAAAAATTTCTAATATATTTACTTGTAAAACTAAACTGAAATTTTTACTTTCTACTAAAGGCACAAATGGCTTGGGCGTATCACAGACTTGGAGCAACAAAATTCAGGAACTTCATACAAAATTCGAAACCCATGAAGCAAGCTGCATTTGCTGGAAAAGCACGTAGCATCACAGGGGCGCAGCCTTTGTACAAGGCAGTGACACCTTCCTCTTTCATCAGTGAACGGAATACATCTCTTACACCGTTGGGGTACATGCCCTCAGGAGCTGTGGAGAAACATACCTTAATAAATAAGAAGACAGTAACAAGTTATTAATTAAGTCAGAACTTATCATAGTTAAAACAGCTAATACTTCTTCTGGTGCTGTCATCTCTCAGTAGAATCTTTAGAAAGAACACTATTTTATTACTGTAATTTATTAATGAGTTCTAGTACATAGTAGCCTTTGCCAAGGGTTCCCAATAGGATCAGAATCAACTTGAAAATTTTTTGAAGTGTGCCAATGATTATGAAGTGTTCAATTGGTAGTCAATAGCTGAATATGCACCATTGACTGATCGGATGTATAATGAATATCAAGATACTACTGATTACACCGAGATGAAATTGACAAATGTTTTCTATATAAGGATTCAAAACATCAAATAAAAAATTACAAATTTGCTCTTTTTTGAAATTTCATATCATTTCCACCATTAAATATCAAACTTGTGTAATTAGAATTTGAGATTTTGATTATGAAAAATTATTTTATTAGTAAAACTAAAAAAATGATAGAACAAATAAATAAACAAACCTAATAAACCAGTTTTCAAAATTATTCTTTGCATTCTTTGTCTAAATGTTATTTTAAAGGAATTTATGAGCAATTATGTCAGTTATGATGATGTTGTCTGCTGTAGGCATATTATACAAAAAAGATATCAATGAACCATTCTTTTAAAAGGGATCATTGCAAGAAATTGGTTGGGATCCCTAGCCTATACTTTCACAGCAATTATCCAAATGTCATTAAGGTGATCAACACAAACATACTATTATTGCATCAATTAACAGGTGTTGGCATTTTGAACATACTTTCTTTTCTAATAATAAACTTTACTCTTCAGCAAAATAGCAATATGAATTCTGAAACAGTTGTTGAAACATAAATTTTATCATTCAAGGCAAGTGCATGCTAAAAACTCACTTTACTCACCTGTTTGCAATCTACTTTTTAAGACGTCAGCAGGCATTCCTACCAGCCAATTGGCAACTCCAGCCATACCTCCAGCAAAAATAGTGCTAAGTAATCCAATTTTATTTGCATCCTGCCCCTCCGGAGTAAGCACTCTTTGAAGCCAATCATATGTCATGAAATACATTCCACTGGCTGGCACATCTGCAACATGTTTGAAATTACAATATAATTTTAGAAACACAATTTATTAAATTATAAATATTCACACAAAAATTAACAGTTGTTAAAGGAAATGAAAATTTTTCTCTTCAGTACAGATCCATTTAAAAGTTTAGACAGCACAAGTTTTATAATTAATTTATTCCATATCAAGTAAAAATTAACATTAAACACATTTTTGACAGTCTTGTGAGTTTGTTTAATGTTAATTTTTACTTGAAATGGAATAAATTAATTATCAAGCTTTTGCTTTCTAAAATTTTAAGGGACCTGTTTTTCAGAGAAGACACGAAAACAATAAGACAGTATTCAATTGTATAAAATGAAATGAAACTTGTAAGGTCACATACTATAAAAAACATTGGCACTATGCCAAGAATTAAAATTTGTTTGAATTACAATGCTCTAGCATTCCAAGCTGTTAAGCCCCGAAAAATTAGAATTTCTCACTACTTTTAAAAGAAACAACTATATTAATTTTTACTTTCCTCAAATACGTAATATGTGCATACATGAAATATATAGAAAAATAAATTACCTGAAGTTGGAGAAAAAAATCCGATATTTTGTCAGAAAAACAAGATTCAGTCTCTGATAGCGAAAAAAATTTTTTTGCACATATACTATACTATTACAATACTTGTGGGTATTGTAAAAACTCATGTTTTGGAGATTCTTCGCACTGAGAAATGAGAGTTTCCTCAAAATTTCTAGGTTTGTCCATCCAAATGTCTGAGCAACATTAGCGCCTAAACCCTATAAAGGATTTTCACCGAAATGGATACTCCTGACCAATTACACTTGTGTAATTTTTGGAAAAAAAAACCAACAACAATAAAACAACAACAAACAAATGAATATAGAAAAATTAATTCTATGTTATCTTAAACAGCAATTAGCACTATCTGATGGAAAACTTTGAAGAAAAAATTTGGAGCTGAAATAAAAAGAAAGGTGTGTGAACGTTTCTGAAAATACAGAATTATGAGCTCATTTTCACGGAAAACAGTTTCCGGGAAACTATATCTCGCAGTATTTAAAGCACATGTACTCGTAAACACATTAATGTATAGAAACTGCCGCTAATGTAAATATTAACGACGTGAGAGTAAAAAAAAAGTTTTATAATTTTTGAAAAACAATAACAAAAGAATAGCGCAATATGGTGTTTATGTCATTTAATAGAGTGCATAAGCATAATCCGTACCAAAAGTTTAAAAGAAAATTTGGAGCCGTTTTTGAGAAAATCTTGTTCTTGTATTTTTTCATAAATTGCACATATTGCTTACAATATTTTGCGAAAACTACTAAAATTTAAAAAAAAAAAAAATGTATGTTACTGAAAGAACTAACTATGGAGAACAAATATTATGTGAAGGAAAAATATCATCAATTTTGTAGTTGTAAGAACAAGCCCGAAAAATTTTGAAATTTTCGAAAATCTAAAGTTAAACGTGAAAATCTGACCCATGCCACATCTATACTATATTTTACTGTATTCTTGCAAGAAATTTAAAGAAAAATTTGGCGCCGTTTTTGCGAAAATCTTGTTATTTTTATAAAATTACTCATATTGCACGCAATATTGCGCGAAAACTACTAAAATTTTCAAATATGTCAATTACCTTAATGAAAGAACTCACTATGTAGAACAAATTGCATTTGGAGGAAAAATCTCTATCTTTAATTTTGTAGTTGTAGGAAAACACCGAAAAAATTCATACTTTCGAAAATTCAGAGTTAACCGTGAAAATCGGACCTATGTCACTTTTATAAGTGTATGTTACTCCATCCTTACAAGAAAATTGAAGAAAACATTTGGAGCAGTTGGAGATAGTTTTGAAAATGTGCGGTGGGGTGGCTGCAGCTCCGCAGGACCCACAAAAGCCTACGCATGGTTTAGACATCCGTATACGGGAAACTAAGAAGTTACGACACCCGCCTACTACCGCCGCATTTCTGTCTACGGCGAGGCCCAAGGTAAGGCCCTCGTAAGTAGTGGGGCTACAGAATGGCACAGCAGCCACCCCCCCCCCCCCGCCCACTGATCTACTAGTAGAGGCGGCCGTGGCTTCATTGCAGTACTTTCCGCGTAATTTGGCGTGAAAGTATGGGCGCAAGTAATGCTGTTTTAACACCACCAGTTCGTGTTTAGAATGGATACGATAAGTAATTCTGTTCAATATTTAAAAACGTAACTCTTCAAGAAACGAGCGATGTAAAAGTTCGTGGTAGATCTACACCGGCATTCAACGTATCTCGATGCATTTCCTAATTTTGTATGCAGTCTCCCCATTAATTAAAGGCACTAGCCAAAACTGGAACAGATATTTCCGTATTAAATAAATAAAACAAATAAATGTCTCTATTGAGGGCGAGGCTCAGGCGATTTAGCATACTCTTCTGCTACACCATTTTCAACAAAACACAATACATAATGAAAAGATCATTCAAAGAGAATTAGTTTTCTACTTCCTTTGGTCTCAGCTAGCTATATGAACTTGCCACATAAGCTTGCCAGCTGTCATCTATCGCCGCTCAAAGAACATTTTTTGAAATGTTTTTATTATTTCGGCTTTTTAATAATAGAACGGAAATATAATTTTTTGCATATTAAAGAACAGTAAACCCTCGTCTCAAATTGAAATTTTCTTTCAAAAAAATTGGAGCAGTTTTTTAAAAAAAGGTGGTAAAGCGCTACTGTAAATTCGAAATTTGAAGTTCCTTTTCAGATACAATGTTTGAGATTCCGAAAAGCTTGATTTGAAGTCATTTTAAGTACATTAAGACAAATACAATAGTGTTTATTTTGTCGGAAATGTGCATTTTAACGACGTAAGAGGTCTTTAAAAAAATTACACTTATTTAATATTATTACAACTATTTTTTAAGGAAAAAAATGAACACTACATCATATTAAAGAGTGGAATTACCACTATCCGTTCGAAAAATGAGAAGAAAAAATTGAGCAGTTTTTGAGAAAATGGCGTTTAAACGTTTCTGAAAATGTGAAAAAATTTGAGCTAATTTCGCAGAAAACGGTTGAGTATTCAAACAAATTTATATGATATTTTTGAAAGCACATGAACTCAAATACAATAAAGAAAACAAATTGTCGCTAATATAAATATTAACGACCTAAGAGTTAAGTCATACAAATTACTTTTATGAAATTTTTGAAAAAATAAAAAATAGAGCAATATATGTCACCTTATAAACAACATTTTGCACTATCCCTACTAAGAGCTTAAAGAAAAAATTTGGAGCAGTTTTTTGTGCAAATCTTGTCTTTGTAATTATTGAAAGTTGCACATATTGCTCGCAATAATGCGCGAAAACCACTACAATTTTCAAAAAACAAAAAATACATTACTGAAAGAACTCACTATGGAGAACAAATTGTATTTGAAGAAAAATTCTCTCTTCAATTTTCAATAAGACGTAATTTGCAAAATTAGCTGCCAAGTCATTGTTGCATTCCAATATAATATTCTCTGAGGACTAGCAATTTTTGTTTCACACGTTTCAAATAGGTATAAATAATTTCTATAAGATTAATTTGTAACTGAATAAAAAAAGATCAAATGTAAGAAACAAAGAAATATATTATAATATACAAATCCCAACTTACGGAGCATCCATCTGCCTGGAGCTACGTTCACGTAGCGCACGAAATTCGAGTGGGCGACTGTGCTTGTCGCCAAATTACACAAAAAATACTCATATTTTGAAAAAATTCAATAACACCTTTGAAGATCTGCTTTTGATGAAAACATTTCATTAAGTAAAAAATATATCTTCACAGTTGTAGTAGTAGGAAGTCACCAACATTTTTTAATTTAATTTCAATTTTCGAAAAATCAGTCATTTGAAAGAACTTGAGACCTGCACTAGTCTCTTAAGCGTCCTATACGCTAAGATCTCAATTTAATAAAAAAAGTGCAGTTTTTAAGAAACAGAAATGGTTTAAAGAAAATAAAAATAGCCAATGTTTGACACCAAATTTCGCAAAATATATTCATCTTTTAGAAAAATTGAACGCGGCAATGTTTAGATGTTTTTCATTATCACATTTCATTTAAGAAAAAAATGGTTATCTTCATAATTGTAGTTGTAGGAAGGCGCCGAATTTGTGTGTGTGGGATTTTTTTTAATTTTAGAAAAATCAGGATTTTCAACCAACATGGACCTGCTCCACTTTCTGAAAAGTCCTTTGTCCGTCTATCCAACAACAAAACTTTATCTAAAACGATGGAGACTTTTTTGAAAATATGGAAAATGTCCCAGGGGCTTCAAGTAAAGTACCCCCTCCCCAAAATTAAAATGTTTCAAATTCAAGAGGCCGTGACATGCGCCAGATCGATTGGGGAATATAAATTTTGGAGAAATTTGGCTGAATGGTTTAGCACGCTAGCGTTGTTCAGACGAATGGACAGACGTTTTGTCGTCAATCGATTTTTCGGTATCCAGGTTCCACAAAACGGATTCTGGCAGCCCCACGTGTTAGAGATTTTTTCCTTAATTTAGTAGCTGGATTGATCCACTTTTTCGATATCAGGGCCCTGTAATAAGTTTTTCTGCCGAAAATTCGCCATTTTGTCGCACAGTATTACATAACTTTCTCTGAACGGCGTACGCGGTAGCGAGAAAGTAAAAAAAAATCCTCTAACACTTTGTAGTCAGAATCCACGTTTTGTAGTTCCTTAATACCGAAAGATTGATTGCCGGCAAAACGTCCGTCAGTCTGTCTGTGGACAACACTAGCGCGAAAACTATGCGTACGTTGTTGTTTTTAACCCCTATAAACCCCTAATAAACTCCTATCGATCTGAGTTTCTTGTAAGAATAGAGAAAAAATACACTTATAAAGATGGCATAGGTCCAAATTTTTACTGTAAACTCTCAATTTTCTATAATTGCGAAAGTTTGAATTTTTTGGCGTCTTCCTACAACTACAAAATCGAATATTTTTTGTTGACAATTTTAGTCGTTTCCGCGCAATATCGCAATTTCAAAATATATCAAAAACAAGATTTTCTCAAAAATAACTCCAATTTTTTTCTTCAAACGTTTCATAGGAATAGTGTTAAATGTGCTCGATGAGATGACAAACGCCATTTTCCTTTATATTTTTCTTTTTTCAAACATTACAAAAAAGAATTAATTTTTATGACCAGCCTCTCACGTCCTTGATATTTACATTAGCGGTTATTTCTTCACATTATTGTAAGAGTGCATGAGAATGATGTCTTATAAAGTTTCTCGAAAGCTCAAAACTTTACTGTGAAAATGAGCTCAAAATTCGACATTTTCAGAAATGCTCAAACGCCATTTTCTCAGAAATGGTTCCAATTTTTTCTTCTTCAAACTTTTCTCAGTGATACAGCGAATTAAGATATATATAATGTTTATATATAAATTCATTTTCCTGTATTATGTTGTTTCCTTTTTAAAATTACACAAATGGATTTTTTTTAAATATCTCTCACGCCTTTAATATGGTCATTTCAGCGACTAGTGCATTGTAGTGTGAAAGTGCTTGAAATGCCTTCCAAGGTTTTTCGAAAATTCAAAAAATTACGTTTAAATGCCCTTTTCTAACAAAGGATCTAAATTTGTCAAAGAAAATTTCATTAAATGAAAAGGTTTTACTCTTCTACAATATTCTTAAAGTAATATGAAACCGAAAAATCGAGAAAATTTAAAACAAATATGAACCTTAGGAGGCTATGTATGGCAGATGGCATGTGGAGAGTCCAGACCAAAGAAATTAGAAAACAAACTAATAGGAGACAGTCTGTGCCATTCAGTAATACTATTTCTTTATTCAGTGCTATCAATTCCGCTACCTCTCTCTCCGTTTCTGTAATTCCGTTTCCCGTCCCTCTCTTTCTTCAACAGCCTAACTAAGCCAACTTCAACAGCCTAACTAAGCCAACTTCAACAGCTTAATTCTGCTTAGCTCCGACCCCGCGAGCACAGGAACTCAAGTCTCGATCGACTATGATAGCATTTTTTCTCCACCTGCAGTTTAAAGTATATTATCGAATGCCAGTCGTAGCCCTAATGTGCGCATGCGCACGAGCACAATGAAGCAAATTGAACATCAATGGCTGTCTTTTCTTCTTACACGCACGACGTTTGGAGGGCTTGCAACGTTTTAGTTCATACTAAGCGCGAATTTTCAAATACATTAGACTAGGGTGTCCAACTTGAAAGGCCCCAAGGGCCACAACTATGCACACCCGGCTTCATGTTGGTTTCAGCAGTTTCCCCGGCCGCTCTGAAACCGGATACCACGCTAACCAAGTTGGGATGCTTTTCAATTTTCGTATGTACGAGGAAAAATTCCGCACTAAATCTAAACTTCGCCCATTTTTACATTGAAGGGAGTATTGAGCCCCGTAGAACGCGTGTCCTAGGCGCACACGCAGGATGCAAGAGACTCGCTTTCGACTAATTAATTACCTTCCACGGGTTACAATAAATGGCACGCAGCCAGCCGGCAGGGCAGTTGGACGACCGTGCATTACACGCTTTTATAGAGTATCGTGTAATTTGTTAATTTATGACTTAAAATGATAGAATTAACTTACAATAGCAATTTAAAAATGATTCTTATAGTAAATAAAAAATATAAATAATTTTATCATAAATTATTAATTCTGTATATTGGAAATATATAAAATATATAAGCTCGAATTCTACATCAAAAATCAATTCTTTGTACGTGAGAACTTTTCCCCTGTGTTTTCCCTGTATTTTTTCTGAAATTGGAATTCCCCGTTTTCCACTTTTCCCGGTGTTTTCCAGAAAGTGGTCACCTGTAGAACAAATAATTACACAAAACATGTTCGACGGAAGACGTTTGCATATAGAAACTATGACAAGTTTGCAAGGCATTATCACGATCATTAGAAAGTTTATGCTAATTAAAGTTTTATGCTAATTAATTTTCCGAATTTTTAGCAAAACAAGCAATGACTTAAGATACTTAAAATTTCATTAATTTGCCAATTAGTCTACTCGGTAAGTAGATTTTACCTGGAAAAAGTTCATAAAAACTTGTTCTTTACTTATGTTGTATCCGTAAGTTTTCGACCTTTCAGACCCCGCGCTTAATCCGAGAGGCCCGAAACACCGGCATTCTCTCAACTTCTCCCGGACTTTCCTCTTTAACTCTTAAATGGTAAGTCCTGTGAAAAAATGATTCAAATCAATTTTAATGAAGATAAAAATTCCTATGACTTTTCTATCGAACATTTATTTCGAAACCAATTACCAAGCGAGCTAAACTTCTCACAAAACATTTTTTCAGGTCTCCAAAATATGAGCAAAATTACGTTTACGCTAATACAATCAACTTATAAAAATATAATAATTATTACTTAATATAATACTATTATTTATCTAACTGTCGGTGTGAACACTGCCTCACAAATGCACCTACAATATAACTTGTTTATATACATTTTATAAGTATTGTATATAAATGCACCAAAAATATGTACCTATCATATTTTTATATTATTATTGCTAATGAACCTGGGATCTTCGCATTTCCTGACTGCTTCTATCGATTCTTCTCTAATTTAAGTTCCACAACACTCGGAAAGTAGATCTCGCAGAGCATAGCGAAATTTGCGTGGAGACAGAACAGCAGGTCCACGGCCGAGTCTGCCACGTAACTATGAACTAAATCTAATTGAACTGCTGCTAATATGTGCCTATTAATATTGCCATCACTCTCTCCATCTTTGCGCTCTCAACGGTGGATATATACGTTATAATGGTTGTTTAGTTTGTCTTAAGCTCACCTCTAAGTTGATTCCAATTAAATTAAAAATTTCTCCACCTGACAATTTTGCTTCATTCCTTTACAAGACTGCCTCTAAGAAACGTCAATTACCCATTAACATAACATGGAATTGAACAATTTTAATAATTGCACAATTTTATAGATACTTTTAATTGGTAAGGTGCAGCATGGCCTTAATTTTGTACATAATGATAAAAAATGTACCAACAGGAGATACAACTACACAAGCAGAAATTTTGAAGGTCCAAAATTTCATCACCTATAATTACATGTATTTGAAAGATTGTTGAAACGGGTGCTAAGTTTTAATTGATACATTTCAACTGCTATGAATTACACTCTCAACCTTTGACATGTAATGACACAAAGCAAGATTGTCTATTGAAACCATATCAAAATGGCATGCAATATAAAATAAATTTATGTATTATTTATTTAATTAATTTTTTCTTTTTCACAAATCTATTTCCTTAACAGTTCAAAAAAATATGCAGATAAAAAGAGAACCTACAGGAATGCTGAGAAACACAAGCTGAAATATTGAAGGCCTCTGGGAAGCAAAAGCAATATTAATCATAAAACTAACAATACCTAGAACATTTCCTATTCAAAAGAAAAAATATTGAAAATTTCACACACATTTCTCAAGAGATCAAGAAATTTGTAATGAGAAATTATTCATGTTGTCACAAATATCAGTCACATTCAATACATTTTGAAGTGATACAAAAATACATGGCAAAATTATATCCTGATCTAACAATTCTCTGATATAAATTTGAAGTCATAACTCATGAAAAACTTCAAGACAAATAAAGAGAGACAAACGGATCACTTCTATTGCCGGATGAGATAGCTACGAGAATAGCCACGTCCTATCACAAGCTGTGCTTCCCTTCCTTCCACCCCCTTCTGCCCCTTCCCTGCTCTGCCTGGCTGCCCAGCAGCCGGTTCCTTCAGTCCTCCACACGCTCTGCTGAAGCAGAGGCCCAGATTCATCATGCTGACTCCTATTCTTCTTTTATGTGCCCTGGTGAGTACACAGAGCAAAGCACTTCACCACACTGTTGTATCAAGCAAAATGCATGAATAGAAAAAAATGTCTTGTTATATCACCAGGAGTAAAATTCATTACATAGAAACAAAAAAGCTCTTTTAACAAAACTGGAAAACAAAACAAAATGAAGCAGCCTAATAAATGTTTAACTATCCCTTTCACAAAAAATCGATTTTCATAATAAAAAATCTCAATGCCACTGGTCTGAAAATATACATGGATAGCTTTATTAAAATCATTAATTGTTGCTAAATAAATAAAATTGACAAACTTTCAATAATAAAATAAACAAAAGGGAAATATAATTACAAAAATTTAAACAATGCTGATCTATCTTCATTAGCCTTATTTCTGAGTGCTCCCCCAGAAAAAAGAAGCAACTGGACGGCAGGAAATGAAAGATAACTTGTCTGTCGAGTGGATGATAACTGAATGTTCCACCCAACAAAACTGAATGTATTTTTGTTTCTGTGATAGCCTGCCTTGCATATGAAATATATTTCGTCCTATTGTCCCAAAGGAAATTCATATTGCTCAACAAGAACAATTTCTAACAGTGTGAAATTTCCTATTAATCTTACCTACAGTGTCAAATTTCCTATTACTTAAAGAGCAGAAGGAACTGATCTCTATAAATTAAAACAGAATAGGAAGAAAAAACAAAAGATGAGGGCTGTAAATACATATAAGAAAAAGTGGCAGGATACTAAATTGCTAGTTTATGAAATTCAAAAGGTTGGGTATAATTTTTTAAAAAGATTTTTCTTTTCAATACGTTAAATTTAATATTTTTTAAATTATATTAAAATCCGATATTTTTGTTAAGGGTGGTTATCATATGTATCTCTGTATGTGTTAGCTACAATATTTCAAAGATAATAAGCAAATAATATGATTAAATAAACAAATATGTTTTTCCCAAAAGGAATCATAGTTTAAACCAGTCCTTTTAATGTATGTAAAATATTGGTGTCTTACATTATTTCTTTTCTTAATTTTAACATTACATTTCAGTGTATATAAAGATGAAAGTGTAGTCAGTTTCTTCAAAAAATTAAAATTTGGAGTATTGTTCTTGGAAATTGTGATCTTCCAAACCCATTCGAGAAATACTATTGTTTCTCAAATATATATTAAGTCGAAAACATTGACTTATAATTTGTAAATGATGTTCAACTACAACAGGTGTACTGACAGCCCACTATGCAAGGAAAGGCAGCTATGGCTGCAACTCTGCATTATTACTCTGTATTAATTTTACCACAACCAATTTAAGTTTCAAACGTAAAAATTTTCCATGAAAAATTTGATTATTCTACAAACTTTTTAAATTACTTTTTAAACTGATATTTTTGAATAGTGAAGTACTCTTGCATTATATTAATAAGTACTGTAAGTTGCATTAAATGAGCAAATATACTTGGACGTGTAAACAATGGGCATATCAATTCATGTATTCAACATAATATTCATGTATACAAGAAAAATATAACTGACCTGGCCAAACCACCTACAATGTCAAAAACATGAGAGAATCAGGGGTAGTCTGCTTAAACAGACAAATTCACTAACTATCTTGCTACCTACAATTTTAGTTACATTAGAAAGTTTTCTTTTCCTGAAATTTTCATGTTTTGATATCATTTTTCAATACATACTTATTTTAAGAATTTATGAATGGAAGGAAATATGAAACTAAATGTTTCATTAAGCATAGAAAGAAAGGGTTTCGAACAGACTATTCAATGTAAATTTATTGACAGTCATACCTCCGTATATTAAACCTCTATATATCAGAATTATCTATAAATCAAATAATTTTTTGGTCCTTTGAAAATTCTTTCTAAAAACGTGAAAATGTTCATAACTTACCATCAATTACATTTGTAAAAAGTAGTATTGTTTATTTGGAAGGAGAGTATTACTACTGCAGAAAATATAACTTCCTTCTGGTTGTATAATTGAATCAATGTTTATAAAACACTAGTTTCCAGCTTTCTCATGAAGGTAACTCACTCCTCCTTTCCCTCTCCGAGAGAACTTGTCAATCATGGGAATGCGTCCGTTTAAGTGATCTGAAGGTCAATTGCATGTTGAAACAAAAATCCCTTAAGAATTTTTCAAGTACACCACTTTGTTCTCTAAGAAAATCCCTTAATTTTGTAGAAATAGTGAACATGATCAAAGATGTAGACAGACAGTGGTGTGGGGTAAAATAAAAAGTGGTTCAGAAGAATGGAATACCAACTAGTACAGTTAATGAAAAAATGCAAACCAATTTTCAAAAACCTTCAAACTGTAGAAGGCTATCGAAAACTTTCCTTACATCGAATTTTTGAAGGAACCGTCAGCTTTACTATATGAACTGTATTTATTTTATGTAATGTCAAAAACAGTTAGAAACTGAAAAACATGGCAAGAAGGGTACTCTGTGCATGTTTTCATAAATTCTAGGATCCCTACTCTAACCCATATACAAGATGAACTCTGAATAGATGGAAACAAGCATTTTTGGCAAGAACTGTTAAGAAAATATTCGGTCATGTGTAATAAAAACTATTTTCCAAGGCAAATCAGCTAGATTTTGGCTATTATCTGTATCGGAGTAATTGATACATATTTCACAATAACTTATATGAATTACCTACTTTTAAATTTATTAGAATATTTATTTTAACTATTATATTAATTATTCATAAATTATTATACATATAATATATATTAAATATCATCCAAAATGTTATATGCCTGATACGGGCATTATTTGTTTTTTCTACTCAGATGTTAAGAGTTTATTAGAAGGTATTCTTAGATCATTTAAGATCTTTCATTAAAACAAATGAAGTCATTACAAAACATTTAGTTGTTGTTTTATAATACATGATAAATGAAAGAGATGCCTAACTTTTTCTCAATAATATCAGTTGTATGAACACAATAAAACTAAATGGGGATTTATAAAAAATTGTTTGCTCCCTTAGAAAATTAAAAACTTTCCAGAAATTTAATTGAAAGTAATTAGCTTAAAGTAATTGAAGGCAAGGTAATAAGATAGCTTTTTAAAATGAAAAAATGGAATTACAAATCGAAAATTTCACATTTCAATAAAAATTTGTATATTGCGAATATCATTTAAGCTAAAAATTGATTTTTGTTTTTAAGGTGGCAGGAGAAGAGAGCTCTCCAGATCTCTCATGGGGCAAGGGCTGTCCCACAACCTGTACCTGCCACGTAGGGCACTTACGTGATCTGCCTATTAAGCAATGGCTGGAGAGAGAAGAAGTTCAAGAACAAAAAACACCTACTTCAGTAACAAATGAGGTACACACAAGATTTTACGTCAATCTATTTGTAATATTTGAGCTTACATGACTTATAGACTCGCTATCAAACAATATATTCAACTTTTTATACAACTGATCTATTTCCGGTTTATAATTCCTTCATTTTAGCATGATTTGTACAAAATGGCACACAATAACTGTTATATTACTATGTAGATAATGGAATGTTGCTGAGGTAAATAAACAATATTATAGTTTGGCAATGTTTCGGAATGTATTATTACTTTACCAGGGCTATCAAACTAGACTATAATATTTAAAAAAGTATAGTTTAATGGAGGATTACTCCACACATTATATGCGTTCTATGCCAAGTTCTTGTTAACATTTAAACATTTTAAAAATAAAATAAATAAGCTGAATGAAAACAAACTACAATATTATTTATTTACACTTATTTGAGTGGTCTTTATTAATTGCAATTGAGTTATTCATTATCTATTTTGTATGCCCCTTTCTATTTAAGTAAACATATATTCTGTACAATGGAAGTTTACAAATTTCACTACTTGGTAAATTTTTGGAATCTGAAATTGAAGTGAACTTTAGTGCTGTATAAGCAAACCTCAAAAAGAAGTTTCCTTAAAAAATTAATTTGCGTAAATTATGTTACTTCTATTAGCTTAAATATGAGAAATCATTAAAATAGTAAACTTCAATACACAATAATATTTTTTATTTTCCCAAAGGCCTTCTATGAGGATGATGGTAATCGAACTGAGTCTGCTCTGCATAGTGAAAGAGGAATTCTTCTGAAGATTGCAGTGTGCATATTTCAGACTAGTTCTGACCCACAGAAAGTACTAAATAAACTTCCTAACGATATTCAAGTAAGTATATATTATTTTATATTGTGGATGCAATAAATCCTTTAAAATTTTCAAAATATCTATAGGTGTCCTCAATAATAAACTTCATATACATAAGAAGGGTACAGGGGAAACAAAAATCGAAGTCCACTTACTTTTGACATAATGCTATTCTAGGGATCTAGTACTATATTCTAGCATACCACATTAGCAAGAAACATTTTCCTCCGCATACTTAGAACTGAATTCAGTTCCTGTGATGTATATGAATGTGGACTGTCATTCATTTGCACCCTTTGTACGTATTACATTCTCAATTTAGATGATTTTAATAATTGTGTATTAATCAGGTATGGTTAAATACAGGTGAGAACTTTATTCCCCATCCCCTTATAATCAGGTTTCCTGTGCTAACTTATCAATTATTTTTAAAAATAATAATTTCCAATAAAATGATATAAAAGTTTCCTGAATAACAATTTCAATAACAGTTTCCATAATAAAAGACTTTGGTGTCACATTTGATGGGCAACTATCACTAAACAGTCTTGCAGAGAGATTTGTACACAGTGTAAATAGAATGTTGGAGTTAGTCATAAAAATCGGCTCCTTAAAGAGTACAAAAAATTGTATTTTTTGCACTTGTGAGACCTAAGCTTGAATGTGTGTCAAGTTATTAGGTATCTGTATTGCATTGGTTCAGGAAAGGTTTTGGAAAAAATGTCAGCCAAGATTTCTGAAGTTTTTGGCATACACAGGCAAACAAAGACATGAACTTAACCTATGCGAGGAATAGACAATGAATTTTTTTTTGGATAAAATTTGATATGCAGAGCCTAGCAGATAGGAGAAACGTGTCTACGATATCTTCTTTCATACAAATTTTGAGAAATACTATTCACTATCTGTATATTCATAGTTAAATATCATTATTAGTATTGCATCATGCACCTCTTTCATATAAACCTTGACATAATTTTACCTCAATGCGTAAGTATCTAATGAACTTGCTTATGAAGTATCTAACGAACTAATGAACAAGGTCAACAAATTCATTCCTAATTATCCTGATGAGGTTGATCGAGTTGCTGATTCTGTAACAATGCTAGAAAAAGAGCACCTACTGTAAAAAATAAGTTTGTCAATTAATTTATATTTTACATCAATCCAAAAAAATGGATTCTTTAAAATGCATTTTAAATGAATGAAAAGTATATTTAATGAATTGGAAATTTTTCACATGTTCTTTTCTATTGCATCAATTTTACTTTCCTCCCTTTCAGCTAGTTAGTAAGGCTTCAAGTGCAAGTGACTCTTTGCCTAAATTTTAGAGGATATGCTTTTAATTTATAGTAGGGACCAATTAAAGACAAAATAAAGAATCAAATAAAAATTAAAATGTAAATTAAATTTGGATAAAATTCCACATAAATAATTCACAATTGAATTTCAAATTAACTAATTAATTGACCGCCCAAGCTGTGATTTCATATTACATATTTATCAAGGAGCAACAAAACTTTGAATGATATTGCCTTTTATTCTGAATAAATAATTAGCTAATATAATCTCAACAATGTTTTAGCATTTTAATAAAGAAATACTGAATACAATTTCTGCTTTTTAAACTTAAGTCTTATTTGTTTTAGTCACCAAAGATACAATTTTTTCATTTACTTTTACCTATGGAAAACTGCAGGTAATCAATAATTTGTTTATCATGATCTTCATTTCTCATTATATCTGAACCAGATGACACTAATAGAGGGATTCTACCTTCATAGAAATTTAATAATGCATTCTTATAATATTCATTTATCAATTGAAGTGGCTATTCCTTTGCACTTTGCTTAGTAATTTGCATTTTCTCATTTTCCTTTTTCTTTGTGCTTCAAGTTGTCCTTCTGAGGCTGTTTTCAAGCCTCTTCTGCTTTCATCTTTCTTCAGCATCTTTATAGTCTTTGATAGTAATATAATAAGTGGAGGTACAGAACAAATAGTCACAAACCCATCTTCACTAAATCTTCCTTTTTGTTTATTGTATTGTTAAATCAGAAGGGTTATTTACATTGATCCTCACACCGAAACATTTGAAAAGTACCACGTGTCATATTTAAAAGGGGAAAGAAAACAAGTCATTTTATCAAACTGAACAAATGGCCTGAATCATCTATTTATGTTACAAAGACGACTCCTGTAGCAGAGAGAATATTAATCAAACAAATGTATTTTCACAAACGAATTCAATTTAATTTGCAAGAAAACAAAATTAAGGGGTGGGGTGTACAACTATTTAATAAAATGCTTTGAAAAATTTTAATTTGAAAGTGGCTAAGAAAAACAGGAAAAATTATTTAAAAAAGGCAAGTGCTTGCTCATTCAGCTGACAGAAATTGCTCAAAATGATCAATAAGCATAGAAGAGAAGAGAGGCCACAAACCATTTGATGACAAAGAACGTCTGAAAATAAAATAGGAACTGAATAAATGGACAATGTATCCTTACAAAATGATAATTTGAAGACTGCAATTTGCTACACCACAAAACATGTCTGAAGATATCAATTACGTCAATAATGAGGGAAAATGAACACAATGCTTCATAAAAGTTAGGTGTTCGCATATGATTTCCATGCAATTAAATCATTTTTCTTCAACAGGTCGCATATCTCCTTTTCCACATCCACTGGACATTTGTCCTGAGTGGTATGAAAAAGGGCACATTTAATTATTGCAATTTTCTATTTGGCAATTAGTAAAACTATCACTAAAGAAACCTCCTTTCCCCAACACTAAAAGTCTGCGAAATTCTTTAATTGAAAAGCATTTATTTTAGAGTTTTTCTTCTTTCCCTGAAAAAAGAAAAATGAAGATACATGACCTTTTGTTCAGTACCTCCACGTACATAAGTACCAGTGAAATTAAAGACTTTTCAAGGACTTGACTACAAGAGAACCATTTATGAGTTCTGGCAATACAACAAATAAGCGAGCATAGAAATAAATATTGACTATATGACATAAATACTGACATTTTATTTGTTACTTGGAAATTTCTATTTCATACTATCTTGCCATTGAATATTTTGTACAAGTAATAATGTTGCTAATTCTATTGTTCATTTCACTTTCAAAACTTCATTCTTCAACTAAGTGACTAAGCATTTAAATACTTTTGTTCAACATTTTCCCACTTTTCAGAGTGATATTTTGTGGCAGATTATTTAAAATGTCAAATTGTTTTCTTTAGGCTTGTATTCAAGTTGTATTTAACCATTTTCCCACATTACAACCCTCCTTTTAGGGTGTTCTTCCCTGTTAGCCAATAAACATAAATCATCTTCATAGAGGAATTAATTAATAAACTGGTTGCAGAAGCCAATCAATGCAACCTAAAGTTTTTTAATTTATTCCTTTTCCAAGTTTATCTATTAAGCTTATTAGGAAAGAAAAAAAAAGAATTATTTACTGCCTGGTCTCACACAATTGGTATTAAATTGATTAGGTGTGTTTGTTTGTTTTTCCCCAATATTATTTTGTAAACAACAAACAGGCAGTAATGCTGGTTTTAATTTGCAATCAACATTCAGCTTTAGTGCACATTTCTTATTTTTGATTTTCACCCCGCAGCCAGGAACTCACAGCCATTAGTTCCGAGGGATCCTAGACTGTCACTCATCAAAGTATCACAGAGTCTCAAACTTGCTTAACCTCAGTGACCTGATGGAACCTAACTAAGTAGTTCATCTACTGACATTTCTTTCGTTTACCTGTACAGCCAGATGGTATCTTTGCACCAACTCTTTACTGCTTCTAAATTTTTCCATTTATACCTGAATTTAGGGCAGAGTTCCTTATTTCCTGATGGAAAACACTATAAAAAGCTTCTCCTACATCTTTTACACAAGCGATTGTGCATATGCCTATCATTATATTATCTACTGGTAGTTGATAAATTCAATGTTATTTGAAGAATCATGATGAAGTCCAGCAGTATGCAAATTAGCTTTCACAAAGTTTTAAAAACAATGAACAGCTTCCCAAAAATCATTTACTAAAAGAGTGAACACATCCTATTCTACACTGAAGTAACAAATAGTCTAAATGAGAAGCAATTAACTCCAAAGAGTGATCAGTTTTTTTTTCAAAGAAAAATTATACTTTTGGTAGTACTGATAAGTTCATTAGATGGCAATAAAGATATAATAATTTTCCATAATAACTACATAAGTGACAATACAGACTCGAAAGTAACAGGTTCTACACACAAAAACCTTAATTGTTAATGACAACTCTAATTTGGTGCAAACATTACACACAATCTAATATTAAGAATGTAATTTTATCTTTTAGGCACTAACATTACTTCAAAGCCGAGGATCTGAAGATATTACCCTTGAAGCTGATCATATGAAGAAATTTCAGCATCTAGTGTACTTCCACATACAAGGTTACTCTCCAGATACACAGAAGGATGAATCTGGTGATCACATGACAGATCACAATTTTATGTTATCTAATGATGTGATGAAACCATTAATATCATTACAATATTTAAGTCTTCAACATGTTAAACTTCTGGGGAGTAGTCTAAAAAGTAATGAGATTGATCATGAAGGACACTCCTCTCCACAACTGGATCCTCATCAAAATGAAATTTCTCTGAATTTACAACCAGATATAGCAGATAGAATGAGAAAACGTTTCAAAACTCCCTTATCCAATCTTGTAGTGCTAAAATCGACTAGCACAGAACAAGAATTAATGCCATATCAAATCTATAAAGAACAACAAGAAAGAGCGCGTCTCTCCATATTTGCAAGATTATCTAATCTGGTTCTACTAAGAGTCATTGACTGTGGTTTACATGAGGTGTATTGGGAAATGTTCGAAGGCCTAGGTAAACTTGAACATTTGTCACTTGAAAAAAATCAGCTTCTTTTCCTACCTGAATTTGCATTTTATGGGGCACCTAGTTTAAAAACACTTTCTTTAGCTCATAATAGACTTCTCAACATCCATAGTACTGGACTTGCAGGATTACTTGAATTACAGAAATTGGATCTATCCTACAACAATTTTTCTCATTTATCAGAATTTTCACTTCCACCATTTCCAAAACTAAAAGAAGCATATTTCTGGCACAATCCAATAGAAGCAGTATTTGGAAGTACATTTGAAATAATGAATGCCACAAGAGTTCTTTACTTGGGCAGTAATAATTCATCTCTTACATTACACCCAAAATCATTCCAGGGTCTTCATCAACTTCAGAAACTAGTTCTTTATAATGTAGGCATTGAAGTTTTAGAGAAGGAGATATTAAGTGGGATGCCCCAACTGAGATATTTAAAACTGTCAGGAACTATTGTAAGCATTTCATTTGATGCCTTTCTTGACTCACCACTTTTGGAAACTCTCGAGTTACAGCACTGCAACATCAAATCAGTGTCCATGGATTCATTTTATGGCCTATATCGATTAACAATTCTTGACCTTTCCAACAATTTGCTTGAAGCTCTCCCACCAGGATTATTTGATCAACAATCATCACTGAGAGAACTTTATTTACAAAATAATTCACTATCAGAACTTCCTGATGGGTTTTTCACAAGTGTCTCAGCTAAAATGATTCGCCTGGAAGGAAATTTATGGCATTGCTCATGTAATATGAAAGGGTGGTTACCATCTGCAACAAATCGGGTAAAAGAAGTGAAATCTGAAAGACGTATCTGTGAAAATGACAAAGGTATTGGGTGCCCAGTTACTGTTCAAGGAGTTTTGTACGTCTATGACAAGAAAGTTGCTCCCAGATGTGTAACACCTTCTGAATTCAATGGATGGAGTATCTACTATGTTTTACGTAAAGAACTAAGATGCTCGAAACCTGAGGTCAGAAAATTTAATCGACAGGCACATCTCAAGAGAAAATATAAAGAGTACGAAAAAAGTATTACACAAAATAAAAAACAGGTAATTTCCAATGGTGCACAGATAAGTGAAACAAACTTCACATTTTTGGAAAACACAAACATGATGAACAGTTTCATTAATCTTGAAAATAACACACTTCTGAACAAACCTCCACAGCAGCCATCACAAGCAGTCCAGCAAAGCCACAAAACAAAAATTTTGAAATCAAATCATTCAACATTGACTACTTCTCCCAATACACCAGAAATGTACAATGAACCTAATAAAAGTAATACTCAATCAATCAAGAATACTGTAGGAGAAACAATAGAAAATCTTGTACCTCTTATTCCTACAGTACCAAAGCAAACAAGTTCTCAGCATTTTAAATCAAGAATACAACCAAAAGAGGATATACTTTCAAATGATAAGGCAGCTGACATTGAAAAGAAAGTAGTCAAGAAACCAGTGGAACAATCCAACCTCCTGAAAATACAATTACATGAAGAAACCCAAAATGCAAGATTCTTGAAAAAATTAAGGAAAACTGAATTGCAGAGGAAACATCAGGAGAAATTGAAAAATCAAGCCTGAAAATGAGTTATACAGAAGAAATCGCTTTTTGAAATTCTTTGATCATTATACTCACCAGAAGTATGAAGAGTGTATTTTTAATCATGAATTGAAGACTTATTATTTTTCATAAGATAGTAATTTATTGTGCAATATTTTATAATAATTTCCCCTATTGTTTTCTTAACTAATTAAACAATAAAAATGATGAAAGACGCTATAAGAAAATCCAATATTGATAACAATGGTAGAAATCAACACATTTTAAAAACAGTTGAAGATGAAGAAAACAATCTTTAGGATTGTGGAGTGAGTTGTGGAGTGAAATAAAAATAAAAAATTCAAAAAATGTGTATTGCAGATGTATAAATTGAACTTTTTAAATTATTCGAGAAAAATGCTTTCTTTAACTAGAAAAACAATGAAAACAAAATCTAATCAGTATTTTGTATTTTGGTATTTCATTACAACATGAATTCTTATGTAAAAAGGCAATTAAAATTGTAGAAAATATTGTGATATGTACAGCTTCACAACCGTACACATTATAGAAATTACATTCATGACCCTTTCTCATTTTTGTCAGGTTAATAAAATATGATAAAGATTAGCTAAACACAATCAATAATATTGAAAATTACATCAGAATTTTTGCCTATGTAATTAATTCAACATTGTTCAAAATGTCTGCACTTCTTGCTACATTTTTTTATTAACGAGTTTTTAAAGCAGTAGCTAGTTTTCTTTTCTTTTTATTTACTCTCATAAATTGGCACCAAAATAATGAAATTTTTAAATATTTTCTCGGACACTGAGATTCAGTTTATTTGTACGGCCTTCACCAGGGCTCAGATTCTGATGACCTAAAAATTCTTTGACAATGACCTATAATATGACTTAAAAATAACAGGAATTACCTAACTTTTTAAAAAATACTCAAAAATTTGTATGAAAATGTTTATTTATTCAATGAATTTAACAATATTGAATAAAATTTATTTATATGAAATTATATTTAATATAAAGTATTTATTTTAGGAGATAATGTAATCCTTACCACTGATCCTCCAACAGCCAGTTTTAAAAGGTCAAGGAAGTTTCTGAAGATCTGTGTAATTTATAAGTTCAAAAAATGGATTCCACTACAGAAGTGAATTTTATCATGAAGTGGCGTTACCATAAAAACTTTGTTTGAGTGTGCCATTGCATATTCATGAAACATTCACAAACAAAAAGCATGAAAAATAAACAAAAAGAGGTAAAAATGACACAAAAGGTAGTGGTAAACGCACATTTAGAAATTAGCTACATCTAGAATGCATCAATGAAAAGATGACATGTAATCAGAATTCAAGCCCTCATCGACACAGATTAGTCATTCATCATTAAACTGTTGAGCCACTAACAATTTAAAAACGAGTACAAACTCACTGCAAAATATGAACTTTTAAATGATTTTTAAGATATTTACTATTAGCATTCTTGAAAAATAAATATTGGATAATCTAATCATCAAACTTACCCAGTGTCAATTCTATTAAGAGCTTTCATTCTGTTTATTTGCTTGCTTGAATTTGTTTAAACTTATCCACTTCATAGCATTAAAGAGATGATAGAACCAACAATTATAATTCCTTCCAATAGTGGCTGATTCAAGACAAGTTGGTAAAATAAAATGGTCCTAAAAATATTTTTTGCTAGTGTCTTCAGTACTGCAATTTAGTTTGTAATAAAATTTACATATGGCAGTACTTTATTATATTTGCATTTCACTAACACAACAAATTTTCCATCAAGGATAGAGCTTCCTAGTATGCATTACACACTAAACAGAAAAATAATTGTTTTGAAAAAAATTCTGTAATTTCAATGTCAGCACCACACACAATCTACATGCACACATGACCAAATTCCTTACTAGGGAGTCTTGATTCGTGAACTTTCACTGATCTGATTATTCAATATAACAGTCTGTTGATGTGGAGGTGTTATTTTAATAGTACACCTCCATTTGTAAGAGAAATTGAATTTACTCCATTTTCAGGTCCATTTAAGTAGTTTTACATTTATTTTGAAGGTGGTAAAACTTTAAATATTCCCCCCCCCCCCCCCCAAGAGCATCACAATAAAAATGAATCACTGGAGGTTGCAATCTATTTATTTTCATAGTGACAACTCGAGTGGTGTGGCTACATGGTTTTCCACAAGTCTCATGATGAGCAGTTTTCGAGATATTTGACTTCTTGGCTATCAGGTGACGCCGCATCATTGGCTGAGAGGCCGACGTTTCGCATGTGACTTCAGGGTAGAAACGTCAGCCTCCCAGCCAACGCCACGGCGTCACCCAAATAGCCAAGAAGTTATGAATTCGAGCCACAGAAGCCTACGTGTACTTTTGAGATAATTCTTGCAACTGTAGAAATATTGATGATGCAGATCTTGATTTAAAAAAATAACAATCAGGTATAGAAATTGGTATAATTATTTTGTACATATTTGTATTTAACACAGAAATTAAACGTAAAGGTTTGTGTGTTCAAGACTCATGTAAGTCTACAACAAGAATAAAAATGAAAAAAACTGTGTCTATAACGGGCTAAAAATTAGATAGATTACTTCTGTCAAAAAAAAGCTTTTTATATTGATGTAAAAGTAAATCTTAAATCAAAGACATTGGTTTTCATGCAGTAAAGTTGGAACCTGCCAGTGGAAGGAGACCTAAGGTTTTCAAAAACGTAATGCTTCAATATCCACAATAAAGGAAAGCTGATGATGAGAAGAAAAAGAACATACTTGATTTGTTTTCATTCATTTCAATTGTACATCACAATTACAGCGATCTGCATGTAGGAACTGGACAATATGAAGAAAATTAAATGTGCCCCATATGTACACTTAAAAGCAACATTAAATCAATAATTAATTTGTATTAATAAATCAGTATTGTTTTCATTTCTACCTCTTCTTAGAATGGCATTGGCCAATTCGACCCACCAAACTTATTTTCATGGTGGTATAACTCCTTGACCGGCTCGTGGCTAGCTCTTGGTTAGCGGCTAGCATGCTTGCTTTCCACTACAAGGCCCCGGGTTCGATTCATGGTCGAGCCAAGACTATAGTGTGCGTTTTCTTTGCAATGTCTCAGTGTGACAATGAGAAAATTCACTTTTCAGGTTCAGAAGACCAGAATACGGTGTGGGGATGTCTACATGCATGTGAATGGACTCAAATACATACATTAAGACATACGTAATTCCTTTACCTAAAGTAGCTCTTGAGCAGCGTTCTAGCGTCCCATGGTGAGATCCTGGGTTCGGTTCTCAGTAAGGGCACAAATAGAATTGTAGCTTCCCTTTAAAATCACTTCAATTTCCGTAGCTGTGTGACAACAGACAGGTAGAGTTTCCTCGTTACGTTGAAGGGAATGTTCGCCTCATGTCTCTCTTACCCCCACGGATGGGAAGTAAACTAGTTTCAGGCATGGGGGACACTACTAGCTAGCAAGCGAAGTCAGACAATCAAACCAAAAATGCCAAATGCACAACTCCCTTACCAACCCAATATTTTGTGAAGTATGCAGAAAAAGTCTCTCAATTGTTTTTAGTCTAATTCTATCTCTGATTTTTTATAATCGTGAAACTTTAGAGTTCAATATCTCAAAATAGGTGTAAATCGAATTGTACCACTATTAAAATAGTGCCTCCATATATTCTGTATATGCATGTTCTTTTCTAATAATAATAATATATAATATTATATAATAATAATTGTTATTATTGTTATTATTATTTAAGTTTATTCAGCAATAGACATTGATGCTACTACTGTGAGCAACAAGGTTCTCCTATCTTTATGTTTCATTAGCAATTAAGATTACAACACAATAAGAGTCAATTTACCCATGTTTCTCTTAGTTAATACAATGAACTTTACATTACTTTAATATGCCCCTGAACATTCACAAAGTTCCAGGAGTAGAAAGGTGAATCTGCCTAACACTTGCACAGCTCATTCTTGAATGCATTCAAAGGCATGTAAGTTTCATAAGTTGCTTATACAATCTTATACCAAGTAATTCAAAGCTGTTTTGACAGTCTGGGACATTAAATCTTCCACTATTTCTGGTGTTATATGAATGAAGATCATGTCTATGTTAAGAATCCGATGGGAGACTTCATATAAAATAATAAGGTATAGATATATAAATGTAAAACCATTAATACGCTTAGCCTTATGAACAGTTAGCTAGTTTGTGTGATTCTCAGATTATTCTAACATGCATTTTCAGTTGTAGGAAGTCATATGTGACTTTCTCCAGAGTAAAATTCCATATTAAAATAATGCTTCATGGAAGAATGTTAAGTATGCCTTACTAAAATAATGGTCTCCTATGTAGTTTTTCATATTCCTTTATAAGTAATCTGGAATGTTTTGCAGTGATGTATTTTCATATATGGCCTCCCAGGTAATTTTGTTATCCACCACTATGCCTGAAAATTTCACGTTAACTGAATTTTATTCACTGGGCATCCTTTTAGGCTAAAGCGTATTTGTTGTTTTACATTCAATCAGTATTACACCATTAGTTCTAAACCACTGATCAGCTAGAGTCAAATTGTCTTTTGTTGAAGTTTTGAATGATTGTAAATCTGGGTTGGTATTAATTAATGTGGATAGCAAATTAGTAAATAGTGCAAGTCCGTGGATACAAAAGTAGGTAAATCATTAATAATCAGTAGAACCTTGGGGTTAAACACATTTCAGCGCTGCTATATTTGAGCACTTATTTGTGGCACAGACAATTTGTTAGCAACTCTTGAGGTAATATCTAATAAGTTTAGTTGATAATTCCGGGTGTGTCAACCGATAAGGTCATTAGTCCCGTAAGTGTAGTGCATGTTATTTCCTAGAGAGGTGGTGATTATCTTTCCCTGCTGGATGGTGATACCCAGCACCAATATACCATCAGGCAGGTGGGGATTTCCCCAACCAGGGTCTCCTGCCAGCGAAGCAACACCCCAGCCGGGCAAGCTTTAAGCTCCCAACCGGTCTCCCGGCACGTGTGGTAGTGCAGTGCCTGTTAGTGTACGTTTGTGGAACTAAGGGGTGAGGATAGGACAAGGAAGAGAAAGGAAAGATCGCACACAGTCTATGGCCTGTTTGCTGGTGTCGATCCGAGGAACCATGCAAAAATACCAATCAGAGCAGCCATCCCCCTTCTCCACACAATGACAGAACTCTACCTGGCTCTCTAGCTAGTGAGACTCAAACCTAGGACCTCTCGGTCAGAGGCACTGCAGTGACATCAATAGATGCCTTGAGCCCCCTCTCCCAGTTAGTAAATTAAAACTGTGCCATTATACTAGAGAAATTCAGTTTTCTTAGAAAGCACGTAGGATTTACACAATTTTAAGTTTCACTCAGGATGCAAAAAGTGGCCTGAGCAAAGTCCTTCGTCTCAAAAAGATTTTGCACTATTTTAATAAGAGAAAAAAATGCATCAA